>OZ024763.1:13867896-13902896 GCA_964016885.1 Eledone cirrhosa
GAATATTTGTGATATGAAGGGAGAACCTCTCTGAATAAATATTAGATAGTTAAGATGCTACGTAAAGCAGGCGGTGACAACATCGAGGACCAGATGTGCCATGTGGAAATAGACATCGACATATAAATATACAAAGATGGGGGGGGGGGACCTTATTATCATAGACAATTGGGCTTATGAACACACACACACACACATATTTATATACATACATATGTGTGTGTGGCTTCTGCAGGACTAGAACGGTTTCATTCGAAAGAAATCAAGGGCTTTCCTGATGGGTTTTTTCCCGAATGAAACAGTTCTAGTCCCGTAGAAGACATTTCTATATGAAATATTTATACTCTGATATATATATTGAGTACCTTACTTACTGTGGCGTTCATGCCTTTCTTAGTGTTGCTGTTATTAGAAAGGGTCGACTTTGTCTTTCATAATTCAGGCTCTTTCATGAAGTAAATATTCATTTTATTTCTTAACGCCCTAGTGTTGATTTGAACCTACAATTACTTCGTCTGCAATAATGTTCACTAATTTCAAATCTGCCATACCTAAATCCTGTGTGCGACTTACAAATAAATTGCTAAACGTCACTTTTATCAATGTAAGATTGGAACCTACAGTGATGTGCTTTGCAGTAATGTCCCGTAACTCCAACTCGATTGAGCTAAGCTTGTATATTTCTTTCGTCCGAATAACATAATGGTTTCGATCCCAGTTCGCTACTGGTACAAGAAATAATTTAAAGAAATTCTATATCCCCAGCTAAATATTGAACTCCTAACGACATTTTATGTTACTTAATACCAATAACCCTGTTACACACTGAACATCTAAGCCCTGAACACACATTTATAACTCAATTTCTAATTTTTAAATGATATTACACCACCTTTGTGTTCTCGGTGGATATTAATTTACAATTTTATAGCAGAAAAATAGAGTACCAGTCATTTTTATAGGTTCAATTTAATCGATCGGCTTCTCCCCGTCAATCACTTGACAAACAAAGACACACAAACAGTATATATATATATATGATACGACAAATTTGAAATAAATTATTGAATGTAAGAAATTATAATTATTTAGTAATAATATTGTTATTGTTTGTTTTCACTGCATTAACTGCTGAGTGTGACTTTTATTTTTCTTACTATTTTCTACCGTAAATTGCGGCTGAGACGTTATTGGAGTATTACTAAAGTTTACTGGATGATGGCGTTTCCTTATTGCATTATTTTACAAACAGTGGACATCGGAATATCCCTCTATATACCTGGGATAAATGTAAGGAGCATTGTTATGTTATACATAGAAATATAAGAAGAGATGACCATTGTACTATCATGTCACTCGTTAGAATTACAACTTTGGAGGAGATTAATCAAAGTGTTTATCCTTGGTATAGTGAACTAATGTTGATATTTTCAAGTCTTGACATTTATATGGAATAGTGTACTAATATTTAAATAGTCTTTATATTTTTATCCTAAGATTTTAGATTTTTCAGCATTTAGTTAAGAAAAAGAACGTTTTATTATTTCCATCATCCGTCTCGCCATCTTCCAATTCTTACATATTCACAATTCTTCTGAGAGAAACACGAGAGAGTGAGGAGAAATGAGACAGAGATGGGGGAGAGACGGGAAGGAGAGAAGAGAGAAACAAGAGAGAGAGAGAGGGAGGAGGAAGGAGAGATGAGAGAAACAAGAGGGTAAGAAGGGAGAGAGGGCAGAGAGGAGAGAGAGGGCAGGGGGGAGGGAGAGAGAGAGGAAGGAGAGAGGATAGAGGGATAGAAACAAGAGAGGGAGGAGAGTGAGAGGAGTGAGAGAAAGGAGAGAGGGGAGGGAGAGAGGGGAGGGAGAAAGGAGAGAGGGGAGGGAGAAAGGAGAGAGGGGAGGGAGAAAGGAGAGAGGGGGGGGGAGAAAGGAGAGAGAGGAGGGAGAGAGGGGATGGAGAAAGGAGAGGGAGAAAGGAGAGAGAAAGGAGGGAAGAGGAGAGAAACGAGAGAGGCTAGGATGGAGAGAGAGATGGAGAGAAAGGGAGAGAGAGATGGAGAGAGGAAGGAAGGGAGAGAGAGAGATAGAAAGGGAGAGAGAGAGAATGGAGAGAGAGAGGGGTAGGGGATTGAGAGAGAGAGAGAGAGAGAGAGAGAGGGGGGCCGTGGTGTAGTGCAGTCTTGTACGGTGTGCCTGTCTGCCTGTCTTGGCCCTAAAATATATCCTATATATATTCTCTTCTAGTTTGCCAACATATTCCAAGCAGGGTCACGTGGTGGTAACTCGTCTAACTTGCCTTCCAGCAGGTCCTGCCTGAAACATTATATATTATATATATTATATATATTATTTAAATATATATTGTATATTATAATAAATATTATATACACAATATACATTATATATATTCTATTATAATGTAATATATGGTATGTATATTATATAGAATATATTATATATACTGGCAAATATGAAAGTCTCTAAGAGGTGACAGTTGAGAGAAGGAAACCGCCAGAAACTGGTCTCTGGTGGCACGTGGTAATGTTTCTATAGCAACAGTGGTTCTCTTGGACTTACCAAAGTAAGTGGAGAGGGGAAGGTAATATTTCTGTAACCTCAACCACTTCTCTCTCTCTCTCTCTCTCTCTATAGAAATACAACGGGGAAGGGGAGGGTGATTTTTCTATGACACAATTACTCTCTCTCTCTCCCCCTCTCCCTCACTGAAGATATAGAAGTGGAAAGGGGAATGTAATGTTACTACAACGTCTGTGACACTAGGTGGCGATTCGACCGCAAGTTCTGCCAGTTTTAGCTTCTTACTTAGCTGAGCACCAGCCAGTTAGTTGAACCACGTAACAGAGCACACATACATTTCTCTCTCTCAGTGTGTGCGTGTGCGACAAGGAACCATATGGAACAGAACGCACCAGAGTACTCAATACTAGTAGAGTAGGTAATAGGAAAAAAGTATATATATATGACGGCGAGGTGAGGAGAGTGATGGATGGATGGATGGATGGAGAGAGAGAGAGAGGAATAGAGAGAGAGAGATGGATGCATGGAGAGGGAGAGGGATGGATGGAGAGGAAGAGAGAGATGGATGCATGGAGAGGGAGAGGGATGGATGGAGAGGAAGAGAGAGAGGGATGGATGGAGAGAGAGGGGGATGGATGGAGAGGAAGAGAGAGGGATATATAGAGAGAGGCATGGAAGGAGAGAGAGGGAGAGAGAGAGGGATGGATGGAGAGTGAGAGGGATGGAGAGAGAGAGGGATGGAAGGAGAGAGGGAGGGATGGAGAGAGGGATGGAAGGAGAGAGGGATGGAGAGAGGGATGGATGGAGAGAGAGGGGTGGAAGGAGGGAGAGGGATAGATGGAGAGAGGGATGGATAGAGAAAGAGAGATGTATAGAGAGAGGGATGGATGGAGAGAGGAATTGAAGGAGAGAGAGGGGCATGGAAGGAGAGAGAGAGGGATAGAGAGAGAAGGATGGATGGAGAGAGAGAGCCGGATGGATAGAGAGAGGGATGTATGGAGAGAGAGAGAGAGAGAGAGAGAGAGGGAGGATGGATGGAGAGAGAGAGGGATATATAGAGAGAGAGACATGAGGAGTGGGATGGATAGAGAGAGAAGGAGAGGGATGGAAGGAGAGAGAGAGGGGGATGGAAGGAGAGAGAGAGGGGGGATGGATAGAGAGAGAGAGGGAGAGGGATGGAGAGAGAGAGAGGGATGGAGAGAGGGAGAGAGAGGGGGAGGGAGGGATAGAAGGAGAGAGAGAGTGAGGGATGGAGAGAGGGGGGGATGGAGAGAGAGAGGGGGTAGGAGAGAGAGGGGGATGGAAGGAGAGAGAAAGAGAGAGAGGGATGGAGAGAGAGGGGGTAGGGGTGGATGGATAGAGAGAGAGGGATGGATGTAGAGAGAGAGAGAGGGATGGATAGAGAGAGGGAGATGGAAGGAGAGAGGGAGATGGAAGGAGAGAGGGAGATGGAAGGAGAGAGGGAGATGGAAGGAGAGAGAGGGATGTATATATATATAGAGAGAGAGATGTATAGAGAGAGAGAGAGAGATGTATAGAGAGAGAGAGAGAGATCGAGAGAGAGAGAGAGAGATGTATAGAGAGAGAGGGGGACGGAAGGTGAGAGAGAGAGAGAGGGGGATGGAAGGTGAGAGAGAGGGATGGAAGGTGAGAGAGAGGGATGGAAGGAGAGAGGGAGGAAAGGGATGGAAGGAGAGAGAGGGAGGAAAGGGATGGAAGGAGAGAGAGAGAGGGGGATGGATGGAGAGGGTGGGAGTAGGGATGGATGGATAGAGAGAGGAATGGAAGGAGAGAGAGAGAGGGATGGATGGAGAGATATATATATATATAGAGAGAGGGATGGAAGGAGAGAGAGAGGGATGGATGGATAGAGAGAGGAATGGAAGGAGAGAGAGAGAGGGATGGATGGAGAGATATATATATATATAGAGAGAGGGATGGAAGGAGAGAGAGAGGGATGGATGGATAGAGAGAGGAATGGAAGGAGAGAAAGAGAGAGGGGGATGGATGGATAGGGGGATGGATGGATGGAGAGAGGAATGGAAGGAGAGAGAGAGGGGAATGGAAGGAGAGAGAGAGGGGGATGGATGAAGAGAGAGAGAGGGATGGATGGAGAGAGATATATATAGAGAGTGAGAGGGATGGAAGGAGAGTGAGAGGGATGGAAGGAGAGAGATATATATAGAGAGTGAGAGGGATGGAAGGAGAGTGAGAGGGATGGAAGGAGAGAGTGAGGGATGGCAGGAGAGAGTGAGAGAGAGGGATGGAAGGAGAGAGAGAGAGGGATGCATGGAGAGAGAGGGAGTAGGGATGGATGGATAGAGAGAGGAATGGAAGGAGAGAGATATATATAGAGAGTGAGAGGCAGGGATGGATGTAGAGATGGAAGGATGTAGAGATGGAAGGAGAGAGAGAGGGATGGAAGGAGAGGGATGGAAGGAGAGAGAGAGGGATGGAAGTAGAGGGATGGAAGGAGAGAGAGAGGGATGGAAGGAGAGGGATGGAAGGAGAGGGAGGGAGGGAGGGATGGAGAGAGAGAGAGAGATGGAGAGAGAGGGGGATGGAAGGTGAGAGAGAGATGGAGAGAGAGGGGGGTGGAAGGTGAGAGAGAGAGAGGGATGGAAGGTGAGAGAGTAGGGATGGATGGATAGAGAGGAATGGAGGAGAGAGGGGGATGGAAGGAGAGAGGGGGATGGATGGAGAGAGGGAAGGATGGATAGAGAGAGGAAGTGGGATGGAGAGAGGGAGGGATGGAGAGAGAGGGGGTAGGAGAGAGAGAGAGAGGGATGGAGAGAGAGGCGGTAGGGATGGATGGATAGAGAGAGGAATGGAAGGAGAGAGAGAGGGGGATGGATGGAGAGAGAGGGATGGAAGGAGAGAGAGAGAGAGAGAGATGGATGGATAGAGAGAGGAATGGAAGGAGAGAGAGAGAGAGAGATGGATGGATAGAGAGAGGAATGGAAGGATGGATGGAGAGAGAGGGAGTAGGGATGGATGGATAGAGAGAGGAATGGAAGGAGAGAGAGAGAGGGATGGAAGGAGAGAGAGAGAGAGAGGGGGATGGATAGAGAGAGAGAGGGAGAGGGATGGAGAGAGAGGGATGGAAGGAGAGAGAGAGGGAGGGAGGGATGGAAGGAGAGAGAGAGAGAGGGATGGAGAGAGGGGGTAGGGGTGGATGGATAGAGAGAGAGGGATGGATGTAGAGAGAGAGAGAGGGATAGAGAGAGGGAGATGGAAGGAGAGAGGGAGATGGAAGGAGAGAGGGATGGATGGAGAGAGAGGGATGTATATATATAGAGAGAGAGATCTATAGAGAGAGATCTATAGAGAGAGAGAGAGAGAGAGAGAGGGATGTATAGAGAGAGATCTATAGAGAGAGAGAGAGAGAGGGATGTATAGAGAGAGAGCGGGACGGAAGGTGAGAGAGCGGGACGGAAGGTGAGAGAGAGGGATGGAAGGAGAGAGAGAGAGGGATGGAAGGAGAGAGAGAGGGATGGAAGGAGAGGGTGGGAGTAGGGATGGATGGATAGAGAGAGGAATGGAAGGAGAGAAAGAGAGAGGGGGATGGATGGAGAGAGGGAGTAGGGATGGATGGATAGAGAGAGGAATGGAAGGAGAGAAAGAGAGAGGGGGATGGATAGAGAGAGAGAGGGATGGAAGGATAGAGAGAGAGAGAGGGATGGAAGGAGAGAGAGAGAGAGGGATGGAAGGAGAGAGAGAGGGGGATGGAAGGAGAGAGAGAGAGAGGGTGATGGATGGAGAGAGGGATGTATAGAGAGAGAGAGAGAGGGATGGAAGGTGAGAGAGAGAGAGGGGGGGAGGGATGGAAGGAGAGAGGGAAGGATGGATAGAGAGAGGAAGAGGGATGGAGAGAGGGAGGGATGGAGAGAGAGGGGGGTAGGAGAGAGAGAGGGGTGGAGAGAGAGGGGGTAGGGATGGATAGAGAGAGGAATGGAAGGAGAGAGAGAGAGAGGGGGGGATGGATGGAGAGAGAGGAATGGATGGAGAGAGAGAGAGGAATGGATGGAGAGAGAGAGAGAGGGGGATGGATGGAGAGAGAGAGGAATGGAAGGAGAGAGAGAGATGGATGGATAGAGAGAGGAATGGAAGGAGAGAGAGGGGGATGGATGGAGAGAGAGGGAGTAGGGATGGATGGATAGAGAGAGGAATGGAAGGAGAGAGAGAGAGAGAGGGATGGAAGGAGAGAGAGAGAGAGGGATGGATGGAGAGAGGGATGTATAGAGAGAGAGAGGGAGGGGGGGGGAGGGATGGAAGGAGAGAGGGAAGGATGGATAGAGAGAGGGAGGGATGGAGAGAGGGAGGGATGGAAGGAGAGGGAGGGAGGGGGAGAGGGAGGGAGGGAGGGATGGAGAGAGAGAGAGAGAGATGGAGAGAGAGGGGGATGGAAGGTGAGAGAGAGAGAGGGGGATGGAAGGTGAGAGAGAGAGAGGGATGGAAGGTGAGAGAGAGAGAGAGGGGGAAAGGGATGGAAGGAGAGAGAGTAGGGATGGATGGATAGAGAGGAATGGATGGAGAGAGAGTAGGGATGGATGGATAGAGAGGAATGGATGGAGAGAGAGGAAGAGGGATGGAGAGAGGGAGGGATGGAGAGAGGGAGGGATGGAGAGAGAGGGGGTAGGAGAGAGAGAGGGGGATGGAAGGAGAGAGAGAGAGAGAGGGATGGAGAGAGAGGGGGTAGGGATGGATGGATAGAGAGAGGAATGGAAGGAGAGAGAGAGAGAGGGGGATGGATGGAGAGGGATGGAAGGAGAGAGAGAGAGGGATGGATGGAGAGAGAGAGAGAGGGAGAGGGATGGAGAGAGGGATGTATGTAGAGAGAGGGATGGATGGAGAGAGAGGGGGTAGGGATGGATGTAGAGTGAGAGGGATGGAGAGAGCTGAGAAATAGGAAAACATGTAAGACTTACTTTAAAGTTTGACAGTACTTTTAGATTTTACAATTATAGGAATGACTCGACATGATAACTACACAAGATAGAAAATATACAGAAACTAATATAATTGTTTCTACTTTTGGCACAAGTCCAGCAATTACCCAGCGTATTACTGGTAATTTATTTTATCGACCCCGTAATGATGAAAGACAGTTAACCTCGGCCGGATTTGAACTCAGAATGGAAAGGGGCGTAATTCTATGCGTCAAAGCATGGCGTCCGACGGTGTAGTGTGGTGATATGTGTGGTGATGTGTATGTCGTGGTGTGTGCACATGGTGTATGAGTACACGTGTGGAGTATGTGGTGTGTAACGAGGGTGTGGTGTAATTGTGTGTATGTGTGAGTGTTTAATGTGCTGTGTTAATGAGTGGACTGGAGTAAAAAGGAGTCACACAATCTTTAAAAGACCCTAAATTAACTTGCCCTAATTACTATATATACTCAAATAAAAAAGGGATCGGCTTATAATTGAGAAATAGGACAGAATCCAAACCCCATTTATAAGCCATGGTGGCTAATCAACAGACGACAGTTTTGAAATTCTCATGAGTGGAGAATATATTTATGAAGTTTTAATGTCATTTAGAGTATAGTTTTTATTTCACTTCTTTATGTAATGAGTTACCATTTTCTGATTGATTTCAAGGTCATATTCATTAAAATCATCAAACATAATAGCAAATACAAATTTCACCTCCAAATTGAAACTGGTGTAATATATCCACCACCAAAGTGAAACTGGTGTAATATATCCACATCCAAAGTGAAACTGGTGTAATATATCCACCTCCAAAGTGTAAACTGGTGTAATATTCCAAAGTGTAAACTGGTGTAATATTCCAAAGTGTAAACTGGTGTAATATTCCAAAGTGAAACTGGTGAAATATTCACCTCCAAAGTGAAACTTGTGTAATATATCCACCACCAAAGTGAAACTGGTGTAATATATTCACCTGCAAAGTGAAACTGGTGTAATATATCCACATCCAAAGTGAAACTGTTGTAATATATTCACCTGCAAAGTGAAACTGGTGTAATATTCTAAAGTGAAACTGGTGTAATATTCACCTCCAAAGTGTAAACTGGTGTAATATTCCAAAGTGAAACTGGTGTAATATTCACCTCCAAAGTGTAAACTGGTGTAATATTCCAAAGTAAAACTGGTGTAATATTCCAAAGTGAAACTGGTGTAATATATCCACCACTAAAGTGAAACTGGTGCACTATTCACCTGCAAAGTGAAACTGGTGTAATATATGCACATCCAAAGTGAAACTGGTGCAATATTCACCTACAAAGTGAAACTGGTGTAATATTCCAAAGTGAAACTGGTGTAATATTCACCTCCAAAGTGTAAACTGGTGTAATATTCCAAAGTGAAACTGGTGTAATATTCACCTCCAAAGTGTAAACTGGTGTAATATTCCAAAGTGAAACTGGTGTAATATTCACCTCCAAAGTGTAAACTGGTGTAATATTCCAAAGTGAAACTGGTGTAATATATCCACCACCAAAGTGAAACTGGTGTAATATATTCACCTGCAAAGTGAAACAGGTGTAATATATCCACATCCAAAGTGAAACTGGTGTAATATTCCAAAGTGAAATTGGTGTAATATTCCAAAGTGAAACTGGTGTAATATTCCAAAGTGAAACTGGTGTAATATTCCAAAGTGAAACTGGTGTAATAATCCAAAATGAAACTGGTGTAATATATCCACCACCAAAGTGAAACTGGTGTAATATATTCACCTGCAAAGTGAAACAGGTGTAATATATCCACATCCAAAGTGAAACTGGTGCAATATTCACCTACAAAGTGAAACTGGTGTAATATTTCAAAGTGAAACTGGTGTAATATTCCAAAGTGAAACTGGTGTAATATTCCAAAGTGAAACTGGTGTAATATTCCAAAGTGAAACTGGTGTAAAATTCACCTCCAAAGTGTAAACTGGTGTAATAATCCAAAGTGAAACTGGTGTAATATATTCACCTGCAAAGTGAAACAGGTGTAATATATCCACATCCAAAGTGAAACTGGTGCAATATTCACCTACAAAGTGAAACTGGTGTAATATTCCAAAGTGAAATTGGTGTAATATTCCAAAGTGAAACTGGTGTAATATTCCAAAGTGAAACTGGTGTAATATTCACCTCCAAAGTGTAAACTGGTGTAATATTCACCTCCAAAGTGTAAACTGGTGTAATATTCCAAAGTGAAACTGGTATAATAATCCAAAATGAAACTGGTGTAATATATCCACCACCAAAGTGAAACTGGTGTAATATATTCACCTGCAAAGAGAAACAGGTGTAATATATCCACATCCAAAGTGAAACTGGTGTAATATATCGACATCCAAACTGAAACTGGTGTAATATATTCACCTGCAAAGTGAAACTGGTGTAATATATTCACGTGCAAAGTGAAACTGGTGTAATATATCCACATCCAAAGTGAAACTGGTGTAATATATTCACCTGCAAAGTGAAACTAGTGTAATATATCCAAAGTGAAACTGGTGTAATATTCTAAAGTGTAAACTGATGTAATATTCCAAAGTGAAACTGGTGTAATATATCCACCACCAAAGTGAAACTGGTGTAATATATCCACCTGCAAAGTGAAACTGGTGTAATATATCCACATCCAAACTGAAACTGGTGTAATATATTCACCTGCAAAGTGAAACTGGTGTAATATATCCACCTCCAAAGTGAAACTGGTGTAATATTCCAAAGTGAAACTGGTGTAATATTCACCACCAAAGTGTAAACTGGTGTAATATTCCAAAGTGAAACTGGTGTAATATTCACCTCCAAAGTGTAAACTGGTGTAATATTCCAAAGTGAAACTGGTGTAATATATCCACCACTAAATTGCAACTGGTGCAATATTCACCTGCAAAGTGAAACTGGTGTAATATATGCACATCCAAAGTGAAACTGGTGCAATATTCACCTACAAAGTGAAACTGGTGTAATATTCCAAAGTGAAACTGGTGTAATATTCACCCCCAAAGTGTAAACTGGTGTAATATTCACCTCCAAAGTGTAAACTGGTGTAATATTCCAAAGTGAAACTGGTGTAATATTCACCTCCAAAGTGTAAACTGGTGTAATATTCCAAAGTGAAACTGGTGTAATATTCACCTCCAAAGTGTAAACTGGTGTAATATTCCAAAGTGAAACTGGTGTAATATTCCAAAGTGAAACTGGTGAAATATTCACCTCCAAAGTGAAACTGGTTAATATATCCACCACCAAAGTGAAACTGGTGTAATATATCCACCACCAAAGTGAAACAGGTATAATATATCCACATCCAAAGTGAAACTGGTGTAATATATCCACCTCCAAAGTGAAACTGGTGCAATATTCACCTACAAAGTGAAACTGGTGTAATATTCCAAAGTGAAATTGTTGTAATATTCCAAAGTGAAACTGGTGTAATATTCCAAAGTGTAAACTGGTGTAATATTCCAAAGTGAAACTGGTGTAATATTCACCTCCAAAGTGTAAACTGGTGTAATATTCCAAAGTGAAACTGGTGTAATATTCACCTCCAAAGTGTAAACTGGTGTAATATTCCAAAGTGAAACTGGTGAAATATTCACCTCCAAAGTGAAACTGGTGTAATATTCCAAAATGAAACTGGTGTAATATTCCAAAATGAAACTGGTGTAATATTCCAAAATGAAACTGGTGTAATATTCCAAAGTGAAACTGGTGTAATATTCTAAAGTGAAACTGGAATAATATTCACCTCCAAAGTGTAAACTGGTGTAATATTCCAAAGTGAAACTGGTGTAATATTCACCTCCAAAGTGTAAAATGGTGTAATATTCTAAAGTGAAACTGGTGTAATATTCACCTCCAAAGTGTAAACTGGTGTAATATTGCAAAGTGAAACTGGTGTAATATATCCACCACCAAAGTGAAACTGGTGCAATATTCACCTACAAAGTGAAACTGGTGTAATATTCCAAAGTGAAACTGGTGTAATATTCACCCCCAAAGTGTAAACTGGTGTAATATTCACCTCCAAAGTGAAACTGGTGTAATATTCACCTTCAAAGTGAAACTGGTGCAACATTCATCTCCAAAGAGAAAATATTATAGCACCTCATTTACATATAATTTTTAAGTTGGTGAAATCAAAATATTGACCTCGAAGACAAGTCCTCCTCCCTATTTTACCATCAATATTTTGTCTCATTTATCGACATATATACAAGTATATACAATATTTACTTTACATAAATTATCAAAAGATTTGCTATTTATGTAAACAGAATTATCCGAAACTAAATCTAATAAAATTTCTTTTAATTAAATTTAAGAAAAAAAAAAATAGTTTGAAAGAAAACTAGAGATCACTGCTCCGACCAAGGTGTAGGAGTCACTGATTTTGACCAAGGTGTAGGGGTCACGACATACAAAATAAACAGTACTCACTGTAAATGTGGTTAGCGTTTGGAAAGGCTTCCAGCTGTTAAAGCGAAGCCAAGATCAGTTCTGTATGAGCAAGACATGGTCACCTGACCTGGCTTTGCCCACAATAGGACAACTCGTCTAACCCATGCAAGCGTAGAAAAATGGACATTAAATTGTGATTATATATATATATATATATATATATATATATATTATGTGTGTGTGTGTGTGTGTGTGTGAGAGAGTCTCGGGTTCAATCGAGGGGGAAACCACAGTAGGTAAAGTACTCAATACATTAGTAGAGTATATACAAAATATAATATAGAAATAGCTTCTACAGGACTAGGAATATTTCATTCGAAGGAAATCATTAGGAAAGCCCCGATTTCCTTGAAATGAAAGTTCTAGTCCTGTAGAAGTCATTTCTATATCATTCTGTTGACAAAGGGTTTCTCCCTACGAACGAAAATCCAGTTATATGATGCCTGTGTGAGATGGGCAGCAACTGCGGAGGATATGCGACGGCTGGAGAGAAATGAATCAAGCATGCTCCGTTGGATGTGCAATGTCAATGTGTGTGAACGACCAAGTATAGACGAGTTGAAAAAGAAACTGGGAATAAGAGGGATAAGTTGTGGTGTGCAGGAGAGAAGACTGCGATGGTATGGACATGTGATGCGCATGGAGGATGACCGCTGGGTAAAGAAGTGCCAAGAAATCCCAGTAGAAGGAAGATGCAGTAGAGGAAGACCACGAAAATCATGGGCAGGAGTGGTGAGAGCTGACCTCAGATCGCTGAAACTCACAGATGACGACGAAGGACAGTGACGATGGAGAGATGCTGTGCTGAATAGGACCCGTCCCACCCTTGCAAGCAGGAAAACTCAGACGTATGAAAAGATATATATATATATATATATATATATATATATATATATATATATATATGTATATATAAGAATCAAATATACTACTTGACCAATATACTAATATGTATAGATAATATAGATATAACAAACCTGTTGGTATAAACATCAACACTGGTAGACTCCTTCAGTACAGGAGAGGGGCAGATGATACTCCTGGCTTGTGTTTGATCAATAGCATCACTCCTTCCCTCTGACACATAAATTTCTATTTGGTAGTGACCAGTTGTTTCCTCCTACTAAGAAAGAAATACCACCAGGGGTCAGAAGGTTAATTTATGAGTTTTATTTATTTAGTTTATGTATCATATACAGGGTGTCCCCCAAAAATGTATACACGCTTCAACAATATTCTTATAAATATGTGTATGCATTTTAGGGGGTAACCCTTTATTTGTGGCTGAATTTTTGTGGTGGTGGTGGAAGGTTATTGTAGCTGAGGGAAGGAAGGAAGGGAGGGAGAATGTAGATTGTGTGTGTGTTGACTGTGCGTGCGTATGTGTGTAAGTAGAAGAGAGAGAGAACCTGAGATGGGAGAGACACATACATGTATGTGTGTCTCCCATCTCACGTTCTCTCTCCCTTCTACTTGCACATGTGTATGTGTGTGTGTACCCCAACTCTTGGAGGAGTCGGGGCGCCATAAAGATGTAGAGTGTGCCTTGGGCATTTATAAACCTGGTGGAGCCCATCTCTTCAGAGAGAGAGAGAGAGAGAGAGAGAGAGAGAGAGAGAGAGAGAGAGAGAGAGAGAGAGAGAGAGAGAGAAAGAGAGAACACATACGCATGTTTAACCCTTTAGCATTTAAACCGGCCATATCTGGCCAGAATTCTCTCACTTCTTTCTGTTCAAACCGACCGTAGCTAGCCACACATACTGATGTTAAGGTATTGTTTTCAACGTAAATAATATCATCATCAAAATCTCAGATTCGATGTGAATAATTATGTGAGATCAAGTCTTTACTGTGAAAATACAATAGTAGATATAGAGTAATGTGAATGCTAAAGTGTTAAATACACACAAACACACACAAACATATACACAGCCTTAATATAAACCAACAATACTTACCATAGATATACAGTGTTGTTTACCATCTCCGGTCAGTTTAAACTGGAGATGGTAGACAGCCAGACCAATCTCAGAGATAATATTTACGTTTATGTTGACAGAGGGCAAATGGGTGGGTATTGGTGTGGTCAGCCAGAACAATGACGTCCCCTTCTTCTGTAAGGTTGCCAGGACGGGACTGGGTCACTACAAAATCAAAACAATATTTGTTATATGAACAGTGTGTGTGAGTAGGGGGGTAATTTTTTGTGTGGGGGTTAATTTAGAGAATATAGGGTTAACATCAACAATGTGGAGGTAATATGGCTAACATGAAGAGTGTGGTGTGTGTGTATGTGGGGGGCTAACATGAAGAGTGCGGTGGCGGGGGGGGGGGGGTAAACATGGCGAGAGTGTGGTGGGGGGCAAACATGGCGAGTGTGTGATGGGGGGCAAACATGGCGAAAGTGTGTGATGGGGGGACAAACATGGCGTGAGTGTGATGGGGGGACAAACATGGCGAGAGTGTGTGTGTGGGGGGACAAACATGGCGAGAGAGTGTGTGTGTGGGGGGACAAACATGGCGAGAGAGTGTGTGTGTGGGGGGACAAACATGGCGAGAGTGTGTGTGTGGGGGGACAAACATGGCGAGAGAGTGTGTGTGTGGGGGCTAACATGGAGATAGTGTGGGGGCTTTTGAACAGGAGGGGATATAGTATGCGTGTAGTTGTAGAAGGGTAACGTGTGTGTGTGTGTGTGTAGAGAGAGAGAGAGAGAGAGAGGGGCACGTGGCCTAGTGGTAAGGGTCTTGGACTTACAATCATAACATCGTGGGTTCGATTCCTGGGTTCTGTGTTGTGTTCTTGAGCAAAACACTTCATTTCACGTTGCTCCAGTAAACTCAGCTGAAAATGAGTACCAACAATAGATGGAGGTTTAACCCTGCGATGGACTGGCACCCTGTCCAAGGTGGTGTCTTGTACTCTCAGTCGCTTCATGCCATAATGCATTGAAAATCTAAGTCGTTTAACTACAGAGGTACAACGTCAAACCATTCTAGCCCATTACTATAAAAAGTTATTTCAAAAATAAATAGATGATAAATAGAAAAAGAGAAATGGGGAATACATATACATACACAAATATATATATATATATATTTATTTATTAAAATAACAGATTAAAGTTTAAGCAAAGAATCGCTGCTTTCACCCTTAACGGGATCTGTTATTTTAATAAATATTTGCTCTACGGTTCTTATATATTTGATATATATTCATCCTTATCGAGCCCTCTTTGGATTTTAGTCTTCAAATTTATTATTATTACTATATATATATATATATATATATATATATATAAATAAAAGTGAGTTTTATTATTTATGGAAATATAATAATATCCCCCACCCCTATATATATATATATATATAGGGGTGGGGGATATTATTATATTGCCAGAAATAATAAAACTCACTTTTTGGTTTGGGTTGGATTTCACTTCCATATATTTTATATCTATCCCTATAGTTAATTTAACTAGCAATCAATGTTTTATTGATTGACCAACAGTTTTATATATATATATATATATATATAGTCTCCCAGAGTTCTTTCGTCACACACCTGTGACATCAGTGATACTATTGTTTCTTCCTGTTGTATTGTAATGATGGTACAACAACCAATCAAAGGCCATAAGAAAGATTAAAGTGGTAGAAAAGCCAGGATCTACTATAAAATCCCTGAATTAGGGAAGCAACTGAAATAGAACCAAGAAAACCGAAGTAGAACAGAAAACTTGAATGGAACAACAACAACCATACAAATACACACTAGTGACCAAAGATAGAATACAAACACGAACACAAACCAAACAGAAAACGCGCATAGAAACACATTCGGAAATCGAGACAAATAAATAAACAATTGAATAAGTAAACATTACAATACAACGGGAGGAAACAATAATATCACTGATGATGTCACAAGTGTGTGATGAAAGAATTCAGACTATAAATAAATATATATATATATAAACAGTTGGTCAATCAATGATAAACATTGATTGCCAGCTAAATTAACTATAGGGATGTAGAATATACGGAAGCCAAAACCAACCCAACCCAAACTGTTTTATTATATATTTCTAGCAATACTATAACAATATGACCCTCCCCAAATATAATTTGTTTCGACATGCGATTTCATATAAAAAAACGTTGCAAACAAATTAATTCGGATCTAGCTGTCGAAACATCTAGCTTCTGTGTTTTTTTTTCTTTTGTTTTTCCTTTCCCTTTCCTTTATATTATATTATATTATATTATATATTTGTTTGTGCTTTCGTTCTGTAAATATTGTATTATATTTCTTTTTATAAGAAATATAATACAATTTTAAGGGCAGTAGATTGGCAGTATCAGTAGAGAGTCGGACACCATGCTTTGCAGCAAAGAGTCACGGCCCTTTACGCTCTCAGTTCAAATCCCGCTGAGGTTAACTTTACCTTTCATCCTTACGGGGTCGATAAAATAAAGTACCAGTCATGCACTGGGATAATTGCTGGCCTTGTGCCAAAAGTAGAAACAATGATATTTCTTTTTATACAAAATAAAATTTAAATCATCTATAATACTTAGATACAACAATACAATAAAAATATTGCAAATGAGAGGTGTCATTTACCTTTAATCTCACCTCTTCCCATTAGATCTATATTTTTCTTCTGGAATACTGTATTAACATTTATATTTTCATGTCTATATTATTAAGTATTAAGGTTGTTATATAATATTTAGAGTACAGTCTACAGACAAGGGGAAGTAGGGAAGGGATAATTATTTAAAAACTGATCTCTCAACTCCATCTTTATTTAGCTTACCCCAGGGTTTCCCAACCTGGGCGATTTCATATATACGGACACACATATATTCATTAAATAATAGCCCTTCTTTAATATTTAACTCTGCACCTTAAGCATTGAGCACACCTCGCTTCGGCTATTGGCGTCTAGTATACTGTACCACACTTTTTTGTCTCCTCTTTTCTTATGATACATATCTTCTCTTTAATATATATATATATTTATATATATATACACACATACATGCATAAACACTTCTATGCAAATACTCATACAGATATATTAAAAGCACATATATACCAGCATAATAACGATTGACAAACCATCAGGACACATGCTTGCTCGTGTGAAAACCGAACTTGCTACTCTACGTACACTGACGGAAACAGATATGTACATAAACACACAAATAGAACTGGTATGACTTATATAGGTACATCAAAGATTTTGTTCCAATATTGAACCATTCGAGGTAGTTAGAACGAAGTAGCAGTGTAGTACTGGGGTCAATTCTTCTATATCTCTTTCTTAATTCCTTTCTCTCACTCTATATCCGTCTCAGGAAAACATAACCTATCTGGGGTAGAGATCGGATCTGTCACCTTATACAAAATGCCCCGAAGACCCCGAATGTCAACTCCCTCACAAGTTATAGGTCCCTACATACGTACATAGAAACATCAGAGATATCTTTTATATCTTTCACTCGATAATGCTAGACAAGTATTCCGTGAGTCAGAAAGGAATGTTTGCGATATGACGAGAGAACCTCTCTGAATAAATATTACATAGTTCAGATGCTACGTAAAGCAGGCGGCGACAACATCGAAGACCAGAGATGCCATGTGGAAATGGACATCGACATAACACACATAGGGTTACCTTATAATCATAGACATTTGGGCTTATGAACACACACACACACACACACACATATACATATATACGGGTGCACAGGTGTACGGAGTTCTCATGTCGCCACTAAGGATTCCGCCAGATGTCCCGTCACACATCTCTACACCTTCCATTAAATGTTGATTAGTAAATATATAGTAAGTATATATCACATGTAAGAGGGAAAGCCATAGCAAGTGTTGAGGATAAGAGACGTGTGGAATTAATAATAAAAATATTGTTAAAATTATTAATAGTAGTAGTTGTCACAATAAAGTGGGGAGGACAACATTATTATAAATAGTTATAATTGTTTCTACTTTAGGCACAAGGCCAGCAATTAACCAGTACATTACTGGTACTTTATTTTATCGACCCCGTCAGGATGAAAGGCGTTGTTTAGAGGGCGGTGGATTGGCAGTATCAGTAGAGGGTCGGACGCCATGCTTTGACGTATAGAGTTACGGCCCTTGCCATTCTGAGTTCAAATCCCGCCGAGGTTAACTTTGCCTTTCATCCTTACAGGGTCGATAAAAGAAAGTACCAGTAATGTACTGGGTAATTGCTGGCCTTGTGCCAAACGTAGAAACAATTATTATAAATACTTATATACACACAAGCTTAAACAGGTATACATACGTACGCTTATCTAGACTCGTACGTACATAAACGTTTATAAATAAAAGCCGAAGCTGATAAAAAGAACATAGCTTACCATATCGAATTTGGAAGGATGCACATAACGTTGCTTCAACATGGTCCCATCATCATTTGCTGATACGATTATTGCATACGCAACACAAGTTTAAAGGGCTATCTGTTTAGAAACCATCAAGCCAGGCCACCATCTAGACACTGAGGTATGACAGTTGAAGGACATCAGGTGGTTATAGCTTCAAATCAAACCTAAAGAGATAAAAATAAAATCATGATATATTTTCTGAAAACTACAGAATAGTAAAAGACATGTCGACACCTTTGCGGTATTAATAAGACTGAGAAAGGTATGAACGCCACCACGTCAATTAAGCTTCGAAAATAGAAAGTAGGTTTATATATCTATTAATTTTCATTTTCTTCCCCAATTCTGTATTTTGAAGTGCTTTCATTATTTTAAATATTTCTATCATGTCACTCGTTTGATTAATCTCCCCCAAAGTTGTAATTCTATGTGTTTGTCCTTGGTATAGTGAACTAATGTTGATATTTTCAAGTCTTGACATTTATATGGAATAGTGTCCTAATATTTAAATAGTCTTTATATTTTTATCCTGCTCCCCTAAGATTTATCTCCTCTAAATTTACAAAAGCTTCACATTTCTTTCACAAGATAGATCCTTAAATAATTATAGTGTTTTCTGTTTTCTTCTTCTCTTGGTTGCTTCATGAGCCTCACCGTTTTTGCGGATGTCGGTTGACAATTTTCTCAGTGGTATCATACATATTCATCTAGAGTTTTAAATTTTTCAGCAATTAGCTAGGGAACAGAATGTTTTATTATTTCTATTATCCGTCTCCCTCTTTTGCTTCAACATCGTTAACCATATTTCAATTCATATTCATACATATTCACAATTCTTCTGTGAGGGGTATAAGAAGCTCGTTTTTTGCTCCACATTCGATACCAAATCATGCTTCCTTTTTATAACTTCGTTGTACAAATATAATAATTAAAGTATATATATATATATATAAGCAATGTATATATAGATAGCTTCTTATTAACTCTTTCCCGAAACATTTATTTCTTCAAAATAAGGTAAGACATATCCCGAATAATATTGTAAGGTGTCTCAATAATTATTTCATTTCAATCAATTTTTCATTTCAGTTTTCTTTAGAAATATCTTGGCGTTGAAGATTTGTCCTTCTCATAGTAATTAGCTTGTCTCAAAATTGTTCGCAGTGTTTCCATGTTTAGTGTCACAAACTATCGTTAATTCTAATGTAATAAATGTTACTTTTAAAAGAGTGAAGCTCTCAATTTTTTCTTTCTTTTGTATATTGATATCTAATGAATGACAAATGTATGTTATGTGATAGGAGAAAACACACACAGCCTTCTTCCCTCGCTATAGAAGGCTAACTGACAATGTCGTTCGTAGGAGTAACAAGTCACCTCTTACTGCCTTTTATATACCATGTGAAGTGGAAAGATTTGCCAAGTATGGATACACTCTCTCCTTATCAATATTGTCCGAGTCCGAGGACATTTTCTCTCTGGTTAAGGAGTGAGAAGAAATATTAGGGATCAATCTCTAGCAATAATTTAATTAAATTATATTTAACCAAAGCTGTTATGTCGTGGTTGTTGTTATATTTTATAGTCGTGGTTTCAATGTTTATCAGGGGTTGTAGAATTAGTTTTATCAAATTATTATCAAACAAAAATGATGTATATATTGTCGTTGTACGTTGAAATCACATATATAGATTTATATACACACCAAGGATGGAGGGAAGACGGAATTGAAAACCATTATTGCTGAGCACAACATTGCAGGATCAAATATAACACACACACACACATATATATATATATAATCAGGTATGACCATTGATGAATGTCCCTGCAGATCATCAGGTTGTAGGATGAAATCAACCCTAGAGAAATGATAAGGTATATTTTACGGAAGCTCGCGAAGAATAAAAATGAAAATGAACCATTTTGAATTAATATCATTGGGAAAGCCATGAAGGCCACTACATCAATTTTTCTTTTAAATAGAAAGTAGGTTTATAAATTTTAATTTTGATAGTAATTTTATAGTTGTCTCGGTAGCCTAGTGGTAGGTGTTGGGACAGTGGTGATGCTGGTCTGGGGTTCAATCTCAGTCAGGAATCTCTCGAGAAATTTAATTTTTTTTAATTTTTCATAAAATGAACGAAAAATAGAGGTTGCAGGAATCTGACTGAGGTCGAACCCCAGACCAGCACCTCCATCACCTCTAATACTTACCACTAGTCTACGGAGGCGGTTATAAAAACTAACTGAAAATTAATATTTATAAACCTACTTTTTCAATTTTTTATAAAAACAAAATTTCTGTACAAGGTTTTCATGTACACCTGACAGAGATCGAACCCCTAATCAATATCACCACTGTCTCTAATGTCTACCACCAGACCACTGAGACGGTTATGAAATCGCAGTGAAAATTAATATTTATAAAACTACATTTTGTTCGGTTGAAAACTCGATGTAGTGGCGTTCGTGGCTTTTTCGGGACGTCCTTGAATTCATAAAGTAAATCTAGACTTTATTTCTCATTGCTCTAGGCTTGATTTGAACCTACAACAACTCCGTCTGCAATAATGTCATACCTCATTCTGGCTTAGTTCGTCGTACCCGTAAATTGTTAAATGTGGTTCCTATATATACATGCAAGTAAGATTTGAACCTACAATGCTGTGCTTAATTTCTATTAATAAGTGTGTTTTATAAAAGAAAGTAAAGAAACAATTAAATGAAAGTAAAACATTTATTTTATTCAGTCATGGTTTTATTTTTATTTTATGTATTCACTTCATTAACTGCTGAATAGTTCTCTTGTTTTTGTTTGTTCTTACCATTGTTTACTGTAAATGGTGACTTGACGAGACTGGATTATTACCAAGTTTTACTGGATGATGACATTTCCTTATTGTATTATTTTGTTGTCAGTGGACATCTCTCTAAATACCTGGAATAAACATATGGTGTGTCTTTTACGTAACATTTCATTTAATATCTGATGTTCCAATGGATTACTTTTAAAATAAAACCAATAAACAGCACAGGTAGACTCCATCAAAAGAGACCACAGAGATGAGGTACGAATAATCTAAAATTAATTTTTAAAAAAAGACAATGTTTAAAGAAAGACAAACATTAAAAAAATATTTCCAACAAACACGTAAAGACAAAGACAATCACATCCACAATTTAATATCTGAAGATCAACATTTTTCACGATATAAATAAAACTAAATATGTAAAGTTAAGTGACCTCTCATTTATTTGCTCTAACTTTATTTTACTAATCTGTATTCTGTAGACATATATTTTCCTTGGTGTACATTACGATTTCGTTGATGAAAGTTTTCACTCGTCTTTAGATCTTTATTTCTTATAAAAGTTATAATACTCACCTCCTCTCATTAGATCTCTATTTTACTTCTGGAATACTGTATTAACATTTATATTTTCATCTCGATATTATTAAGTATTAAGGTTGCCATGTATTACAATACAGTATATAAACAAGGGAATATGAGGAGGGGTAATCATTTAAAAACAGCTAACCGCACACTCTGTGTATTTAGATTACACCAGGGTGTCCCATGGGCGATTTCATATATACATACACACATATATATACAAGTTATTGATTACAGAGTCGGGCTAGATCGATACAAAACGAACCTTAAGTTGATGAATAGCGAAACGCGCGCCACGAATCAATAAACGTAATGAATGTGTACCCATTCGTCCTTATTTTATTATATATATATATTTTAATATATATATATATATATATATCTTAATAAATATATATATATATATATATATATATATACAAATATTAATTTATTTATTTCCACCTGGAGTTTCGACCGATAGATAGTATTAGCAATTGGAAAGACCAGTGGAAACATTGTTTCGTCGGTCCGATCTGACGAAGGTCGATCGACTGTCTATATATGTATATACATACACATACATTAATATTTACTCACTTCTATGTAAATATATATACATATTAAAAACACATACCATATACCAGCTTAAAAACGACTGACTAACCATCAGGACACATGCTTGCTCTTGTTAAAATTTCACAGAGATACTTATGAAAACCGAACTTGCAACGCCACGTACACTTACATACACACACCTGTACATATACAGACGTATAGAAAAGGTATGACTTATATAGGTACATCAAAGTTAATGTTCCACTATAGCACCATTCGAGGTAGATAAAACGAAGTACCAGTGTAGTACTGGAGTCGATTCTTCTTCTATATCTCTTTCTTACTTCCTTTCTCCTACTTTCTCTCCTTCTCTGGTAAATATCTCCTGTGATCAGATCTAGGGTAGAGATGGGATCAGTCAGCTTTTAAAGAATACCCAAGACACCCCGAATATCAACGTGGGATCACCAAGACTCCCACGCAAGCTATACATCCCTACATACATAGCAACATCAGACAGATCCTTTATGTAGATCACTTTTACTCGATGATGGAAGACAAGTTTTCAGTGAGTCAGAAAGGAATATTTGCGATATGAAGGGAGAACCTCTCTGAATAAATATTAGATAGTTAAGATGCTACGTAAAGCAGGCGGCGACAACATCGAGGACCAGAGATGCCATGTGGAAATAGACATCCACATATAAATATACAAAGATGGGGGACCTTATCATCATAGACACTTGGGCTTATGAATACACAAATATATATTATATATACATACATACATACATACATACATACATACATATATATACATGTGTGTATGTGTGGGGGGGGGGGGGCTCCTGCAGGACTAGAACGGTTTCATTCGGAAGAAATCAAGGGCTTTCCTGATGATTTTTTCCGAATGAAACAGTTCTAGTCCTGTAGAAGCCATTTCTATATTAAATATTATTTATTAAGTATTTATAATCTGCTATGTAATGAGTACCTTACTTACTGTGGTTACCGCCGATTGAACCCGGGATAAACATATATATATATACGGGTGCACAGGTGTACGGTGTCCTCAAGTTAACACCAAGGATTACGCTCGATGTCCCGTCACACATCACTACATCTTCGAGTAAATGTTGATTAGTAAATAAACCGTGTATCTCACATGTAAGAGGAAAACTATAGCAAGTGTTGAGGATAAGAGACGTGTGAAAATAATAATAATAATAGTGTTACAATTATTAATAGTAGTAGTTGTAATAATAAAGTGAGGGGGGACAACATTATTATAAATAGTTATGTACACACAAGCTTACACAGGTACACATTCGTACACGTATTTACACAAACGTTTATAAATAAAAGACGAAGCTGATAAAAAGAACATATATTACCGTATCGCGTTTGGAACGATACACTTGACGTTGAGTTCTTGAATCTGATCCCATCACCGGTTGCTGATACCATTATTGCACACACAACACAAGTTTAAAGAGCTGCCTGTTTAGAAACAATATTTCCAGGCCACCATCTACTCACTAAGGTATGACAGCTGAAGGACATCACTGGATATCAGCTGGTCGTTGGATGAAATAAACCTAGTGATAAGAATAAAAGTCATGATATATTTTCTGAAAACTCGAGAAAAGTAAAAACCATGGCGACTTGTTTGTGGTATTAAAAAGACTGAGAAAGCCATGAACACCACCACGTCAATTAAGCTTCGAAAATAGAAAGTAGGTTTATATATATTAATTTTCAGTATATTTTTATATCCGTCTCGTTGGCCTATTGGTAGGTGTTAGAGACGGTGAAGATCGAGGTTTGGGGTTCAACCTTAGCCAGGATCTATATAAAATAAGGGGGTTTTACTAATTTTTTTCAGCTTTTTAAAAATGTAAAAAAGTAGATAAAAATTTTTTTTCATTTTACCATAGATTTTTTTACGTTTGCATTGAAAAAAGCTGAAAAAAATTAGTAAAACCCCCTTATTTTATATAGATCGTGGCCAAGATCGAAACCCAGACCAGGATCTCCACCGTCTCTCATACCTCCCACTAGGCTACAAAGACAGCTTCAGAATAATATTAAAAATTAATATTTATAAACATACTTTTGATTTTGGAAGATTAATTGAAGTGGTGGCGTTCATGCCTTTCTTAGTGTTGCTGTGATTAGAAAGGGTCGACTTTGTCTTTCATAATTCAGGCTCTTTCATGAAGTAAATATTCATTTTATTTCTTAACGCCCTAGTATTGATTTGAACCTACAATTACTTCGTCTGCAATAATGTTCACTAATTTCAAATCTGCCATACCTAAATCCTGTTGCGACTTACAAATAAATTGTTAAATGTCACTTTTATATATTTACCAATGTGAGATTGGAACCTACAGTTATGTGCTTTGCAGTAATGTCCCGTAACTCAAACTAGATTGCGCTAAGCTTATATATTTCTTTCGTCCGAACAACATAATGGTTTCGATCCCAGTTCGCTACTGGTACAAGAAATAATTTAAAGAAATTCTATATCCCCAGCTAAATATTGAACTCCTAACGACATTTTATGTTACTTAATACCAATAACCCTGTTACACACTGAACATCTAAGCCCTGAACACACATTTATATTTATGACTCAATTTCCAATTTTTTAAATGATATTACACCACCTTTGTGTTCTAGGTGAAAATCCTGTCGATATTAATTTACAATTTTATAACTTTAGAGAAGAAAAATAGAGTACCAGTCATTTTATGGGTTCAATTTAATCGATCGGCTTCACCCCGTCAATCACTTGACATTTGCCAAACAAAAACACACAAACAGTATATATATATATATATATATATATATAATACGACAAATTAAAATAAATTACGTGTTTAATAAAGAAAAAAATTATTGAAAGTAAGAAATTATAATTATTTAGTAATAATATTTTTATTCTTTGTTTCCACTGCATTAACTGCTGAGTGTGACTTAATTTTCTTACTATTTTCTACTGTAAATGGCGGCTGAGTCGTTATTGGAGTATTACTAAGGTTTACTGGATGATGTTTCCTTATTGCTTTATTTTACAAAAAGTACCAGTAATGCACTGGGTAATTGCTGGACTTGTGCCTAAAGTAGAAACAATTATTTTACAAACAGTGGACATCGGAATATCCCTCTATATACCTGGGATAAATGTAAGGAGCATTGTTATGTTATACATAGTACAATGGTCATCTCTTCTTATATTTACATTTTCTTCCCCAATTCTGTATTTTGAAGTACTTTCATTATTTTAAATATTTCTATCATGTCACTCGTTTGATTAATCTCCTCCAAAGTTGTAATTCTATGTTTTTGTCCTTGGTATAGTGAACTAATGTTGATATTTTCAAGTCTTGGTATTTATATGGAATAGTGTACTAATATTTAAATAGTCTTTATATTTTTGTCTTGTCTCCCCTAAGATTTATCTCCTCTAAATTTACAAAAGTTTCTCATCTTCCTTCACAAGACAGATCCCTAAATAATTCTAGTGTCTTCTGTTTTCTCCTCTCTGGGTTGCTTCAAGAGCCTCACCGTTTCTTCGGAGGTCAGTTGACCATGGCCCAAAACAATATTCTCAGTGGTATCACACATATTCATCTAGAGTTTTAGATATTTCAGCATTTAACTAGGAAAAAGAATGTTTTATTATTTCTATTATCCGTCTCCCTGTTTTGCTTCAACATGGTTAGTCATCTTTCAATTCATATTCATACATATTCACAATTCTTCTGTGAGGGGTATAAGAAGCTCGTTTGATGATCGAACCTGACTGAAAATCGTAAGGTCCTCAGATACGTCTTGATTCTACGAAGCAGATTTTCCTATTTCCATACATTTATATACACACCAAGGATGGAAGACAGATCTCTGTATATTTTCATGAAATTAGATTCACCGTTAACATGGAGTGACGACTAAACTGTAGTTATGTCCAAGCCAGTTGATACAATTCTAAGTTAGTTGATATATTTTGAAGTATTGCGAGATTTACTGAGTTCTTTTCTTATTGCCATAGCATGATCAAATTCACTACAATGCTTTCTGCTCACTTTTACTCAGCATCACAAATATTTCGTTCTTCATCTGTCATATCTTTTTATCATCATTTACTGTTGTGTCGTCTACTCCATCATTTAAACTATTCAATTCACTAATATCTCTTTGAGAAATATATATTTTCTGATGTCTTTAGAGCATTGTATCTTATAAACAGTATAATGGTGTCCTCTTCTTACATTTTCTTCTGTAATTTCAAGTGCTTTCATTATCTTAAATATTTCTGTCGTGTCTCCCCTTAGCTTTATCTCCTCCAAAGTCGTAATTCCTGGCTTTTTACATCTTTCTTCTCAAGAATTCTGGTATTTCATGCTTTTTTCTTCTCTGGATTCCTTCAATAGCTTCTCTCTCCTTTCGGAAGTCGGGTGACCAGACCTGCAAATAATATTCTAAGTAGTATCACACATATCATTTATCTAGAATTTTAATATATCTGTATTTAGGTAGGTAAAGTAATATTTCATCATTCCTATAATCCGACTTGGTGTTGTGGTCTTTTCCTGTGAGATAGTTAGCTACCTTTAAATTCAAATTGATACATATTCCACATTTGTTGGGGGTGGGTGAAACAAAAAAACACAATTTTACATCAGTATTCGATGTTAAAACTTGCTGGCGTCTTATACGTTCAAGATACAAATATGATAATTAAAGTATATACTATCCATGTATCTCCCTATTTTTAACTCTTCTTCAAAATGTATTCCGAAAAATCCTGTATGAGGTCTCTGTAAGTGTTCGATTTTCAATAGATTGTATTGCCGTTGAAGATGCAATCATTTCTCCTTCTTATCAATAAACAATTTGTCATACAATTGTTGCTTCGTTCATTTTAAGTTTAGTTTCACAAACTATCGTTAATTCAAGATTTTGCTCTAATATAATAAATTATACTTTTAAAAGACTGACATTCTCACGTTCATTCTTTATCTTCTATATTATCTAATGAATAAAACAATGTATGTGAGCTGTAGAAATAACACGACCTTCTTTCACCGCTGCAGATAGCAAACTGGCAGTGTGTTTAGCTGACAACGGTGAACGTCACGTGTTTAGTGTTAAATCCCAACAAAGTACCATTTATATACCGTGTTAACTGGAAAGACGGACCAAATAAGGATACAATCTGCTCTCCTTATCAATATTCTCTGAGATTGAGGACCTTGGTCCCTGAATAAGCAGTGAGATAAAGTGATAGGGTTGAATCTCTAGCAAGAATTACAGTAGGTTATTTTTAACGAAGGACATCAATAAATTTAATAGTGAGGTATGACAGTTGAAGAAGGCCACTGCAGATTATCGGGTTGTAGGATGAAATGAACCTTAGAGAAAGTAAGTGAACATATATTTTCTCAAATTGCCAGAAGAATAAAAATCCAATGTCGACCCTCTCGAAGTATTGATAATGCTGAGAAGGGCATGAATGCCACAACATCTATTATGCTTGGAAATACAAGGTAGGTTTCTGAAAGCTCCAGATTAATAAAATACAAGGTCGGTCGTTGGTAGTGCGAATAACATGGAGAAAGACATGAAGGCCACCACATCAAGTTTGCTTGGATATAGAAAAGTAGCTTTATAAATATAAATGTTCATAGTACTTTCGTGGCAGTCTCTGTGGGCTAATGGTATGTGATAGAGACGGTGAAGATCCTAGTCACTGGTTCAATCTCGGCCAGGAACTACACTAACGTTTTTCATTTTACTAGAGATAAAATGAAAAATGTTTGAATCTTTTCATTAAGACACCTCTGGTCTTGGCCAAGATTGAACCCGACACCAGTATCTTCACCGTCTCTCATACCTTCCACAAGGCCACCGAAACTTGCTACAAAAAGTTATGGAAAATTAATATTTATAAATCTACTTTACTATTTTCAAGCAAAATTGATGTGGTGGCGTTCATGCCTTACTCAATGTTATAAATACTAAAAAGGGTCGACTTTGTCTTTCATCCTCCTGGATCTTTGATAAATTAAATCTTCACTTTGTTTCTTATCGCTCTACGGTTGATTTGAACCTACAATGTCCCCGTCTACAATAATATTTACTAACTTTAAATCTATCATACCTGGTTTGTGTGTGTGTCTGTGTGTGTGTGAAATATTCCCACCTCGTACAATACGCCCGTAAATTGTTAAACCTGATTTCTATATAGATAATATATGTAGCAGTGTAAGATCTGAACCTACAATGATATGTTTTGCAGTAATTTTACACAATTTCAACTAAATAGCGATATGTATATGTTTTTCGTTTCTTAAAAATAAAAGAAATTCTATATCCGCAGCTAAATATTGAACTCCTGACAGCACCACAAACTACATTAAATATTTAACTACAAAGTCTCACACGACTTTGTAACTAAATGATAAAATAATAACCTTAATCTTTAATTGATATTACTTCACCTTTTTGTGTTCTCATCTCGGTGAAAATCTGGCCCTGATTAATTTAACATTTTTATTTTTGGAGAGATAAAATATAGTACCAGTCACATACTGGAACCAATTTAAATGATCGAATTCTCCCCGTAAATTTCTGCCTCAGTTACAAACAAAGAGGGTGTATCTGTATGTGTAAATATATATATATACATATATATTAAAGTATGTGTTAGCAATAAATAAATGAAACAAATTAAATAATAAAAGTAAGACATTTTTATTCAGTAGTTTTATTTTTATTATGATTTTCAATACATTAACTGCCCAGTGTGCCTTTTGTTTTTGTTTCTTCTTATTTTCTATTGCAAATGGCGGCTACGGCGAAACTGGATTATTACCAAGGTTTACTGGATGTTGTCTTTTGCTTCTTGGATTACTTTACAAACTTGAGACATCAGGATATTTACCGCAATACCCGAGATAAACATAAGGTCCGTCTTTTACGCAATATTTCGCTTTAAAGACTTGTGTTGACTTGATCAAATTTGACCTGTCTACGAGACAGAGATGCTATTTCAAAACAAACCACACAGACCAACCATGAATAATCTAAAATTAGTTTTACAAAAGATAATCTATCTTTAAAGAGACAAATATTTAAAAACTGACGTTCAAAGGAACACTCGATGGCAGAAAGAATCTCAGCCACAATTTAATGTCTGAAGTTAGACATTTTTCACGACATAAATATAGTTTAATGCTCCTCCTCTCATATCCGATTCCTTTCCTCAAATCCTCCAATAATACATATTTTATAGAGATATAATGTTGTGTTTTGTTTATATTTTCACCTTTTCTAGTAATTCGTAGTTTTAGAATTGTCATTCCGATCATGTAGAAAATCTATGACATTATCCTGATTGATATTATACGTTTTCAATATGAGATTGGAAGGCATAGCAAGTTCAAATTCACGACAATGCTTTCCGCTCACTTTTACTCAGCATCACAAATATTTCAATCTATTCATTCGTTCTTCATCTGTCATATCTTTTTATAATCATTTACTGTTGTGTCGTCTACTCCATCATTTAAACTATTCAATTCACTAATATCTCTTTGAGAAATATATATTTTCTGATGTCTTTAGAGCATTGTATCTTATAAACAGTATAATGGTGTCCTCTTCTTACATTTTCTTCTGATTTTCAAGTCCTTTCATTATCATAAATATTTCTGTCGTGTCTCCCCTTAGTTTTATCTCCTCCAAAGTTGTAATTCCTAGATTTTTACACCTTTCTTGTCAAGACAGATTTGTTAATAATTCTGGTATTTCATGCTTCTTTCTTCTCTGGATTCCTTCAATAGCTTCTCTCTCCTTTCGGAAGTCGGGTGACCATACCTGCAAATAATATTCTAAGTAGTATCACACATATCATTTATCTAGAGTTTCAATATTTCTGTATGTTGGTAGGTATAGTAATATTTTATCATTCCTATAATCCGACTTGGTGTTGTGGGTTTTTTTATGTGAGATGGTTAGTTAACCTTAAATTCAAATTGTTACATATTCCGATTTTGTTGGGGTGGGTGAAACAAGAGACACATTTTTACATACAAATTCGATGTTAAAACCTGCTGGCGTCTTATACATCCAAGATACGAATATGATAATTATATATGTTTGTACTAGCCATGTATAAGTATATCCCTATTTATAACTCTTCCTCAAAACAATATATTCCGAAAAATGCCGTATGATGTCTCCGTGAGTGTTCCATTTCAATCAATATCTCATTTCGATTTTCAATAGATTGTGTGGCCCTTGAAGATGCAATCATTTCTCCTTCTTATAATAATTAATTTGTTTTACAATGTTCGTATTGTTGCTTCGTCCATTTTACGTTTAGTGTCACAAACTATCGTTAATTCAAGATTTTGCTCTAATATAATAAACTATACTTTTAAAAGACTGACATTCTCATATTCATTCTATCTCTTCTATATAGTTATCTAACCGATAAAAGAATGTATGTGGTATGTGAGAGGTAGAAATAACACGACCTTCTTTCACCGCTGCAGATAGCAAACTGGCAGTGTGTTTAGCTGACAACGGTGAACATCACGTGTTTAGCGTTAAGTCCCAACATAGTGCCATTTTTATACCGGGTTAACTGGAAAGTCGGACCAAATAAGGATACAATCTTCTGCCCTTATCAACATTCTCCGATCTTGGTCCCTGAATAAATAGTGAGATAAAGTGATAGGGTTGAATCTCTATCAAGAATTACAGTAGGTTATTTTTAACGAAGGACATCAATAAATTTAATAGTGAGGTATGACAGTTGAAGAAGGCCACTGCAGATTATCGGGTTGTAGGATGAAATGAACCTTAGAGAAAGTAAGTGAAGATATATTTTCTGAAATTGCCAGAAGAATAAAAATCCCATGTCGACCCTTTTGAAGTATTGATAATGCTGAGAAAGGCATGAATGCCACAACATCTATTATGCTTGGAAATACAAGGTGGGTTTCTGAAAGCTCCAGAGGAATAAAATACAAGGTCGGTCGTTGGTAGTGCGAATAACATAGAAAAAGACATGAAGGCCACCACATCAAGTTTGCTTGGATATAGAAAAGTAGCTTTATAAATATAAATGTTCATAGTACTTTTGTGGCAGTCTCTGTGGGCTAATGGTATGTGATAGAGACGGTGAAGATCCTGGTCTCTGGTTCAATCTCGACCAGGAACTACACTAACGTTTTTCATTTTACTAGAGATAAAATAAAAAAACTTTTAATTTTTTCACTAAGACCCCTCTAGTCCTGGCCAAGATTGAACCCGACACCAGGATCTTCACCGTCTCCCATACCTTCCACAAGGCCACCGAAACTTGCTACAAAAAGTGATTGAAAATTAATATTTATAAACCTACTTTACTATTTTCAAGCAAAATTGATGTGGTGGCGTTCATGCCTTACTCAATGTTATAAATACTAAAAGGGGTCGACTCTGTCTTTCATCCTCCTGGGTCTTTGATAAATTAAATCTTCACTTTGTTTCTTATCGCTCTACGGTTGATTTGAACCTACAATGTCCCCGTCTACAATAATATTTACTAACTTTAAATCTATCATACCTGGTTGGTGTGTGTGTGTGTGTGTGTGTGTGAAATATTCCCACCTCGTACAATACGCCCGTAAATTGTTAAACCTGATTTCTATATAGATAATATATGTAGCAGTGTAAGATCTGAACCTACAATGATATGTTTTGCAGTAATTTTACACAATTTCAACTAAATAGCGATATGTATATGTTTTTCGTTTCTTAAAAATAAAAGAAATTCTATATCCGCAGCTAAATATTGAACTCCTGACAGCACCACAAACTACATTAAATATTTAACTACCAAGTCTCACACGACTTTGTAACTAAATGATAAAATAATAACACCTAAATTTTTAATTGATATTACTTCACCTTTTTGTGTTCTCATCTCGGTGAAAATCTGGCCCTGATTAATTTAACATTTTTATTTTTGGAGAGATAAAATATAGTACCAGTCACATAGTGGGATCAATTTAACCGATCGAATTCTCACCGCAAATGTCTGACTTCTGCCTCAGTTACAAACAAAGAGAGTTTATCTATGTGTGTATATATATATATATATATATATTAGTTAAAGTATGTGTTAGCAATAAATAAATGAAAAAAATTAAATAATGACAGTAAGACATTTTTATTCAGTAGTTTTATTTTTATTGTGATTTTCAATACATTAACTGTCCAGTGTTTTTGTTTCTGCTTATATTCTATTGCAAATGGCGGCTACGGCGAAACTGGATTACCAAGGTTTACTGGATGTTGTCTTTTGCTTTGTGGATTACTTTACAAACTGGAGACATCAGGATATCTACCGCAATACCCGAGATAAACATAAGGTGTGTCTTTTACGCAATATTTCGTTTTACAGACATGTTCGACTTGATCAAATTTGACCTGTCTATGAGACAGAGATTCTATTTCAAAACAAACCACACAGACCAACCACGAATAATCTAACATTAGTTTTTCAAAAGATAATCCATCTTTAAAGAGAGACAAATATTTAAAAATTGACGTTCAAAGGAACACTCGATAGCAGAAAGAATCTCAGCCGCAATTTAATGTCTGAAGTGAGACATTTTTCACGACATAAATATAGTTTAATGCCCCTCCTCTCACATCTGACTCGTTTTCTTAAAACTTACTTCTAATAATACATATTTTATAGACATATACTTTCGAAGGTAAACATTATGTTTTTGTGTTGTGGTTTGTAATTTTTCAAGTAATTCGTAGTTTTAGAAATGACATTCCGATTATGTAGAAAATCTATGACATTATTCTGATTGATATTATACTTTATCAACATGAGATTGGAAGACAGGCATAATTAACGAATTTTCAAGTTTATATTTAGCCGACTACAAACACAGTACGTAAGTTTTTAGTACACGAAATCTTTAACGAACATAACTACATACAATAATGAAAGTATTTGAAGTAAATTAATGAGTTTCACCGACATTATCGTAATCTACATCATGGAAGACGGATCTCTGTATATTTTCATGTAAAATATATTCACCGTGAACAAATTCATGGAGTGACGACTAAACTGTAGTTATGTCCAAGCCAATTGATACCATTCTAAGTTAGTTGATATATTTTGAAGTATTGCGAGATTTACTGAGTTCTTTTCTTATTGCCATAGCATGATCAAATTCACTACAATGCTTTCTGCTCACTTTTACTCAGCATCACAAATATTATTTAATCTATTCATTCGTTCTTCATCTGTCATATATTTTTATCATCATTTACTGTTGTGTCGTCTACTCCATCATTTAAACTATTCCATTCACTAATATCTCTTTGAGAAATATATATTTTCTGATGTCTTTAGAGCATTGTATCTTATAAACAGTATAATGGTATCCTCTTCTTAGATTTACATTTTCTTCCGTAATTTCAAGTCCTTCCATCATCTTAAATATTTCTATGTCTCCCCTTTGTTTTATCTCCTCCCAAGTTGTAATTCCTAAGTTTTTACATCTTTATTCTCAAGACAGATTTCTTAATTCTTTTGTTTTATTTTTTGTTCTTCTCTGGATTCTTTCAATATTTTCTGTCGTGCGTCCATGTCCCTACGGAATACTCTACGTGGTGTCGCTCATATCATTCATCGATAATTTAAAATTTGTTTGCATTTAGCTAGGTAAATTATTATTCCTATCGTCTCACTTGCTACTTTTTGCCTTTAACATGGTTAGCCACCTTTCAATTACAATATACATATTCGAAATATATTTTTTTGTGGGGTGGGGGAATAAGGGGTACTTTTCTACCCGAAAAAAAAAAAAACCGATGTAAAAAAAACAACAACAAAACCGTCTGCCCTTTCCTTAAAGGTACGAATATAATAAACATTATATATATATATATATATATATATATATATACATATATATACACACACTCCATGAACAAGGATAGCTGCATATTTACACTTCCCCCAATCATTTTGTCTTGAAAATAAACATGTCTTAAAATCTATGTGTTCCATTTCAATTAATTTCTTATTTCGTGTTTCAGTACATTTGTTCTTAAAACTAAGGGGGTCTTACATCCCAAAAAATATTGTAAGATGTCTCCATAGATTGACATTCTCAATTTAATTCTTTCTCTTGTGTATTGTTCTCTAATGGATAACATATGTATGTTGTTCATTAGAGGTAGAAGTAACACGACCTTCCCTCATCGCTGCACAGATCTAACTGGCAGTGTGTTTAGCATGAGTGCTGGTAAGTATTCGACAACTGTGAACATCAGCTGTGAAGTCAGAACAAACTGCCTTTATATAGGGTGTTAATTGGAAAGACTAAACAGTGAGATAAAGTGACGAGGTTCAATTTCTACCAAGAATTACACAAGGTTATTTTAAACCAGAAATTATTATGTTGTTGCTGTAAATGTGTAGTCAGGGTTTCAATCCTTAGCAGGGTTTGTAGAGTTACATTTATGTAATTATTAACAAATAAAAACAGATTTATATAGCGATGTTGTACGTTCAAATAAAACACACACACATATATATATAAATAAATATTTATATGT
>OZ024763.1:13905396-13937896 GCA_964016885.1 Eledone cirrhosa
TAACATTTCATTTAATATCTGATGTTCCAATGGATTACTTTTAAAATAAAACCAATAAACAGGACAGGTAGACTCCAACAAAAGAGACCAGAGATGAGGTACGAATAATTTAAAATTAATTTTAAAAAGAAGACTGTGTTTAAAGAAAGACAAACAATCACATCCATAATTTAATATCTGAAGATCAACATTTTTCACGATATAAATATGTAAAGTTAAGTGACCTCTCATTTAGTTGCTCCAACTTTATTTTACTAATCTATTCTGTAGACTTATATTTTCGTTGGTGTACATTACGATTTCGTTGATGAAATTTTCTTTCGTCTTTAGATCTCTATTTTACTTCTGGAATACTGTATTAACAATTATATCACTCGTCTTTAGATCTTTATTTCTTATAAAAGTTATAATACTCACCTCTTCCCATATATATATATATATTTGTAAAAAGGAAAAGAATGACTTGACTTGTAGTTCTAAACAATTTGATTTAGAAGTACAAATGAAGTCATTCTTTTCCTTTTTTCAAATATACCTGACTGTACCAAGGATTTCACACACACACACACATACTTCTACCTGGAGTTTCGACCGATAGATAGTATTAGCAATTAGAAAGACCATTTTCATTTATATATACCCATATATTCATATTTACTCACTTCTATGTAAATATACATACATATATATTAAAAGCACATACCATATACCATCATGATAACGATTGACTAATCATCAGGACACATGCTTGCTCATGTAAAAATTCTCAGAGACACTTACGAAAACCGAATTTGCAACGCCAGGTACACTTACATACATACATATATGTACGTACATCACATATAGAACAGGTATGACTTATATAGGTACATCAAAGTTTAGGTTTCGCTATTGTACCATTCGAGGTAGTTAGAAACAAGTACCAGTGTATTACTAGGGTCGATTCTTCTATATCTTTCTCTCACTCTCTGTAAGAGATCTGGGGGTGGAGATGGGATCTGTCAACTTTTACAAAGTACCCTAGACACCCTGAATGTCAATGTGGGCCCTCTAGAACTCCCTCACAAGTTATAGGTCGCTACATACATGTATAGCAACATCAGACAGATTCTTTAGATCTCTTTTACTCGATGATGCAAGACAAGTTTTCAGTGAGTCAGAAAGGAATATTTGTGATATGAAGGGAGAACCTCTCTGAATAAATATTAGATAGTTAAGATGCTACGTAAAGCAGGCGGTGACAACATCGAGGACCAGATGTGCCATGTGGAAATAGACATCGACATATAAATATACAAAGATGGGGGGGGGGGGACCTTATTATCATAGACAATTGGGCTTATGAACACACACACACACACATATTTATATACATACATATGTGTGTGTGGCTTCTGCAGGACTAGAACGGTTTCATTCGAAAGAAATCAAGGGCTTTCCTGATGGGTTTTTTCCCGAATGAAACAGTTCTAGTCCCGTAGAAGACATTTCTATATGAAATATTTATACTCTGATATATATATTGAGTACCTTACTTACTGTGGCGTTCATGCCTTTCTTAGTGTTGCTGTTATTAGAAAGGGTCGACTTTGTCTTTCATAATTCAGGCTCTTTCATGAAGTAAATATTCATTTTATTTCTTAACGCCCTAGTGTTGATTTGAACCTACAATTACTTCGTCTGCAATAATGTTCACTAATTTCAAATCTGCCATACCTAAATCCTGTGTGCGACTTACAAATAAATTGCTAAACGTCACTTTTATCAATGTAAGATTGGAACCTACAGTGATGTGCTTTGCAGTAATGTCCCGTAACTCCAACTCGATTGAGCTAAGCTTGTATATTTCTTTCGTCCGAATAACATAATGGTTTCGATCCCAGTTCGCTACTGGTACAAGAAATAATTTAAAGAAATTCTATATCCCCAGCTAAATATTGAACTCCTAACGACATTTTATGTTACTTAATACCAATAACCCTGTTACACACTGAACATCTAAGCCCTGAACACACATTTATAACTCAATTTCTAATTTTTAAATGATATTACACCACCTTTGTGTTCTCGGTGGATATTAATTTACAATTTTATAGCAGAAAAATAGAGTACCAGTCATTTTTATAGGTTCAATTTAATCGATCGGCTTCTCCCCGTCAATCACTTGACAAACAAAGACACACAAACAGTATATATATATATATGATACGACAAATTTGAAATAAATTATTGAATGTAAGAAATTATAATTATTTAGTAATAATATTGTTATTGTTTGTTTTCACTGCATTAACTGCTGAGTGTGACTTTTATTTTTCTTACTATTTTCTACCGTAAATTGCGGCTGAGACGTTATTGGAGTATTACTAAAGTTTACTGGATGATGGCGTTTCCTTATTGCATTATTTTACAAACAGTGGACATCGGAATATCCCTCTATATACCTGGGATAAATGTAAGGAGCATTGTTATGTTATACATAGAAATATAAGAAGAGATGACCATTGTACTATCATGTCACTCGTTAGAATTACAACTTTGGAGGAGATTAATCAAAGTGTTTATCCTTGGTATAGTGAACTAATGTTGATATTTTCAAGTCTTGACATTTATATGGAATAGTGTACTAATATTTAAATAGTCTTTATATTTTTATCCTAAGATTTTAGATTTTTCAGCATTTAGTTAAGAAAAAGAACGTTTTATTATTTCCATCATCCGTCTCGCCATCTTCCAATTCTTACATATTCACAATTCTTCTGAGAGAAACACGAGAGAGTGAGGAGAAATGAGACAGAGATGGGGGAGAGACGGGAAGGAGAGAAGAGAGAAACAAGAGAGAGAGAGAGGGAGGAGGAAGGAGAGATGAGAGAAACAAGAGGGTAAGAAGGGAGAGAGGGCAGAGAGGAGAGAGAGGGCAGGGGGGAGGGAGAGAGAGAGGAAGGAGAGAGGATAGAGGGATAGAAACAAGAGAGGGAGGAGAGTGAGAGGAGTGAGAGAAAGGAGAGAGGGGAGGGAGAGAGGGGAGGGAGAAAGGAGAGAGGGGAGGGAGAAAGGAGAGAGGGGAGGGAGAAAGGAGAGAGGGGGGGGAGAAAGGAGAGAGAGGAGGGAGAGAGGGGATGGAGAAAGGAGAGGGAGAAAGGAGAGAGAAAGGAGGGAAGAGGAGAGAAACGAGAGAGGCTAGGATGGAGAGAGAGATGGAGAGAAAGGGAGAGAGAGATGGAGAGAGGAAGGAAGGGAGAGAGAGAGATAGAAAGGGAGAGAGAGAGAATGGAGAGAGAGAGGGGTAGGGGATTGAGAGAGAGAGAGAGAGAGAGAGAGAGGGGGGCCGTGGTGTAGTGCAGTCTTGTACGGTGTGCCTGTCTGCCTGTCTTGGCCCTAAAATATATCCTATATATATTCTCTTCTAGTTTGCCAACATATTCCAAGCAGGGTCACGTGGTGGTAACTCGTCTAACTTGCCTTCCAGCAGGTCCTGCCTGAAACATTATATATTATATATATTATATATATTATTTAAATATATATTGTATATTATAATAAATATTATATACACAATATACATTATATATATTCTATTATAATGTAATATATGGTATGTATATTATATAGAATATATTATATATACTGGCAAATATGAAAGTCTCTAAGAGGTGACAGTTGAGAGAAGGAAACCGCCAGAAACTGGTCTCTGGTGGCACGTGGTAATGTTTCTATAGCAACAGTGGTTCTCTTGGACTTACCAAAGTAAGTGGAGAGGGGAAGGTAATATTTCTGTAACCTCAACCACTTCTCTCTCTCTCTCTCTCTCTCTATAGAAATACAACGGGGAAGGGGAGGGTGATTTTTCTATGACACAATTACTCTCTCTCTCTCCCCCTCTCCCTCACTGAAGATATAGAAGTGGAAAGGGGAATGTAATGTTACTACAACGTCTGTGACACTAGGTGGCGATTCGACCGCAAGTTCTGCCAGTTTTAGCTTCTTACTTAGCTGAGCACCAGCCAGTTAGTTGAACCACGTAACAGAGCACACATACATTTCTCTCTCAGTGTGTGCGTGTGCGACAAGGAACCATATGGAACAGAACGCACCAGAGTACTCAATACTAGTAGAGTAGGTAATAGGAAAAAAGTATATATATATGACGGCGAGGTGAGGAGAGGGATGGATGGATGGATGGAGAGAGAGAGAGAGAGGAATAGAGAGAGAGAGATGCATGGAGAGGAAGAGAGAGAGAGGGATGGATGGAGAGAGAGAGGGATGGATGGAGAGAGAGGGGGATGGATGGAGAGGAAGAGAGAGGGATATATAGAGAGAGGCATGGAAGGAGAGAGAGGGAGAGAGGGATGGATGGAGAGTGAGAGGGATGGAGAGAGAGAGGGATGGAAGGAGAGAGGGAGAGGGAGAGAGAGGGGGATGGAGAGAGAGGGGTGGAAGGAGAGAGAGGGGTGGAAGGAGGGAGAGGGATAGATGGAGAGATGTATAGAGAGAGGGATGGAGAGGGAAGGAGAGAGAGGAATTGAAGGAGAGAGAGGGATGTATGGAGAGAGAGAGGGATAGAGAGAGAAGGATGGATGGAGAGAGAGAAGGATGGATGGAGAGAGAGAGAGCCGGATGGATAGAGAGAGGGATGTATGGAGAGAGAGAGGGGGATGGATGAAGAGAGAGAGAGGGATGGATGGAGAGAGATATATATATAGAGAGTGAGAGGGATGGAAGGAGAGTGAGAGGGATGGAAGGAGAGAGTGAGGGATGGCAGGAGAGAGTGAGAGAGAGGGATGGAAGGAGAGAGAGAGGGATGCATGGAGAGAGAGAGAGAGGGATGCATGGAGAGAGAGGGAGTAGGGATGGATGGATAGAGAGAGGAATGGAAGGAGAGATATATATATAGAGAGTGAGAGGCAGGGATGGATGTAGAGATGGAAGGATGTAGAGATGGAAGGAGAGAGAGAGGGATGGAAGGAGAGAGAGAGGGATGGAAGGAGAGGGAGGGAGGGCTGGAGAGAGAGAGAGAGGGGGATGGAAGGTGAGAGAGAGAGAGAGGGGGGAAAGGGATGGAAGGAGAGAGAGTAGGGATGGATGGATAGAGAGGAATGGAAGGAGAGAGGGGGATGAATGGAGAGAGGGAAGGATGGATAGAGAGAGGAAGAGGGATGGAGAGAGAGGGGGTAGGAGAGAGAGGGGGTAGGGATGGATGGATAGAGAGAGGAATGGAAGGAGAGAGAGAGGGGGATGGATGGAGAGAGAGGAATGGATGGAGAGAGAGGGATGGAAGGAGAGAGAGAGAGAGAGAGAGGTGGATGGATAGAGAGAGAGGTGGATGGATAGAGAGAGGAATGGAAGGATGGATGGAGAGAGAGGGAGTAGGGATGGATGGATAGAGAGAGGAATGGAAGGAGAGAGAGAGAGGGATGGATGTATATATATATATAGAGAGAGAGAGAGAGAGGGATGGAAGGAGAGAGAGAGAGAGGGGGATGGATAGAGAGAGAGAGGGAGAGGGATGGAGAGAGGGAGAGAGAGGGAGAGGGATGGAGAGAGGGAGAGAGAGGGATGGAAGGAGAGAGGGAGAGGGGGTAGGAGAGAGAGGGGGATGGAAGGAGAGAGAAAGAGAGAGAGGGATGGAGAGAGAGGGGGTAGGGGTGGATGGATAGAGAGAGAGGGATGGATGTAGAGAGAGAGAGAGGGATGGATAGAGAGAGAGAGAGGGATGGATAGAGAGAGGGAGATGGAAGGAGAGAGAGAGAGAGAGATGGAAGGAGAGAGAGGGAGGAAAGGGATGGAAGGAGAGAGAGAGAGAGAGAGAGAGGGATGGAAGGAGAGAGAGAGAGAGAGAGAGAGAGAGAGGGATGGAAGGAGAGAGAGAGAGAGAGAGAGAGAGGGATGGAAGGAGAGAGAGAGAGAGAGAGAGAGAGGGATGGAAGGAGAGAGAGAGAGAGAGAGAGAGAGGGATGGAAGGAGAGAGAGAGAGAGAGAGAGAGAGAGAGAGAGAGAGAGAGAGAGGGATGGAAGGAGAGAGAGAGAGAGAGAGAGAGAGAGGGATGGAAGGAGAGAGAGAGAGAGAGAGAGGGATGGAGAGAGGGATGTATAGAGAGAGAGAGGGATGGAAGGTGAGAGAGAGAGGGGGGGAGGGATGGAAGGAGAGAGGGAAGGATGGATAGAGAGAGGAAGAGGGATGGAGAGAGGGAGGGATGGAGAGAGAGGGGGTAGGAGAGAGAGAGAGGGATGGAGAGAGAGGGGGTAGGGATGGATGGATAGAGAGAGGAATGGAAGGAGAGAGAGAGAGAGAGGGGGATGGATGGAGAGAGAGGAATGGATGGAAGGAGAGAGAGAGAGAGAGATGGATGGATAGAGAGAGGAATGGAAGGAGAGAGAGAGATGGATGGATAGAGAGAGGAATGGAAGGAGAGAGAGAGATGGATGGATAGAGAGAGGAATGGAAGGAGAGAGAGAGGGGGATGGATAGAGAGAGGAATGGAAGGGGAGAGAGAGAGAGAGAGAGAGAGGGATGGAAGGAGAGAGAGAGAGAGGGGGATGGATAGAGAGAGAGAGGGAGAGGGATGGATAGAGAGAGAGAGAGAGAGAGGGATGTATATAGAGAGAGAGAGAGAGATGTATAGAGAGAGAGGGAGAGAGAGAGAGAGAGAGAGAGGGATGGAAGGTGAGAGAGGGATGGAAGGTGAGAGAGAGGAAAGGGATGGAAGGAGAGAGGGAGGAAAGGGATGGAAGGAGAGAGAGGGAGGAAAGGGATGGAAGGAGAGAGAGGGAGGAAAGGGATGGAAGGAGAGAGAGAGGGGGATGGATGGAGAGGGTGGGAGTAGGGATGGATGGATAGAGAGAGGAATGGAAGGAGAGAGAGAGAGAGGGTGATGGATGGAGAGGGATGGAAGGAGAGAGAGAGAGGGATGGATGGAGAGAGAGAGAGAGAGAGAGGGAGAGGGATTGAGAGAGGGATGGAGAGAGGGATGTATGTAGAGAGAGGGATGGATGGAGAGAGAGGGGGTAGGGATGGATGTAGAGTGAGAGGGATGGAGAGAGCTGAGAAATAGGAAAACATGTAAGACTTACTTTTTTGTGATGTCAAATAAAGTTTGACAGTACTTTTAGATTTTACAATTATAGGAATGACTCGACATGATAACTACACAAGATAGAAAATATACAGAAACTAATATAATTGTTTCTACTTTTGGCACAAGTCCAGCAATTACCCAGCGTATTACTGGTAATTTATTTTATCGACCCCGTAATGATGAAAGACAGTTAACCTCGGCCGGATTTGAACTCAGAATGGAAAGGGGCGTAATTCTATGCGTCAAAGCATGGCGTCCGACGGTGTAGTGTGGTGATATGTGTGGTGATGTGTATGTCGTGGTGTGTGCACATGGTGTATGAGTACACGTGTGGAGTATGTGGTGTGTAACGAGGGTGTGGTGTAATTGTGTGTATGTGTGAGTGTTTAATGTGCTGTGTTAATGAGTGGACTGGAGTAAAAAGGAGTCACACAATCTTTAAAAGACCCTAAATTAACTTGCCCTAATTACTATATATACTCAAATAAAAAAGGGATCGGCTTATAATTGAGAAATAGGACAGAATCCAAACCCCATTTATAAGCCATGGTGGCTAATCAACAGACGACAGTTTTGAAATTCTCATGAGTGGAGAATATATTTATGAAGTTTTAATGTCATTTAGAGTATAGTTTTTATTTCACTTCTTTATGTAATGAGTTACCATTTTCTGATTGATTTCAAGGTCATATTCATTAAAATCATCAAACATAATAGCAAATACAAATTTCACCTCCAAATTGAAACTGGTGTAATATATCCACCACCAAAGTGAAACTGGTGTAATATATCCACCTCCAAAGTATAAACTGGTGTAATATTCCAAAGTGTAAACTGGTGTAATATTCCAAAGTGTAAACTGGTGTAATATTCCAAAGTGAAACTGGTGAAATATTCACCTCCAAAGTGAAACTGGTGTAATATATCCACCACCAAAGTGAAACTGGTGTAATATATTCACCTGCAAAGTGAAACTGGTGTAATATATCCACATCCAAAGTGAAACTGGTGTAATATATTCACCTGCAAAGTGAAACTGGTGTAATATTCTAAAGTGAAACTGGTGTAATATTCACCTCCAAAGTGTAAACTGGTGTAATATTCCAAAGTGAAACTGGTGTAATATTCCAAAGTGAAACTGGTGTAATATATCCACCACTAAAGTGAAACTGGTGCAATATTCACCTGCAAAGTGAAACTGGTGTAATATATGCACATCCAAAGTGAAACTGGTGCAATATTCACCAACAAAGTGAAACTGGTGTAATATTCCAAAGTGAAACTGGTGTAATATTCACCTCCAAAGTGTAAACTGGTGTAATATTCACCTCCAAAGTGTAAACTGGTGTAATATTCCAAAGTGAAACTGGTGTAATATTCACCTCCAAAGTGTAAACTGGTGTAATATTCCAAAGTGAAACTGGTGTAATATATCCACCACCAAAGTGAAACTGGTGTAATATATTCACCTGCAAAGTGAAACAGGTGTAATATATCCACATCCAAAGTGAAACTGGTGCAATATTCACCTACAAAGTGAAACTGGTGTAATATTCCAAAGTGAAACTGGTGTAATATTCCAAAGTGAAACTGGTGTAATATTCCAAAGTGAAACTGGTGTAAAATTCACCTCCAAAGTGTAAACTGGTGTAATAATCCAAAGTGAAACTGGTGTAATATATTCACCTGCAAAGTGAAACAGGTGTAATATATCCACATCCAAAGTGAAACTGGTGCAATATTCACCTACAAAGTGAAACTGGTGTAATATTCCAAAGTGAAACTGGTGTAATATTCCAAAGTGAAATTGGTGTAATATTCCAAAGTGAAACTGGTGTAATATTCATCTCTAAAGTGTAAACTGGTGTAATATTCACCTCCAAAGTGTAAACTGGTGTAATATTCCAAAGTGAAACTGGTATAATAATCCAAAATGAAACTGGTGTAATATATCCACCACCAAAGTGAAACTGGTGTAATATATTCACCTGCAAAGAGAAACAGGTGTAATATATCCACATCCAAAGTGAAACTGGTGTAATATATCGACATCCAAACTGAAACTGGTGTAATATATTCACCTGCAAAGTGAAACTGGTGTAATATATTCACGTGCAAAGTGAAACTGGTGTAATATATTCACCTGCAAAGTGAAACTAGTGTAATATATCCAAAGTGAAACTGGTGTAATATTCTAAAGTGTAAACTGATGTAATATTCCAAAGTGAAACTGGTGTAATATATCCACCACCAAAGAGAAACTGGTGTAATATATCCACCTGCAAAGTGAAACTGGTGTAATATATCCACATCCAAACTGAAACTGGTGTAATATATTCACCTGCAAAGTGAAACTGGTGTAATATATCCACCTCCAAAGTGAAACTGGTGTAATATTCCAAAGTGAAACTGGTGTAATATTCACCACCAAAGTGTAAACTGGTGTAATATTCCAAAGTGAAACTGGTGTAATATTCACCTCCAAAGTGTAAACTGGTGTAATATTCCAAAGTGAAACTGGTGTAATATATCCACCACTAAATTGCAACTGGTGCAATATTCACCTGCAAAGTGAAACTGGTGTAATATATGCACATCCAAAGTGAAACTGGTGCAATATTCACCTACAAAGTGAAACTGGTGTAATATTCCAAAGTGAAACTGGTGTAATATTCACCCCCAAAGTGTAAACTGGTGTAATATTCACCTCCAAAGTGTAAACTGGTGTAATATTCCAAAGTGAAACTGGTGTAATATTCACCTCCAAAGTGTAAACTGGTGTAATATTCCAAAGTGAAACTGGTGTAATATTCACCTCCAAAGTGTAAACTGGTGTAATATTCCAAAGTGAAACTGGTGTAATATTCCAAAGTGAAACTGGTGAAATATTCACCTCCAAAGTGAAACTGGTTAATATATCCACCACCAAAGTGAAACTGGTGTAATATATCCACCACCAAAGTGAAACAGGTGTAATATATCCACATCCAAAGTGAAACTGGTGTAATATATCCACCTCCAAAGTGAAACTGGTGCAATATTCACCTACAAAGTGAAACTGGTGTAATATTCCAAAGTGAAATTGTAATATTCCAATGTGAAACTGGTGTAATATTCACCTACAAAGTGAAACTGGTGTAATATTCACCTCCAAAGTGTAAACTGGTGTAATATTCCAAAGTGAAACTGGTGTAATATTCACCTCCAAAGTGTAAACTGGTGTAATATTCCAAAGTGAAACTGGTGCAATATTCCAAAATGAAACTGGTGTAATATTCCAAAATGAAACTGGTGTAATATTCCAAAGTGAAACTGGTGTAATATTCCAAAGTGAAACTGGTGTAATATTCTAAAGTGAAACTGGAGTAATATTCACCTCCAAAGTGTAAACTGGTGTAATATTCCAAAGTGAAACTGGTGTAATATTCACCTCCAAAGTGTAAAATGGTGTAATATTCTAAAGTGAAACTGGTGTAATATTCACCTCCAAAGTGTAAACTGGTGTAATATTGCAAAGTGAAACTGGTGTAATATATCCACCACCAAAGTGAAACTGGTGCAATATTCCAAAGTGAAACTGGTGTAATATTCACTCCCAAAGTGTAAACTGGTGTAATATTCCAAAGTGAAACTGGTGTAATATTCACCTCCAAAGTGAAACTGGTGTAATATTCACCTTCAAAGTGAAACTGGTGCAACATTCATCTCCAAAGAGAAAATATTATAGCACCTCATTTACATATAATTTTTAAGTTGGTGAAATCAAAATATTGACCTCGAAGACAAGTCCTCCTCCCTATTTTACCATCAATATTTTGTCTCATTTATCGACATATATACAAGTATATACAATATTTACTTTACATAAATCATCAAAAGATTTGCTATTTATGTAAACAGAATTATCCGAAACTAAATCTAATAAAATTTCTTTTAATTAAATTTAAGAAAAAAAAAATAGTTTGAAAGAAAACTAGAGATCACTGCTCCGACCAAGGTGTAGGAGTCACTGATTTTGACCAAGGTGTAGGGGTCACGACATACAAAATAAACAGTACTCACTGTAAATGTGGTTAGCGTTTGGAAAGGCTTCCAGCTGTTAAAGCGAAGCCAAGATCAGTTCTGTATGAGCAAGACATGGTCACCTGACCTGGCTTTGCCCACAATAGGACAACTCGTCTAACCCATGCAAGCGTAGAAAAATGGACATTAAATTGTGATTATATATATATATATATATATATATATTATGTGTGTGTGTGTGTGTGTGTGTGTGTGTGTGTGTGAGAGAGTCTCGGGTTCAATCGAGGGGGAAACCACAGTAGGTAAAGTACTCAATACATTAGTAGAGTATATACAAAATATAATATAGAAATAGCTTCTACAGGACTAGGAATATTTCATTCGAAGGAAATCATTAGGAAAGCCCCGATTTCCTTGAAATGAAAGTTCTAGTCCTGTAGAAGTCATTTCTATATCATTCTGTTGACAAAGGGTTTCTCCCTACGAACGAAAATCCAGTTATATGATGCCTGTGTGAGATGGGCAGCAACTGCGGAGGATATGCGACGGCTGGAGAGAAATGAATCAAGCATGCTCCGTTGGATGTGCAATGTCAATGTGTGTGAACGACCAAGTATAGACGAGTTGAAAAAGAAACTGGGAATAAGAGGGATAAGTTGTGGTGTGCAGGAGAGAAGACTGCGATGGTATGGACATGTGATGCGCATGGAGGATGACCGCTGGGTAAAGAAGTGCCAAGAAATCCCAGTAGAAGGAAGATGCAGTAGAGGAAGACCACGAAAATCATGGGCAGGAGTGGTGAGAGCTGACCTCAGATCGCTGAAACTCACAGATGACGACGAAGGACAGTGACGATGGAGAGATGCTGTGCTGAATAGGACCCGTCCCACCCTTGCAAGCAGGAAAACTCAGACGTATGAAAAGATATATATATATATATATATATATATATATATATATATATATATATATATATATATATATATATATATATATATATGTATATATAAGAATCAAATATACTACTTGACCAATATACTAATATGTATAGATAATATAGATATAACAAACCTGTTGGTATAAACATCAACACTGGTAGACTCCTTCAGTACAGGAGAGGGGCAGATGATACTCCTGGCTTGTGTTTGATCAATAGCATCACTCCTTCCCTCTGACACATAAATTTCTATTTGGTAGTGACCAGTTGTTTCCTCCTACTAAGAAAGAAATACCACCAGGGGTCAGAAGGTTAATTTATGAGTTTTATTTATTTAGTTTATGTATCATATACAGGGTGTCCCCAAAAAATGTATACACGCTTCAACAATATTCTTATAAATATGTGTATGCATTTTAGGGGGTAACCCTTTATTTGTGGCTGAATTTTTGTGGTGGTGGTGGAAGGTTATTGTAGCTGAGGGAAGGAAGGAAGGGAGGGAGAATGTAGATTGTGTGTGTGTTGACTGTGCGTGCGTATGTGTGTAAGTAGAAGAGAGAGAGAACCTGAGATGGGAGAGACACATACATGTATGTGTGTCTCCCATCTCACGTTCTCTCTCCCTTCTACTTGCACATGTGTATGTGTGTGTGTACCCCAACTCTTGGAGGAGTCGGGGCGCCATAAAGATGTAGAGTGTGCCTTGGGCATTTATAAACCTGGTGGAGCCCATCTCTTCAGAGAGAGAGAGAGAGAGAGAGAGAGAGAGAGAGAGAGAGAGAGAGAGAGAGAGAGAGAGAGAGAGAGAGAGAGAGAGAGAAGAGAGAACACATACGCATGTTTAACCCTTTAGCATTTAAACCGGCCATATCTGGCCAGAATTCTCTCACTTCTTTCTGTTCAAACCGACCGTAGCTAGCCACACATACTGATGTTAAGGTATTGTTTTCAACGTAAATAATATCATCATCAAAATCTCAGATTCGATGTGAATAATTATGTGAGATCAAGTCTTTACTGTGAAAATACAATAGTAGATATAGAGTAATGTGAATGCTAAAGTGTTAAATACACACAAACACACACAAACATATACACAGCCTTAATATAAACCAACAATACTTACCATAGATATACAGTGTTGTTTACCATCTCCGGTCAGTTTAAACTGGAGATGGTAGACAGCCAGACCAATCTCAGAGATAATATTTACGTTTATGTTGACAGAGGGCAAATGGGTGGGTATTGGTGTGGTCAGCCAGAACAATGACGTCCCCTTCTTCTGTAAGGTTGCCAGGACGGGACTGGGTCACTACAAAATCAAAACAATATTTGTTATATGAACAGTGTGTGTGAGTAGGGGGGTAATTTTTTGTGTGGGGGTTAATTTAGAGAATATAGGGTTAACATCAACAATGTGGAGGTAATATGGCTAACATGAAGAGTGTGGTGTGTGTGTATGTGGGGGGCTAACATGAAGAGTGCGGTGGCGGGGGGGGGGGGGTAAACATGGCGAGAGTGTGGTGGGGGGCAAACATGGCGAGTGTGTGATGGGGGGCAAACATGGCGAAAGTGTGTGATGGGGGGACAAACATGGCGTGAGTGTGATGGGGGGACAAACATGGCGAGAGTGTGTGTGTGGGGGGACAAACATGGCGAGAGAGTGTGTGTGTGGGGGGACAAACATGGCGAGAGAGTGTGTGTGTGGGGGGACAAACATGGCGAGAGTGTGTGTGTGGGGGGACAAACATGGCGAGAGAGTGTGTGTGTGGGGGCTAACATGGAGATAGTGTGGGGGCTTTTGAACAGGAGGGGATATAGTATGCGTGTAGTTGTAGAAGGGTAACGTGTGTGTGTGTGTGTGTGTAGAGAGAGAGAGAGAGAGAGAGGGGCACGTGGCCTAGTGGTAAGGGTCTTGGACTTACAATCATAACATCGTGGGTTCGATTCCTGGGTTCTGTGTTGTGTTCTTGAGCAAAACACTTCATTTCACGTTGCTCCAGTAAACTCAGCTGAAAATGAGTACCAACAATAGATGGAGGTTTAACCCTGCGATGGACTGGCACCCTGTCCAAGGTGGTGTCTTGTACTCTCAGTCGCTTCATGCCATAATGCATTGAAAATCTAAGTCGTTTAACTACAGAGGTACAACGTCAAACCATTCTAGCCCATTACTATAAAAAGTTATTTCAAAAATAAATAGATGATAAATAGAAAAAGAGAAATGGGGAATACATATACATACACAAATATATATATATATATATTTATTTATTAAAATAACAGATTAAAGTTTAAGCAAAGAATCGCTGCTTTCACCCTTAACGGGATCTGTTATTTTAATAAATATTTGCTCTACGGTTCTTATATATTTGATATATATTCATCCTTATCGAGCCCTCTTTGGATTTTAGTCTTCAAATTTATTATTATTACTATATATATATATATATATATATATATATATAAATAAAAGTGAGTTTTATTATTTATGGAAATATAATAATATCCCCCACCCCTATATATATATATATATATAGGGGTGGGGGATATTATTATATTGCCAGAAATAATAAAACTCACTTTTTGGTTTGGGTTGGATTTCACTTCCATATATTTTATATCTATCCCTATAGTTAATTTAACTAGCAATCAATGTTTTATTGATTGACCAACAGTTTTATATATATATATATATATATATATATATAGTCTCCCAGAGTTCTTTCGTCACACACCTGTGACATCAGTGATACTATTGTTTCTTCCTGTTGTATTGTAATGATGGTACAACAACCAATCAAAGGCCATAAGAAAGATTAAAGTGGTAGAAAAGCCAGGATCTACTATAAAATCCCTGAATTAGGGAAGCAACTGAAATAGAACCAAGAAAACCGAAGTAGAACAGAAAACTTGAATGGAACAACAACAACCATACAAATACACACTAGTGACCAAAGATAGAATACAAACACGAACACAAACCAAACAGAAAACGCGCATAGAAACACATTCGGAAATCGAGACAAATAAATAAACAATTGAATAAGTAAACATTACAATACAACGGGAGGAAACAATAATATCACTGATGATGTCACAAGTGTGTGATGAAAGAATTCAGACTATAAATAAATATATATATATATAAACAGTTGGTCAATCAATGATAAACATTGATTGCCAGCTAAATTAACTATAGGGATGTAGAATATACGGAAGCCAAAACCAACCCAACCCAAACTGTTTTATTATATATTTCTAGCAATACTATAACAATATGACCCTCCCCAAATATAATTTGTTTCGACATGCGATTTCATATAAAAAAACGTTGCAAACAAATTAATTCGGATCTAGCTGTCGAAACATCTAGCTTCTGTGTTTTTTTTTCTTTTGTTTTTCCTTTCCCTTTCCTTTATATTATATTATATTATATTATATATTTGTTTGTGCTTTCGTTCTGTAAATATTGTATTATATTTCTTTTTATAAGAAATATAATACAATTTTAAGGGCAGTAGATTGGCAGTATCAGTAGAGAGTCGGACACCATGCTTTGCAGCAAAGAGTCACGGCCCTTTACGCTCTCAGTTCAAATCCCGCTGAGGTTAACTTTACCTTTCATCCTTACGGGGTCGATAAAATAAAGTACCAGTCATGCACTGGGATAATTGCTGGCCTTGTGCCAAAAGTAGAAACAATGATATTTCTTTTTATACAAAATAAAATTTAAATCATCTATAATACTTAGATACAACAATACAATAAAAATATTGCAAATGAGAGGTGTCATTTACCTTTAATCTCACCTCTTCCCATTAGATCTATATTTTTCTTCTGGAATACTGTATTAACATTTATATTTTCATGTCTATATTATTAAGTATTAAGGTTGTTATATAATATTTAGAGTACAGTCTACAGACAAGGGGAAGTAGGGAAGGGATAATTATTTAAAAACTGATCTCTCAACTCCATCTTTATTTAGCTTACCCCAGGGTTTCCCAACCTGGGCGATTTCATATATACGGACACACATATATTCATTAAATAATAGCCCTTCTTTAATATTTAACTCTGCACCTTAAGCATTGAGCACACCTCGCTTCGGCTATTGGCGTCTAGTATACTGTACCACACTTTTTTGTCTCCTCTTTTCTTATGATACATATCTTCTCTTTAATATATATATATATTTATATATATATACACACATACATGCATAAACACTTCTATGCAAATACTCATACAGATATATTAAAAGCACATATATACCAGCATAATAACGATTGACAAACCATCAGGACACATGCTTGCTCGTGTGAAAACCGAACTTGCTACTCTACGTACACTGACGGAAACAGATATGTACATAAACACACAAATAGAACTGGTATGACTTATATAGGTACATCAAAGATTTTGTTCCAATATTGAACCATTCGAGGTAGTTAGAACGAAGTAGCAGTGTAGTACTGGGGTCAATTCTTCTATATCTCTTTCTTAATTCCTTTCTCTCACTCTATATCCGTCTCAGGAAAACATAACCTATCTGGGGTAGAGATCGGATCTGTCACCTTATACAAAATGCCCCGAAGACCCCGAATGTCAACTCCCTCACAAGTTATAGGTCCCTACATACGTACATAGAAACATCAGAGATATCTTTTATATCTTTCACTCGATAATGCTAGACAAGTATTCCGTGAGTCAGAAAGGAATGTTTGCGATATGACGAGAGAACCTCTCTGAATAAATATTACATAGTTCAGATGCTACGTAAAGCAGGCGGCGACAACATCGAAGACCAGAGATGCCATGTGGAAATGGACATCGACATAACACACATAGGGTTACCTTATAATCATAGACATTTGGGCTTATGAACACACACACACACACACACACACATATACATATATACGGGTGCACAGGTGTACGGAGTTCTCATGTCGCCACTAAGGATTCCGCCAGATGTCCCGTCACACATCTCTACACCTTCCATTAAATGTTGATTAGTAAATATATAGTAAGTATATATCACATGTAAGAGGGAAAGCCATAGCAAGTGTTGAGGATAAGAGACGTGTGGAATTAATAATAAAAATATTGTTAAAATTATTAATAGTAGTAGTTGTCACAATAAAGTGGGGAGGACAACATTATTATAAATAGTTATAATTGTTTCTACTTTAGGCACAAGGCCAGCAATTAACCAGTACATTACTGGTACTTTATTTTATCGACCCCGTCAGGATGAAAGGCGTTGTTTAGAGGGCGGTGGATTGGCAGTATCAGTAGAGGGTCGGACGCCATGCTTTGACGTATAGAGTTACGGCCCTTGCCATTCTGAGTTCAAATCCCGCCGAGGTTAACTTTGCCTTTCATCCTTACAGGGTCGATAAAAGAAAGTACCAGTAATGTACTGGGTAATTGCTGGCCTTGTGCCAAACGTAGAAACAATTATTATAAATACTTATATACACACAAGCTTAAACAGGTATACATACGTACGCTTATCTAGACTCGTACGTACATAAACGTTTATAAATAAAAGCCGAAGCTGATAAAAAGAACATAGCTTACCATATCGAATTTGGAAGGATGCACATAACGTTGCTTCAACATGGTCCCATCATCATTTGCTGATACGATTATTGCATACGCAACACAAGTTTAAAGGGCTATCTGTTTAGAAACCATCAAGCCAGGCCACCATCTAGACACTGAGGTATGACAGTTGAAGGACATCAGGTGGTTATAGCTTCAAATCAAACCTAAAGAGATAAAAATAAAATCATGATATATTTTCTGAAAACTACAGAATAGTAAAAGACATGTCGACACCTTTGCGGTATTAATAAGACTGAGAAAGGTATGAACGCCACCACGTCAATTAAGCTTCGAAAATAGAAAGTAGGTTTATATATCTATTAATTTTCATTTTCTTCCCCAATTCTGTATTTTGAAGTGCTTTCATTATTTTAAATATTTCTATCATGTCACTCGTTTGATTAATCTCCTCCAAAGTTGTAATTCTATGTGTTTGTCCTTGGTATAGTGAACTAATGTTGATATTTTCAAGTCTTGACATTTATATGGAATAGTGTCCTAATATTTAAATAGTCTTTATATTTTTATCCTGCTCCCCTAAGATTTATCTCCTCTAAATTTACAAAAGCTTCACATTTCTTTCACAAGATAGATCCTTAAATAATTATAGTGTTTTCTGTTTTCTTCTTCTCTTGGTTGCTTCATGAGCCTCACCGTTTTTGCGGATGTCGGTTGACAATTTTCTCAGTGGTATCATACATATTCATCTAGAGTTTTAAATTTTTCAGCAATTAGCTAGGGAACAGAATGTTTTATTATTTCTATTATCCGTCTCCCTCTTTTGCTTCAACATCGTTAACCATATTTCAATTCATATTCATACATATTCACAATTCTTCTGTGAGGGGTATAAGAAGCTCGTTTTTTGCTCCACATTCGATACCAAATCATGCTTCCTTTTTATAACTTCGTTGTACAAATATAATAATTAAAGTATATATAAGCAATGTATATATATATAGATAGCTTCTTATTAACTCTTTCCCGAAACATTTATTTCTTCAAAATAAGGTAGGACATATCCCGAATAATATTGTAAGGTGTCTCAATAATTATTTCATTTCAATCAATTTTTCATTTCAGTTTTCTTTAGAAATATCTTGGCGTTGAAGATTTGTCCTTCTCATAGTAATTAGCTTGTCTCAAAATTGTTCGCAGTGTTTCCATGTTTAGTGTCACAAACTATCGTTAATTCTAATGTAATAAATGTTACTTTTAAAAGAGTGAAGCTCTCAATTTTTTCTTTCTTTTGTATATTGATATCTAATGAATGACAAATGTATGTTATGTGATAGGAGAAAACACACACAGCCTTCTTCCCTCGCTATAGAAGGCTAACTGACAATGTCGTTCGTAGGAGTAACAAGTCACCTCTTACTGCCTTTTATATACCATGTGAAGTGGAAAGATTTGCCAAGTATGGATACACTCTCTCCTTATCAATATTGTCCGAGTCCGAGGACATTTTCTCTCTGGTTAAGGAGTGAGAAGAAATATTAGGGATCAATCTCTAGCAATAATTTAATTAAATTATATTTAACCAAAGCTGTTATGTCGTGGTTGTTGTTATATTTTATAGTCGTGGTTTCAATGTTTATCAGGGGTTGTAGAATTAGTTTTATCAAATTATTATCAAACAAAAATGATGTATATATTGTCGTTGTACGTTGAAATCACATATATAGATTTATATACACACCAAGGATGGAGGGAAGACGGAATTGAAAACCATTATTGCTGAGCACAACATTGCAGGATCAAATATAACACACACACACACATATATATATATATAATCAGGTATGACCATTGATGAATGTCCCTGCAGATCATCAGGTTGTAGGATGAAATCAACCCTAGAGAAATGATAAGGTATATTTTACGGAAGCTCGCGAAGAATAAAAATGAAAATGAACCATTTTGAATTAATATCATTGGGAAAGCCATGAAGGCCACTACATCAATTTTTCTTTTAAATAGAAAGTAGGTTTATAAATTTTAATTTTGATAGTAATTTTGTAGTTGTCTCGGTAGCCTAGTGGTAGGTGTTGGGACAGTGGTGATGCTGGTCTGGGGTTCAATCTCAGTCAGGAATCTCTCGAGAAATTTAATTTTTTTTAATTTTTCATAAAATGAACGAAAAATAGAGGTTGCAGGAATCTGACTGAGGTCGAACCCCAGACCAGCACCTCCATCACCTCTAATACTTACCACTAGTCTACGGAGGCGGTTATAAAAACTAACTGAAAATTAATATTTATAAACCTACTTTTTCAATTTTTTATAAAAACAAAATTTCTGTACAAGGTTTTCATGTACACCTGACAGAGATCGAACCCCTAATCAATATCACCACTGTCTCTAATGTCTACCACCAGACCACTGAGACGGTTATGAAATCGCAGTGAAAATTAATATTTATAAAACTACATTTTGTTCGGTTGAAAACTCGATGTAGTGGCGTTCGTGGCTTTTTCGGGACGTCCTTGAATTCATAAAGTAAATCTAGACTTTATTTCTCATTGCTCTAGGCTTGATTTGAACCTACAACAACTCCGTCTGCAATAATGTCATACCTCATTCTGGCTTAGTTCGTCGTACCCGTAAATTGTTAAATGTGGTTCCTATATATACATGCAAGTAAGATTTGAACCTACAATGCTGTGCTTAATTTCTATTAATAAGTGTGTTTTATAAAAGAAAGTAAAGAAACAATTAAATGAAAGTAAAACATTTATTTTATTCAGTCATGGTTTTATTTTTATTTTATGTATTCACTTCATTAACTGCTGAATAGTTCTCTTGTTTTTGTTTGTTCTTACCATTGTTTACTGTAAATGGTGACTTGACGAGACTGGATTATTACCAAGTTTTACTGGATGATGACATTTCCTTATTGTATTATTTTGTTGTCAGTGGACATCTCTCTAAATACCTGGAATAAACATATGGTGTGTCTTTTACGTAACATTTCATTTAATATCTGATGTTCCAATGGATTACTTTTAAAATAAAACCAATAAACAGCACAGGTAGACTCCATCAAAAGAGACCACAGAGATGAGGTACGAATAATCTAAAATTAATTTTTAAAAAAAGACAATGTTTAAAGAAAGACAAACATTAAAAAAATATTTCCAACAAACACGTAAAGACAAAGACAATCACATCCACAATTTAATATCTGAAGATCAACATTTTTCACGATATAAATAAAACTAAATATGTAAAGTTAAGTGACCTCTCATTTATTTGCTCTAACTTTATTTTACTAATCTGTATTCTGTAGACATATATTTTCCTTGGTGTACATTACGATTTCGTTGATGAAAGTTTTCACTCGTCTTTAGATCTTTATTTCTTATAAAAGTTATAATACTCACCTCCTCTCATTAGATCTCTATTTTACTTCTGGAATACTGTATTAACATTTATATTTTCATCTCGATATTATTAAGTATTAAGGTTGCCATGTATTACAATACAGTATATAAACAAGGGAATATGAGGAGGGGTAATCATTTAAAAACAGCTAACCGCACACTCTGTGTATTTAGATTACACCAGGGTGTCCCATGGGCGATTTCATATATACATACACACATATATATACAAGTTATTGATTACAGAGTCGGGCTAGATCGATACAAAACGAACCTTAAGTTGATGAATAGCGAAACGCGCGCCACGAATCAATAAACGTAATGAATGTGTACCCATTCGTCCTTATTTTATTATATATATATATTTTAATATATATATATATATATATATCTTAATAAATATATATATATATATATATATATATATACAAATATTAATTTATTTATTTCCACCTGGAGTTTCGACCGATAGATAGTATTAGCAATTGGAAAGACCAGTGGAAACATTGTTTCGTCGGTCCGATCTGACGAAGGTCGATCGACTGTCTATATATGTATATACATACACATACATTAATATTTACTCACTTCTATGTAAATATATATACATATTAAAAACACATACCATATACCAGCTTAAAAACGACTGACTAACCATCAGGACACATGCTTGCTCTTGTTAAAATTTCACAGAGATACTTATGAAAACCGAACTTGCAACGCCACGTACACTTACATACACACACCTGTACATATACAGACGTATAGAAAAGGTATGACTTATATAGGTACATCAAAGTTAATGTTCCACTATAGCACCATTCGAGGTAGATAAAACGAAGTACCAGTGTAGTACTGGAGTCGATTCTTCTTCTATATCTCTTTCTTACTTCCTTTCTCCTACTTTCTCTCCTTCTCTGGTAAATATCTCCTGTGATCAGATCTAGGGTAGAGATGGGATCAGTCAGCTTTTAAAGAATACCCAAGACACCCCGAATATCAACGTGGGATCACCAAGACTCCCACGCAAGCTATACATCCCTACATACATAGCAACATCAGACAGATCCTTTATGTAGATCACTTTTACTCGATGATGGAAGACAAGTTTTCAGTGAGTCAGAAAGGAATATTTGCGATATGAAGGGAGAACCTCTCTGAATAAATATTAGATAGTTAAGATGCTACGTAAAGCAGGCGGCGACAACATCGAGGACCAGAGATGCCATGTGGAAATAGACATCCACATATAAATATACAAAGATGGGGGACCTTATCATCATAGACACTTGGGCTTATGAATACACAAATATATATTTATATACATACATACATACATACATACATACATACATATATATACATGTGTGTATGTGTGGGGGGGGGCTCCTGCAGGACTAGAACGGTTTCATTCGGAAGAAATCAAGGGCTTTCCTGATGATTTTTTCCGAATGAAACAGTTCTAGTCCTGTAGAAGCCATTTCTATATTAAATATTATTTATTAAGTATTTATAATCTGCTATGTAATGAGTACCTTACTTACTGTGGTTACCGCCGATTGAACCCGGGATAAACATATATATATATACGGGTGCACAGGTGTACGGTGTCCTCAAGTTAACACCAAGGATTACGCTCGATGTCCCGTCACACATCACTACATCTTCGAGTAAATGTTGATTAGTAAATAAACCGTGTATCTCACATGTAAGAGGAAAACTATAGCAAGTGTTGAGGATAAGAGACGTGTGAAAATAATAATAATAATAGTGTTACAATTATTAATAGTAGTAGTTGTAATAATAAAGTGAGGGGGGACAACATTATTATAAATAGTTATGTACACACAAGCTTACACAGGTACACATTCGTACACGTATTTACACAAACGTTTATAAATAAAAGACGAAGCTGATAAAAAGAACATATATTACCGTATCGCGTTTGGAACGATACACTTGACGTTGAGTTCTTGAATCTGATCCCATCACCGGTTGCTGATACCATTATTGCACACACAACACAAGTTTAAAGAGCTGCCTGTTTAGAAACAATATTTCCAGGCCACCATCTACTCACTAAGGTATGACAGCTGAAGGACATCACTGGATATCAGCTGGTCGTTGGATGAAATAAACCTAGTGATAAGAATAAAAGTCATGATATATTTTCTGAAAACTCGAGAAAAGTAAAAACCATGGCGACTTGTTTGTGGTATTAAAAAGACTGAGAAAGCCATGAACTCCACCACGTCAATTAAGCTTCGAAAATAGAAAGTAGGTTTATATATATTAATTTTCAGTATATTTTTATATCCGTCTCGTTGGCCTATTGGTAGGTGTTAGAGACGGTGAAGATCGAGGTTTGGGGTTCAACCTTAGCCAGGATCTATATAAAATAAGGGGGTTTTACTAATTTTTTTCAGCTTTTTAAAAATGTAAAAAAGTAGATAAAAATTTTTTTTCATTTTACCATAGATTTTTTTACGTTTGCATTGAAAAAAGCTGAAAAAAATTAGTAAAACCCCCTTATTTTATATAGATCGTGGCCAAGATCGAAACCCAGACCAGGATCTCCACCGTCTCTCATACCTCCCACTAGGCTACAAAGACAGCTTCAGAATAATATTAAAAATTAATATTTATAAACATACTTTTGATTTTGGAAGATTAATTGAAGTGGTGGCGTTCATGCCTTTCTTAGTGTTGCTGTGATTAGAAAGGGTCGACTTTGTCTTTCATAATTCAGGCTCTTTCATGAAGTAAATATTCATTTTATTTCTTAACGCCCTAGTATTGATTTGAACCTACAATTACTTCGTCTGCAATAATGTTCACTAATTTCAAATCTGCCATACCTAAATCCTGTTGCGACTTACAAATAAATTGTTAAATGTCACTTTTATATATTTACCAATGTGAGATTGGAACCTACAGTTATGTGCTTTGCAGTAATGTCCCGTAACTCAAACTAGATTGCGCTAAGCTTATATATTTCTTTCGTCCGAACAACATAATGGTTTCGATCCCAGTTCGCTACTGGTACAAGAAATAATTTAAAGAAATTCTATATCCCCAGCTAAATATTGAACTCCTAACGACATTTTATGTTACTTAATACCAATAACCCTGTTACACACTGAACATCTAAGCCCTGAACACACATTTATATTTATGACTCAATTTCCAATTTTTTAAATGATATTACACCACCTTTGTGTTCTAGGTGAAAATCCTGTCGATATTAATTTACAATTTTATAACTTTAGAGAAGAAAAATAGAGTACCAGTCATTTTATGGGTTCAATTTAATCGATCGGCTTCACCCCGTCAATCACTTGACATTTGCCAAACAAAAACACACAAACAGTATATATATATATATATATATATATATAATACGACAAATTAAAATAAATTACGTGTTTAATAAAGAAAAAAATTATTGAAAGTAAGAAATTATAATTATTTAGTAATAATATTTTTATTCTTTGTTTCCACTGCATTAACTGCTGAGTGTGACTTAATTTTCTTACTATTTTCTACTGTAAATGGCGGCTGAGTCGTTATTGGAGTATTACTAAGGTTTACTGGATGATGTTTCCTTATTGCTTTATTTTACAAAAAGTACCAGTAATGCACTGGGTAATTGCTGGACTTGTGCCTAAAGTAGAAACAATTATTTTACAAACAGTGGACATCGGAATATCCCTCTATATACCTGGGATAAATGTAAGGAGCATTGTTATGTTATACATAGTACAATGGTCATCTCTTCTTATATTTACATTTTCTTCCCCAATTCTGTATTTTGAAGTACTTTCATTATTTTAAATATTTCTATCATGTCACTCGTTTGATTAATCTCCTCCAAAGTTGTAATTCTATGTTTTTGTCCTTGGTATAGTGAACTAATGTTGATATTTTCAAGTCTTGGTATTTATATGGAATAGTGTACTAATATTTAAATAGTCTTTATATTTTTGTCTTGTCTCCCCTAAGATTTATCTCCTCTAAATTTACAAAAGTTTCTCATCTTCCTTCACAAGACAGATCCCTAAATAATTCTAGTGTCTTCTGTTTTCTCCTCTCTGGGTTGCTTCAAGAGCCTCACCGTTTCTTCGGAGGTCAGTTGACCATGGCCCAAAACAATATTCTCAGTGGTATCACACATATTCATCTAGAGTTTTAGATATTTCAGCATTTAACTAGGAAAAAGAATGTTTTATTATTTCTATTATCCGTCTCCCTGTTTTGCTTCAACATGGTTAGTCATCTTTCAATTCATATTCATACATATTCACAATTCTTCTGTGAGGGGTATAAGAAGCTCGTTTGATGATCGAACCTGACTGAAAATCGTAAGGTCCTCAGATACGTCTTGATTCTACGAAGCAGATTTTCCTATTTCCATACATTTATATACACACCAAGGATGGAAGACAGATCTCTGTATATTTTCATGAAATTAGATTCACCGTTAACATGGAGTGACGACTAAACTGTAGTTATGTCCAAGCCAGTTGATACAATTCTAAGTTAGTTGATATATTTTGAAGTATTGCGAGATTTACTGAGTTCTTTTCTTATTGCCATAGCATGATCAAATTCACTACAATGCTTTCTGCTCACTTTTACTCAGCATCACAAATATTTCGTTCTTCATCTGTCATATCTTTTTATCATCATTTACTGTTGTGTCGTCTACTCCATCATTTAAACTATTCAATTCACTAATATCTCTTTGAGAAATATATATTTTCTGATGTCTTTAGAGCATTGTATCTTATAAACAGTATAATAGTGTCCTCTTCTTACATTTTCTTCTGTAATTTCAAGTGCTTTCATTATCTTAAATATTTCTGTCGTGTCTCCCCTTAGCTTTATCTCCTCCAAAGTCGTAATTCCTGGCTTTTTACATCTTTCTTCTCAAGAATTCTGGTATTTCATGCTTTTTTCTTCTCTGGATTCCTTCAATAGCTTCTCTCTCCTTTCGGAAGTCGGGTGACCAGACCTGCAAATAATATTCTAAGTAGTATCACACATATCATTTATCTAGAATTTTAATATATCTGTATTTAGGTAGGTAAAGTAATATTTCATCATTCCTATAATCCGACTTGGTGTTGTGGTCTTTTCCTGTGAGATAGTTAGCTACCTTTAAATTCAAATTGATACATATTCCACATTTGTTGGGGGTGGGTGAAACAAAAAAACACAATTTTACATCAGTATTCGATGTTAAAACTTGCTGGCGTCTTATACGTTCAAGATACAAATATGATAATTAAAGTATATACTATCCATGTATCTCCCTATTTTTAACTCTTCTTCAAAATGTATTCCGAAAAATCCTGTATGAGGTCTCTGTAAGTGTTCGATTTTCAATAGATTGTATTGCCGTTGAAGATGCAATCATTTCTCCTTCTTATCAATAAACAATTTGTCATACAATTGTTGCTTCGTTCATTTTAAGTTTAGTTTCACAAACTATCGTTAATTCAAGATTTTGCTCTAATATAATAAATTATACTTTTAAAAGACTGACATTCTCACGTTCATTCTTTATCTTCTATATTATCTCATGAATAAAACAATGTATGTGAGCTGTAGAAATAACACGACCTTCTTTCACCGCTGCAGATAGCAAACTGGCAGTGTGTTTAGCTGACAACGGTGAACGTCACGTGTTTAGTGTTAAATCCCAACAAAGTACCATTTATATACCGTGTTAACTGGAAAGACGGACCAAATAAGGATACAATCTGCTCTCCTTATCAATATTCTCTGAGATTGAGGACCTTGGTCCCTGAATAAGCAGTGAGATAAAGTGATAGGGTTGAATCTCTAGCAAGAATTACAGTAGGTTATTTTTAACGAAGGACATCAATAAATTTAATAGTGAGGTATGACAGTTGAAGAAGGCCACTGCAGATTATCGGGTTGTAGGATGAAATGAACCTTAGAGAAAGTAAGTGAACATATATTTTCTCAAATTGCCAGAAGAATAAAAATCCAATGTCGACCCTCTCGAAGTATTGATAATGCTGAGAAGGGCATGAATGCCACAACATCTATTATGCTTGGAAATACAAGGTAGGTTTCTGAAAGCTCCAGATTAATAAAATACAAGGTCGGTCGTTGGTAGTGCGAATAACATGGAGAAAGACATGAAGGCCACCACATCAAGTTTGCTTGGATATAGAAAAGTAGCTTTATAAATATAAATGTTCATAGTACTTTCGTGGCAGTCTCTGTGGGCTAATGGTATGTGATAGAGACGGTGAAGATCCTAGTCACTGGTTCAATCTCGGCCAGGAACTACACTAACGTTTTTCATTTTACTAGAGATAAAATGAAAAATTTTTGAATCTTTTCATTAAGACACCTCTGGTCTTGGCCAAGATTGAACCCGACACCAGTATCTTCACCGTCTCTCATACCTTCCACAAGGCCACCGAAACTTGCTACAAAAAGTTATGGAAAATTAATATTTATAAATCTACTTTACTATTTTCAAGCAAAATTGATGTGGTGGCGTTCATGCCTTACTCAATGTTATAAATACTAAAAAGGGTCGACTTTGTCTTTCATCCTCCTGGATCTTTGATAAATTAAATCTTCACTTTGTTTCTTATCGCTCTACGGTTGATTTGAACCTACAATGTCCCCGTCTACAATAATATTTACTAACTTTAAATCTATCATACCTGGTTTGTGTGTGTGTCTGTGTGTGTGTGAAATATTCCCACCTCGTACAATACGCCCGTAAATTGTTAAACCTGATTTCTATATAGATAATATATGTAGCAGTGTAAGATCTGAACCTACAATGATATGTTTTGCAGTAATTTTACACAATTTCAACTAAATAGCGATATGTATATGTTTTTCGTTTCTTAAAAATAAAAGAAATTCTATATCCGCAGCTAAATATTGAACTCCTGACAGCACCACAAACTACATTAAATATTTAACTACAAAGTCTCACACGACTTTGTAACTAAATGATAAAATAATAACCTTAATCTTTAATTGATATTACTTCACCTTTTTGTGTTCTCATCTCGGTGAAAATCTGGCCCTGATTAATTTAACATTTTTATTTTTGGAGAGATAAAATATAGTACCAGTCACATACTGGAACCAATTTAAATGATCGAATTCTCCCCGTAAATTTCTGCCTCAGTTACAAACAAAGAGGGTGTATCTGTATGTGTAAATATATATATATACATATATATTAAAGTATGTGTTAGCAATAAATAAATGAAACAAATTAAATAATAAAAGTAAGACATTTTTATTCAGTAGTTTTATTTTTATTATGATTTTCAATACATTAACTGCCCAGTGTGCCTTTTGTTTTTGTTTCTTCTTATTTTCTATTGCAAATGGCGGCTACGGCGAAACTGGATTATTACCAAGGTTTACTGGATGTTGTCTTTTGCTTCTTGGATTACTTTACAAACTTGAGACATCAGGATATTTACCGCAATACCCGAGATAAACATAAGGTCCGTCTTTTACGCAATATTTCGCTTTAAAGACTTGTGTTGACTTGATCAAATTTGACCTGTCTACGAGACAGAGATGCTATTTCAAAACAAACCACACAGACCAACCATGAATAATCTAAAATTAGTTTTACAAAAGATAATCCATCTTTAAAGAGACAAATATTTAAAAACTGACGTTCAAAGGAACACTCGATGGCAGAAAGAATCTCAGCCACAATTTAATGTCTGAAGTTAGACATTTTTCACGACATAAATATAGTTTAATGCTCCTCCTCTCATATCCGATTCCTTTCCTCAAATCCTCCAATAATACATATTTTATAGAGATATAATGTTGTGTTTTGTTTATATTTTCACCTTTTCTAGTAATTCGTAGTTTTAGAATTGTCATTCCGATCATGTAGAAAATCTATGACATTATCCTGATTGATATTATACGTTTTCAATATGAGATTGGAAGGCATAGCAAGTTCAAATTCACGACAATGCTTTCCGCTCACTTTTACTCAGCATCACAAATATTTCAATCTATTCATTCGTTCTTCATCTGTCATATCTTTTTATAATCATTTACTGTTGTGTCGTCTACTCCATCATTTAAACTATTCAATTCACTAATATCTCTTTGAGAAATATATATTTTCTGATGTCTTTAGAGCATTGTATCTTATAAACAGTATAATGGTGTCCTCTTCTTACATTTTCTTCTGATTTTCAAGTCCTTTCATTATCATAAATATTTCTGTCGTGTCTCCCCTTAGTTTTATCTCCTCCAAAGTTGTAATTCCTAGATTTTTACACCTTTCTTGTCAAGACAGATTTGTTAATAATTCTGGTATTTCATGCTTCTTTCTTCTCTGGATTCCTTCAATAGCTTCTCTCTCCTTTCGGAAGTCGGGTGACCATACCTGCAAATAATATTCTAAGTAGTATCACACATATCATTTATCTAGAGTTTCAATATTTCTGTATGTTGGTAGGTATAGTAATATTTTATCATTCCTATAATCCGACTTGGTGTTGTGGTTTTTTTTATGTGAGATGGTTAGTTAACCTTAAATTCAAATTGTTACATATTCCGATTTTGTTGGGGTGGGTGAAACAAGAGACACATTTTTACATACAAATTCGATGTTAAAACCTGCTGGCGTCTTATAGATCCAAGATACGAATATGATAATTATATATGTTTGTACTAGCCATGTATAAGTATATCCCTATTTATAACTCTTCCTCAAAACAATATATTCCGAAAAATGCCGTATGATGTCTCCGTGAGTGTTCCATTTCAATCAATATCTCATTTCGATTTTCAATAGATTGTGTGGCCCTTGAAGATGCAATCATTTCTCCTTCTTATAATAATTAATTTGTTTTACAATGTTCGTATTGTTGCTTCGTCCATTTTACGTTTAGTGTCACAAACTATCGTTAATTCAAGATTTTGCTCTAATATAATAAACTATACTTTTAAAAGACTGACATTCTCATATTCATTCTATCTCTTCTATATAGTTATCTAACCGATAAAAGAATGTATGTGGTATGTGAGAGGTAGAAATAACACGACCTTCTTTCACCGCTGCAGATAGCAAACTGGCAGTGTGTTTAGCTGACAACGGTGAACATCACGTGTTTAGCGTTAAGTCCCAACATAGTGCCATTTTTATACCGGGTTAACTGGAAAGTCGGACCAAATAAGGATACAATCTTCTGCCCTTATCAACATTCTCCGATCTTGGTCCCTGAATAAATAGTGAGATAAAGTGATAGGGTTGAATCTCTATCAAGAATTACAGTAGGTTATTTTTAACGAAGGACATCAATAAATTTAATAGTGAGGTATGACAGTTGAAGAAGGCCACTGCAGATTATCGGGTTGTAGGATGAAATGAACCTTAGAGAAAGTAAGTGAAGATATATTTTCTGAAATTGCCAGAAGAATAAAAATCCCATGTCGACCCTTTTGAAGTATTGATAATGCTGAGAAAGGCATGAATGCCACAACATCTATTATGCTTGGAAATACAAGGTGGGTTTCTGAAAGCTCCAGAGGAATAAAATACAAGGTCGGTCGTTGGTAGTGCGAATAACATAGAAAAAGACATGAAGGCCACCACATCAAGTTTGCTTGGATATAGAAAAGTAGCTTTATAAATATAAATGTTCATAGTACTTTTGTGGCAGTCTCTGTGGGCTAATGGTATGTGATAGAGACGGTGAAGATCCTGGTCTCTGGTTCAATCTCGACCAGGAACTACACTAACGTTTTTCATTTTACTAGAGATAAAATAAAAAAACTTTTAATTTTTTCACTAAGACCCCTCTAGTCCTGGCCAAGATTGAACCCGACACCAGGATCTTCACCGTCTCCCATACCTTCCACAAGGCCACCGAAACTTGCTACAAAAAGTGATTGAAAATTAATATTTATAAACCTACTTTACTATTTTCAAGCAAAATTGATGTGGTGGCGTTCATGCCTTACTCAATGTTATAAATACTAAAAGGGGTCGACTCTGTCTTTCATCCTCCTGGGTCTTTGATAAATTAAATCTTCACTTTGTTTCTTATCGCTCTACGGTTGATTTGAACCTACAATGTCCCCGTCTACAATAATATTTACTAACTTTAAATCTATCATACCTGGTTGGTGTGTGTGTGTGTGTGTGTGTGTGAAATATTCCCACCTCGTACAATACGCCCGTAAATTGTTAAACCTGATTTCTATATAGATAATATATGTAGCAGTGTAAGATCTGAACCTACAATGATATGTTTTGCAGTAATTTTACACAATTTCAACTAAATAGCGATATGTATATGTTTTTCGTTTCTTAAAAATAAAAGAAATTCTATATCCGCAGCTAAATATTGAACTCCTGACAGCACCACAAACTACATTAAATATTTAACTACCAAGTCTCACACGACTTTGTAACTAAATGATAAAATAATAACACCTAAATTTTTAATTGATATTACTTCACCTTTTTGTGTTCTCATCTCGGTGAAAATCTGGCCCTGATTAATTTAACATTTTTATTTTTGGAGAGATAAAATATAGTACCAGTCACATAGTGGGATCAATTTAACCGATCGAATTCTCACCGCAAATGTCTGACTTCTGCCTCAGTTACAAACAAAGAGAGTTTATCTATGTGTGTATATATATATATATATATATATATTAGTTAAAGTATGTGTTAGCAATAAATAAATGAAAAAAATTAAATAATGACAGTAAGACATTTTTATTCAGTAGTTTTATTTTTATTGTGATTTTCAATACATTAACTGTCCAGTGTTTTTGTTTCTGCTTATATTCTATTGCAAATGGCGGCTACGGCGAAACTGGATTACCAAGGTTTACTGGATGTTGTCTTTTGCTTTGTGGATTACTTTACAAACTGGAGACATCAGGATATCTACCGCAATACCCGAGATAAACATAAGGTGTGTCTTTTACGCAATATTTCGTTTTACAGACATGTTCGACTTGATCAAATTTGACCTGTCTATGAGACAGAGATTCTATTTCAAAACAAACCACACAGACCAACCACGAATAATCTAACATTAGTTTTTCAAAAGATAATCCATCTTTAAAGAGAGACAAATATTTAAAAATTGACGTTCAAAGGAACACTCGATAGCAGAAAGAATCTCAGCCGCAATTTAATGTCTGAAGTGAGACATTTTTCACGACATAAATATAGTTTAATGCCCCTCCTCTCACATCTGACTCGTTTTCTTAAAACTTACTTCTAATAATACATATTTTATAGACATATACTTTCGAAGGTAAACATTATGTTTTTGTGTTGTGGTTTGTAATTTTTCAAGTAATTCGTAGTTTTAGAAATGACATTCCGATTATGTAGAAAATCTATGACATTATTCTGATTGATATTATACTTTATCAACATGAGATTGGAAGACAGG
>OZ024763.1:13942896-13987896 GCA_964016885.1 Eledone cirrhosa
AATCATCAGGACACATGCTTGCTCATGTAAAAATTCTCAGAGACACTTACGAAAACCGAATTTGCAACGCCAGGTACACTTACATACATACATATATGTACGTACATCACATATAGAACAGGTATGACTTATATAGGTACATCAAAGTTTAGGTTTCGCTATTGTACCATTCGAGGTAGTTAGAAACAAGTACCAGTGTATTACTAGGGTCGATTCTTCTATATCTTTCTCTCACTCTCTGTAAGAGATCTGGGGGTGGAGATGGGATCTGTCAACTTTTACAAAGTACCCTAGACACCCTGAATGTCAATGTGGGCCCTCTAGAACTCCCTCACAAGTTATAGGTCGCTACATACATATATAGCAACATCAGACAGATTCTTTAGATCTCTTTTACTCGATGATGCAAGACAAGTTTTCAGTGAGTCAGAAAGGAATATTTGTGATATGAAGGGAGAACCTCTCTGAATAAATATTAGATAGTTAAGATGCTACGTAAAGCAGGCGGTGACAACATCGAGGACCAGATGTGCCATGTGGAAATAGACATCGACATATAAATATACAAAGATGGGGGGGGGGGGACCTTATTATCATAGACAATTGGGCTTATGAACACACACACACACACACATATTTATATACATACATATGTGTGTGTGGCTTCTGCAGGACTAGAACGGTTTCATTCGAAAGAAATCAAGGGCTTTCCTGATGGGTTTTTTCCCGAATGAAACAGTTCTAGTCCCGTAGAAGACATTTCTATATGAAATATTTATACTCTGATATATATATTGAGTACCTTACTTACTGTGGCGTTCATGCCTTTCTTAGTGTTGCTGTTATTAGAAAGGGTCGACTTTGTCTTTCATAATTCAGGCTCTTTCATGAAGTAAATATTCATTTTATTTCTTAACGCCCTAGTGTTGATTTGAACCTACAATTACTTCGTCTGCAATAATGTTCACTAATTTCAAATCTGCCATACCTAAATCCTGTGTGCGACTTACAAATAAATTGCTAAACGTCACTTTTATCAATGTAAGATTGGAACCTACAGTGATGTGCTTTGCAGTAATGTCCCGTAACTCCAACTCGATTGAGCTAAGCTTGTATATTTCTTTCGTCCGAATAACATAATGGTTTCGATCCCAGTTCGCTACTGGTACAAGAAATAATTTAAAGAAATTCTATATCCCCAGCTAAATATTGAACTCCTAACGACATTTTATGTTACTTAATACCAATAACCCTGTTACACACTGAACATCTAAGCCCTGAACACACATTTATAACTCAATTTCTAATTTTTAAATGATATTACACCACCTTTGTGTTCTCGGTGGATATTAATTTACAATTTTATAGCAGAAAAATAGAGTACCAGTCATTTTTATAGGTTCAATTTAATCGATCGGCTTCTCCCCGTCAATCACTTGACAAACAAAGACACACAAACAGTATATATATATATATGATACGACAAATTTGAAATAAATTATTGAATGTAAGAAATTATAATTATTTAGTAATAATATTGTTATTGTTTGTTTTCACTGCATTAACTGCTGAGTGTGACTTTTATTTTTCTTACTATTTTCTACCGTAAATTGCGGCTGAGACGTTATTGGAGTATTACTAAAGTTTACTGGATGATGGCGTTTCCTTATTGCATTATTTTACAAACAGTGGACATCGGAATATCCCTCTATATACCTGGGATAAATGTAAGGAGCATTGTTATGTTATACATAGAAATATAAGAAGAGATGACCATTGTACTATCATGTCACTCGTTAGAATTACAACTTTGGAGGAGATTAATCAAAGTGTTTATCCTTGGTATAGTGAACTAATGTTGATATTTTCAAGTCTTGACATTTATATGGAATAGTGTACTAATATTTAAATAGTCTTTATATTTTTATCCTAAGATTTTAGATTTTTCAGCATTTAGTTAAGAAAAAGAACGTTTTATTATTTCCATCATCCGTCTCGCCATCTTCCAATTCTTACATATTCACAATTCTTCTGAGAGAAACACGAGAGAGTGAGGAGAAATGAGACAGAGATGGGGGAGAGACGGGAAGGAGAGAAGAGAGAAACAAGAGAGAGAGAGAGGGAGGAGGAAGGAGAGATGAGAGAAACAAGAGGGTAAGAAGGGAGAGAGGGCAGAGAGGAGAGAGAGGGCAGGGGGGAGGGAGAGAGAGAGGAAGGAGAGAGGATAGAGGGATAGAAACAAGAGAGGGAGGAGAGTGAGAGGAGTGAGAGAAAGGAGAGAGGGGAGGGAGAGAGGGGAGGGAGAAAGGAGAGAGGGGAGGGAGAAAGGAGAGAGGGGAGGGAGAAAGGAGAGAGGGGGGGGGAGAAAGGAGAGAGAGGAGGGAGAGAGGGGATGGAGAAAGGAGAGGGAGAAAGGAGAGAGAAAGGAGGGAAGAGGAGAGAAACGAGAGAGGCTAGGATGGAGAGAGAGATGGAGAGAAAGGGAGAGAGAGATGGAGAGAGGAAGGAAGGGAGAGAGAGAGATAGAAAGGGAGAGAGAGAGAATGGAGAGAGAGAGGGGTAGGGGATTGAGAGAGAGAGAGAGAGAGAGAGAGAGGGGGGCCGTGGTGTAGTGCAGTCTTGTACGGTGTGCCTGTCTGCCTGTCTTGGCCCTAAAATATATCCTATATATATTCTCTTCTAGTTTGCCAACATATTCCAAGCAGGGTCACGTGGTGGTAACTCGTCTAACTTGCCTTCCAGCAGGTCCTGCCTGAAACATTATATATTATATATATTATATATATTATTTAAATATATATTGTATATTATAATAAATATTATATACACAATATACATTATATATATTCTATTATAATGTAATATATGGTATGTATATTATATAGAATATATTATATATACTGGCAAATATGAAAGTCTCTAAGAGGTGACAGTTGAGAGAAGGAAACCGCCAGAAACTGGTCTCTGGTGGCACGTGGTAATGTTTCTATAGCAACAGTGGTTCTCTTGGACTTACCAAAGTAAGTGGAGAGGGGAAGGTAATATTTCTGTAACCTCAACCACTTCTCTCTCTCTCTCTCTCTCTCTATAGAAATACAACGGGGAAGGGGAGGGTGATTTTTCTATGACACAATTACTCTCTCTCTCTCCCCCTCTCCCTCACTGAAGATATAGAAGTGGAAAGGGGAATGTAATGTTACTACAACGTCTGTGACACTAGGTGGCGATTCGACCGCAAGTTCTGCCAGTTTTAGCTTCTTACTTAGCTGAGCACCAGCCAGTTAGTTGAACCACGTAACAGAGCACACATACATTTCTCTCTCTCAGTGTGTGCGTGTGCGACAAGGAACCATATGGAACAGAACGCACCAGAGTACTCAATACTAGTAGAGTAGGTAATAGGAAAAAAGTATATATATATGACGGCGAGGTGAGGAGAGTGATGGATGGATGGATGGATGGAGAGAGAGAGAGAGGAATAGAGAGAGAGAGATGGATGCATGGAGAGGGAGAGGGATGGATGGAGAGGAAGAGAGAGATGGATGCATGGAGAGGGAGAGGGATGGATGGAGAGGAAGAGAGAGAGGGATGGATGGAGAGAGAGGGGGATGGATGGAGAGGAAGAGAGAGGGATATATAGAGAGAGGCATGGAAGGAGAGAGAGGGAGAGAGAGAGGGATGGATGGAGAGTGAGAGGGATGGAGAGAGAGAGGGATGGAAGGAGAGAGGGAGGGATGGAGAGAGGGATGGAAGGAGAGAGGGATGGAGAGAGGGATGGATGGAGAGAGAGGGGTGGAAGGAGGGAGAGGGATAGATGGAGAGAGGGATGGATAGAGAAAGAGAGATGTATAGAGAGAGGGATGGATGGAGAGAGGAATTGAAGGAGAGAGAGGGGCATGGAAGGAGAGAGAGAGGGATAGAGAGAGAAGGATGGATGGAGAGAGAGAGCCGGATGGATAGAGAGAGGGATGTATGGAGAGAGAGAGAGAGAGAGAGAGAGAGGGAGGATGGATGGAGAGAGAGAGGGATATATAGAGAGAGAGACATGAGGAGTGGGATGGATAGAGAGAGAAGGAGAGGGATGGAAGGAGAGAGAGAGGGGGATGGAAGGAGAGAGAGAGGGGGGATGGATAGAGAGAGAGAGGGAGAGGGATGGAGAGAGAGAGAGGGATGGAGAGAGGGAGAGAGAGGGGGAGGGAGGGATAGAAGGAGAGAGAGAGTGAGGGATGGAGAGAGGGGGGGATGGAGAGAGAGAGGGGGTAGGAGAGAGAGGGGGATGGAAGGAGAGAGAAAGAGAGAGAGGGATGGAGAGAGAGGGGGTAGGGGTGGATGGATAGAGAGAGAGGGATGGATGTAGAGAGAGAGAGAGGGATGGATAGAGAGAGGGAGATGGAAGGAGAGAGGGAGATGGAAGGAGAGAGGGAGATGGAAGGAGAGAGGGAGATGGAAGGAGAGAGAGGGATGTATATATATATAGAGAGAGAGATGTATAGAGAGAGAGAGAGAGATGTATAGAGAGAGAGAGAGAGATCGAGAGAGAGAGAGAGAGATGTATAGAGAGAGAGGGGGACGGAAGGTGAGAGAGAGAGAGAGGGGGATGGAAGGTGAGAGAGAGGGATGGAAGGTGAGAGAGAGGGATGGAAGGTGAGAGAGAGGGATGGAAGGAGAGAGGGAGGAAAGGGATGGAAGGAGAGAGAGGGAGGAAAGGGATGGAAGGAGAGAGAGGGAGGAAAGGGATGGAAGGAGAGAGAGGGAGGAAAGGGATGGAAGGAGAGAGAGAGAGGGGGATGGATGGAGAGGGTGGGAGTAGGGATGGATGGATAGAGAGAGGAATGGAAGGAGAGAAAGAGAGAGGGGGATGGATGGATAGGGGGATGGATGGATGGAGAGAGGAATGGAAGGAGAGAGAGAGGGGAATGGAAGGAGAGAGAGAGGGGAATGGAAGGAGAGAGAGAGGGGGATGGATGAAGAGAGAGAGAGGGATGGATGGAGAGAGATATATATAGAGAGTGAGAGGGATGGAAGGAGAGTGAGAGGGATGGAAGGAGAGAGATATATATAGAGAGTGAGAGGGATGGAAGGAGAGTGAGAGGGATGGAAGGAGAGAGTGAGGGATGGCAGGAGAGAGTGAGAGAGAGGGATGGATGGAGAGAGGGAGTAGGGATGGATGGATAGAGAGAGGGAGTAGGGATGGATGGATAGAGAGAGGAATGGAAGGAGAGAGATATATATAGAGAGTGAGAGGCAGGGATGGATGTAGAGATGGAAGGATGTAGAGATGGAAGGAGAGAGAGAGGGATGGAAGGAGAGGGATGGAAGGAGAGAGAGAGGGATGGAAGTAGAGGGATGGAAGGAGAGAGAGAGGGATGGAAGGAGAGGGATGGAAGGAGAGGGAGGGAGGGAGGGATGGAGAGAGAGAGAGAGATGGAGAGAGAGGGGGATGGAAGGTGAGAGAGAGATGGAGAGAGAGGGGGGTGGAAGGTGAGAGAGAGAGAGGGATGGAAGGTGAGAGAGTAGGGATGGATGGATAGAGAGGAATGGAAGGAGAGAGGGGGATGGAAGGAGAGAGGGGGATGGATGGAGAGAGGGAAGGATGGATAGAGAGAGGAAGAGGGATGGAGAGAGAGGGGGTAGGAGAGAGAGAGAGAGGGATGGAGAGAGAGGCGGTAGGGATGGATGGATAGAGAGAGGAATGGAAGGAGAGAGAGAGGGGGATGGATGGAGAGAGAGGGATGGAAGGAGAGAGAGAGAGAGAGAGATGGATGGATAGAGAGAGGAATGGAAGGAGAGAGAGAGAGAGAGATGGATGGATAGAGAGAGGAATGGAAGGATGGATGGAGAGAGAGGGAGTAGGGATGGATGGATAGAGAGAGGAATGGAAGGAGAGAGAGAGAGGGATGGAAGGAGAGAGAGAGAGAGAGGGGGATGGATAGAGAGAGAGAGGGAGAGGGATGGAGAGAGAGGGAGGGATGGAGAGAGAGGGATGGAAGGAGAGAGAGAGGGAGGGAGGGATGGAAGGAGAGAGAGAGAGAGGGATGGAGAGAGGGGGTAGGGGTGGATGGATAGAGAGAGAGGGATGGATGTAGAGAGAGAGAGAGGGATGGATAGAGAGGGAGATGGAAGGAGAGAGGGAGATGGAAGGAGAGAGGGATGGATGGAGAGAGAGGGATGTATATATATAGAGAGAGAGATCTATAGAGAGAGAGAGGGATGTATAGAGAGAGAGCGGGACGGAAGGTGAGAGAGCGGGACGGAAGGTGAGAGAGAGGGATGGAAGGAGAGAGAGAGAGGGATGGAAGGAGAGAGAGAGGGATGGAAGGAGAGAGAGGGAGGAAAGGGATGGAAGGAGAGAGAGAGGGGGATGGATGGAGAGGGTGGGAGTAGGGATGGATGGATAGAGAGAGGAATGGAAGGAGAGAAAGAGAGAGGGGGATGGATGGAGAGAGGGAGTAGGGATGGATGGATAGAGAGAGGAATGGAAGGAGAGAAAGAGAGAGGGGGATGGATAGAGAGAGAGAGGGATGGAAGGATAGAGAGAGAGAGAGGGATGGAAGGAGAGAGAGAGAGAGGGATGGAAGGAGAGAGAGAGGGGGATGGAAGGAGAGAGAGAGAGAGGGTGATGGATGGAGAGAGGGATGTATAGAGAGAGAGAGAGAGGGATGGAAGGTGAGAGAGAGAGAGGGGGGGAGGGATGGAAGGAGAGAGGGAAGGATGGATAGAGAGAGGAAGAGGGATGGAGAGAGGGAGGGATGGAGAGAGAGGGGGGTAGGAGAGAGAGAGGGATGGAGAGAGAGGGGGTAGGGATGGATGGATAGAGAGAGGAATGGAAGGAGAGAGAGAGAGAGAGGGGGGGATGGATGGAGAGAGAGGAATGGATGGAGAGAGAGAGAGGAATGGATGGAGAGAGAGAGAGAGGGGGATGGATGGAGAGAGAGAGGAATGGAAGGAGAGAGAGAGATGGATGGATAGAGAGAGGAATGGAAGGAGAGAGAGGGGGATGGATGGAGAGAGAGGGAGTAGGGATGGATGGATAGAGAGAGGAATGGAAGGAGAGAGAGAGAGAGGGATGGAAGGAGAGAGAGAGAGAGGGATGGATGGAGAGAGGGATGTATAGAGAGAGAGAGGGAGGGGGGGGGATGGAAGGAGAGAGGGAAGGATGGATAGAGAGAGGGAGGGATGGAGAGAGGGAGGGATGGAAGGAGAGGGAGGGAGGGGGAGAGGGAGGGATGGAGGGATGGAGAGAGAGAGAGAGATGGAGAGAGAGGGGGATGGAAGGTGAGAGAGAGAGAGGGGGATGGAAGGTGAGAGAGAGAGAGGGATGGAAGGTGAGAGAGAGAGAGAGGGGGGAAAGGGATGGAAGGAGAGAGAGTAGGGATGGATGGATAGAGAGGAATGGATGGAGAGAGAGTAGGGATGGATGGATAGAGAGGAATGGATGGAGAGAGAGGAAGAGGGATGGAGAGAGGGAGGGATGGAGAGAGGGAGGGATGGAGAGAGAGGGGGTAGGAGAGAGAGAGGGGGATGGAAGGAGAGAGAGAGAGAGAGGGATGGAGAGAGAGGGGGTAGGGATGGATGGATAGAGAGAGGAATGGAAGGAGAGAGAGAGAGAGGGGGATGGATGGAGAGGGATGGAAGGAGAGAGAGAGAGGGATGGATGGAGAGAGAGAGAGAGGGAGAGGGATGGAGAGAGGGATGTATGTAGAGAGAGGGATGGATGGAGAGAGAGGGGGTAGGGATGGATGTAGAGTGAGAGGGATGGAGAGAGCTGAGAAATAGGAAAACATGTAAGACTTACTTTAAAGTTTGACAGTACTTTTAGATTTTACAATTATAGGAATGACTCGACATGATAACTACACAAGATAGAAAATATACAGAAACTAATATAATTGTTTCTACTTTTGGCACAAGTCCAGCAATTACCCAGCGTATTACTGGTAATTTATTTTATCGACCCCGTAATGATGAAAGACAGTTAACCTCGGCCGGATTTGAACTCAGAATGGAAAGGGGCGTAATTCTATGCGTCAAAGCATGGCGTCCGACGGTGTAGTGTGGTGATATGTGTGGTGATGTGTATGTCGTGGTGTGTGCACATGGTGTATGAGTACACGTGTGGAGTATGTGGTGTGTAACGAGGGTGTGGTGTAATTGTGTGTATGTGTGAGTGTTTAATGTGCTGTGTTAATGAGTGGACTGGAGTAAAAAGGAGTCACACAATCTTTAAAAGACCCTAAATTAACTTGCCCTAATTACTATATATACTCAAATAAAAAAGGGATCGGCTTATAATTGAGAAATAGGACAGAATCCAAACCCCATTTATAAGCCATGGTGGCTAATCAACAGACGACAGTTTTGAAATTCTCATGAGTGGAGAATATATTTATGAAGTTTTAATGTCATTTAGAGTATAGTTTTTATTTCACTTCTTTATGTAATGAGTTACCATTTTCTGATTGATTTCAAGGTCATATTCATTAAAATCATCAAACATAATAGCAAATACAAATTTCACCTCCAAATTGAAACTGGTGTAATATATCCACCACCAAAGTGAAACTGGTGTAATATATCCACCTCCAAAGTGTAAACTGGTGTAATATTCCAAAGTGTAAACTGGTGTAATATTCCAAAGTGTAAACTGGTGTAATATTCCAAAGTGAAACTGGTGAAATATTCACCTCCAAAGTGAAACTTGTGTAATATATCCACCACCAAAGTGAAACTGGTGTAATATATTCACCTGCAAAGTGAAACTGGTGTAATATATCCACATCCAAAGTGAAACTGGTGTAATATTCTAAAGTGAAACTGGTGTAATATTCACCTCCAAAGTGTAAACTGGTGTAATATTCCAAAGTGAAACTGGTGTAATATTCACCTCCAAAGTGTAAACTGGTGTAATATTCCAAAGTGAAACTGGTGTAATATTCCAAAGTGAAACTGGTGTAATATATCCACCACTAAAGTGAAACTGGTGCACTATTCACCTGCAAAGTGAAACTGGTGTAATATATGCACATCCAAAGTGAAACTGGTGCAATATTCACCTACAAAGTGAAACTGGTGTAATATTCCAAAGTGAAACTGGTGTAATATTCACCTCCAAAGTGTAAACTGGTGTAATATTCCAAAGTGAAACTGGTGTAATATTCACCTCCAAAGTGTAAACTGGTGTAATATTCCAAAGTGAAACTGGTGTAATATTCACCTCCAAAGTGTAAACTGGTGTAATATTCCAAAGTGAAACTGGTGTAATATATCCACCACCAAAGTGAAACTGGTGTAATATATTCACCTGCAAAGTGAAACAGGTGTAATATATCCACATCCAAAGTGAAACTGGTGTAATATTCCAAAGTGAAATTGGTGTAATATTCCAAAGTGAAACTGGTGTAATATTCCAAAGTGAAACTGGTGTAATATTCCAAAGTGAAACTGGTGTAATATTCCAAAGTGAAACTGGTGTAAAATTCACCTCCAAAGTGTAAACTGGTGTAATAATCCAAAGTGAAACTGGTGTAATATATTCACCTGCAAAGTGAAACAGGTGTAATATATCCACATCCAAAGTGAAACTGGTGCAATATTCACCTACAAAGTGAAACTGGTGTAATATTCCAAAGTGAAATTGGTGTAATATTCCAAAGTGAAACTGGTGTAATATTCCAAAGTGAAACTGGTGTAATATTCACCTCCAAAGTGTAAACTGGTGTAATATTCACCTCCAAAGTGTAAACTGGTGTAATATTCCAAAGTGAAACTGGTATAATAATCCAAAATGAAACTGGTGTAATATATCCACCACCAAAGTGAAACTGGTGTAATATATTCACCTGCAAAGAGAAACAGGTGTAATATATCCACATCCAAAGTGAAACTGGTGTAATATATCGACATCCAAACTGAAACTGGTGTAATATATTCACCTGCAAAGTGAAACTGGTGTAATATATTCACGTGCAAAGTGAAACTGGTGTAATATATCCACATCCAAAGTGAAACTGGTGTAATATATTCACCTGCAAAGTGAAACTAGTGTAATATATCCAAAGTGAAACTGGTGTAATATTCTAAAGTGTAAACTGATGTAATATTCCAAAGTGAAACTGGTGTAATATATCCACCACCAAAGTGAAACTGGTGTAATATATCCACCTGCAAAGTGAAACTGGTGTAATATATCCACATCCAAACTGAAACTGGTGTAATATATTCACCTGCAAAGTGAAACTGGTGTAATATATCCACCTCCAAAGTGAAACTGGTGTAATATTCCAAAGTGAAACTGGTGTAATATTCACCACCAAAGTGTAAACTGGTGTAATATTCCAAAGTGAAACTGGTGTAATATTCACCTCCAAAGTGTAAACTGGTGTAATATTCCAAAGTGAAACTGGTGTAATATATCCACCACTAAATTGCAACTGGTGCAATATTCACCTGCAAAGTGAAACTGGTGTAATATATGCACATCCAAAGTGAAACTGGTGCAATATTCACCTACAAAGTGAAACTGGTGTAATATTCCAAAGTGAAACTGGTGTAATATTCACCCCCAAAGTGTAAACTGGTGTAATATTCACCTCCAAAGTGTAAACTGGTGTAATATTCCAAAGTGAAACTGGTGTAATATTCACCTCCAAAGTGTAAACTGGTGTAATATTCCAAAGTGAAACTGGTGTAATATTCACCTCCAAAGTGTAAACTGGTGTAATATTCCAAAGTGAAACTGGTGTAATATTCCAAAGTGAAACTGGTGAAATATTCACCTCCAAAGTGAAACTGGTTAATATATCCACCACCAAAGTGAAACTGGTGTAATATATCCACCACCAAAGTGAAACAGGTATAATATATCCACATCCAAAGTGAAACTGGTGTAATATATCCACCTCCAAAGTGAAACTGGTGCAATATTCACCTACAAAGTGAAACTGGTGTAATATTCCAAAGTGAAATTGTTGTAATATTCCAAAGTGAAACTGGTGTAATATTCCAAAGTGTAAACTGGTGTAATATTCCAAAGTGAAACTGGTGTAATATTCACCTCCAAAGTGTAAACTGGTGTAATATTCCAAAGTGAAACTGGTGTAATATTCACCTCCAAAGTGTAAACTGGTGTAATATTCCAAAGTGAAACTGGTGAAATATTCACCTCCAAAGTGAAACTGGTGTAATATTCCAAAATGAAACTGGTGTAATATTCCAAAATGAAACTGGTGTAATATTCCAAAATGAAACTGGTGTAATATTCCAAAGTGAAACTGGTGTAATATTCTAAAGTGAAACTGGAATAATATTCACCTCCAAAGTGTAAACTGGTGTAATATTCCAAAGTGAAACTGGTGTAATATTCACCTCCAAAGTGTAAAATGGTGTAATATTCTAAAGTGAAACTGGTGTAATATTCACCTCCAAAGTGTAAACTGGTGTAATATTGCAAAGTGAAACTGGTGTAATATATCCACCACCAAAGTGAAACTGGTGCAATATTCACCTACAAAGTGAAACTGGTGTAATATTCCAAAGTGAAACTGGTGTAATATTCACCCCCAAAGTGTAAACTGGTGTAATATTCACCTCCAAAGTGAAACTGGTGTAATATTCACCTTCAAAGTGAAACTGGTGCAACATTCATCTCCAAAGAGAAAATATTATAGCACCTCATTTACATATAATTTTTAAGTTGGTGAAATCAAAATATTGACCTCGAAGACAAGTCCTCCTCCCTATTTTACCATCAATATTTTGTCTCATTTATCGACATATATACAAGTATATACAATATTTACTTTACATAAATTATCAAAAGATTTGCTATTTATGTAAACAGAATTATCCGAAACTAAATCTAATAAAATTTCTTTTAATTAAATTTAAGAAAAAAAAAAATAGTTTGAAAGAAAACTAGAGATCACTGCTCCGACCAAGGTGTAGGAGTCACTGATTTTGACCAAGGTGTAGGGGTCACGACATACAAAATAAACAGTACTCACTGTAAATGTGGTTAGCGTTTGGAAAGGCTTCCAGCTGTTAAAGCGAAGCCAAGATCAGTTCTGTATGAGCAAGACATGGTCACCTGACCTGGCTTTGCCCACAATAGGACAACTCGTCTAACCCATGCAAGCGTAGAAAAATGGACATTAAATTGTGATTATATATATATATATATATATATATATATTATGTGTGTGTGTGTGTGTGTGTGTGAGAGTCTCGGGTTCAATCGAGGGGGAAACCACAGTAGGTAAAGTACTCAATACATTAGTAGAGTATATACAAAATATAATATAGAAATAGCTTCTACAGGACTAGGAATATTTCATTCGAAGGAAATCATTAGGAAAGCCCCGATTTCCTTGAAATGAAAGTTCTAGTCCTGTAGAAGTCATTTCTATATCATTCTGTTGACAAAGGGTTTCTCCCTACGAACGAAAATCCAGTTATATGATGCCTGTGTGAGATGGGCAGCAACTGCGGAGGATATGCGACGGCTGGAGAGAAATGAATCAAGCATGCTCCGTTGGATGTGCAATGTCAATGTGTGTGAACGACCAAGTATAGACGAGTTGAAAAAGAAACTGGGAATAAGAGGGATAAGTTGTGGTGTGCAGGAGAGAAGACTGCGATGGTATGGACATGTGATGCGCATGGAGGATGACCGCTGGGTAAAGAAGTGCCAAGAAATCCCAGTAGAAGGAAGATGCAGTAGAGGAAGACCACGAAAATCATGGGCAGGAGTGGTGAGAGCTGACCTCAGATCGCTGAAACTCACAGATGACGACGAAGGACAGTGACGATGGAGAGATGCTGTGCTGAATAGGACCCGTCCCACCCTTGCAAGCAGGAAAACTCAGACGTATGAAAAGATATATATATATATATATATATATATATATATATATATATATGTATATATAAGAATCAAATATACTACTTGACCAATATACTAATATGTATAGATAATATAGATATAACAAACCTGTTGGTATAAACATCAACACTGGTAGACTCCTTCAGTACAGGAGAGGGGCAGATGATACTCCTGGCTTGTGTTTGATCAATAGCATCACTCCTTCCCTCTGACACATAAATTTCTATTTGGTAGTGACCAGTTGTTTCCTCCTACTAAGAAAGAAATACCACCAGGGGTCAGAAGGTTAATTTATGAGTTTTATTTATTTAGTTTATGTATCATATACAGGGTGTCCCCAAAAAATGTATACACGCTTCAACAATATTCTTATAAATATGTGTATGCATTTTGGGGGGTAACCCTTTATTTGTGGCTGAATTTTTGTGGTGGTGGTGGAAGGTTATTGTAGCTGAGGGAAGGAAGGAAGGGAGGGAGAATGTAGATTGTATGTGTGTTGACTGTGCGTGCGTGTGTGTGTAAGTAGAAGAGAGAGAGAACCCGAGATGGGAGAGACACATACATGTATGTGTGTCTCCCATCTCACGTTCTCTCTCCCTTCTACTTGCACATGTGTATGTGTGTGTGTACCCCAACTCTTGGAGGAGTCGGGGCGCCATAAAGATGTAGAGTGTGCCTTGGGCATTTATAAACCTGGTGGAGCCCATCTCTTCAGAGAGAGAGAGAGAGAGAGAGAGAGAGAGAGAGAGAGAGAGAGAGAGAGTGAGAGAGAAAGAGAGAACACATACGCATGTTTAACCCTTTAGCATTTAAACTGGCCATATCTGGCCAGAATTCTCTCACTTCTTTCTGTTCAAACCGACCGTAGCTAGCCACACATACTGATGTTAAGGTATTGTTTTCAACGTAAATAATATCATCATCAAAATCTCAGATTCGATGTGAATAATTATGTGAGATCAAGTCTTTACTGTGAAAATACAATAGTAGATATAGAGTAATGTGAATGCTAAAGTGTTAAATACACACAAACACACACACAAACATACATATACACAGCCTTAATATAAACCAACAATACTTACCATAGATATACAGTGTTGTTTACCATCTCCGGTCAGTTTAAACTGGAGATGGTAGACAGCCAGACCAATCTCAGAGATAATATTTACGTTTATGTTGACAGAGGGCAAATGGGTGGGTATTGGTGTGGTCAGCCAGAACAATGACGTCCCCTTCTTCTGTAAGGTTGCCAGGACGGGACTGGGTCACTACAAAATCAAAACAATATTTGTTATATGAACAGTGTGTGTGTGAGTAGGGGGGTAATTTTTTGTGTGGGGGTTAATTTAGAGAATATAGGGTTAACATCAACAATGTGGAGGTAATATGGCTAACATGAAGAGTGTGGTGTGCGTGTATGTGGGGGGCTAACATGAAGAGTGCGGTGGCGGGGAGGGGGGGTAAACATGGCGAGAGTGTGGTGGGGGGCAAACATGGCGAAAGTGTGTGATGGGGGGGGACAAACATGGCGTGAGTGTGATGGGGGGACAAACATGGCGAGAGTGTGATGGGGGGACAAACATGGCGAGAGTGTGTGTGTGGGGGGACAAACATGGCGAGAGAGTGTGTGTGTGGGGGCTAACATGGAGATAGTGTGGGGGCTTTTGAACAGGAGGGGATATAGTATGCGTGTAGTTGTAGAAGGGTAACGTGTGTGTGTGTGTAGAGAGAGAGAGAGAGGGGCACGTGGCCTAGTGGTAAGGGTCTTGGACTTACAATCATAACATCGTGGGTTCGATTCCTGGGTTCTGTGTTGTGTTCTTGAGCAAAACACTTCATTTCACGTTGCTCCAGTAAACTCAGCTGAAAATGAGTACCAACAATAGATGGAGGTTTAACCCTGCGATGGACTGGCACCCTGTCGAGGGTGGTGTCTTGTACTCTCAGTCGCTTCATGCCATAATGCATTGAAAATCTAAGTCGTTTAACTACAGAGGTACAACGTCAAACCATTCTAGCCCATTACTATAAAAAGTTATTTCAAAAATAAATAGATGATAAATAGAAAAAGAGAAATGGGGAATACATATACATACACAAATATATATAAATATATATATATATATATATTTATTTATTAAAATAACAGATTAAAGTTTAAGCAAAGAATCGCTGCTTTCACCCTTAACGGGATCTGTTATTTTAATAAATATTTGCTCTACGGTTCTTATATATTTGATATATATTCATCCTTATCGAGCCCTCTTTGGATTTTAGTCTTCAAATTTATTATTATTACTATATATATATATATATATATATATATATATATATATATAAAAGTGAGTTTTATTATTTATGGAAATATAATAATATCCCCCACCCCTATATATATATAGGGGTGGGGGATATTATTATATTGCCAGAAATAATAAAACTCACTTTTTGGTTTGGGTTGGATTTCACTTCCATATATTTTATATCTATCCCTATAGTTAATTTAACTAGCAATCAATGTTTTATTGATTGACCAACAGTTTTATATATATATATATATATATAGTCTCCCAGAGTTCTTTCGTCACACACCTGTGACATCAGTGATACTATTGTTTCTTCCTGTTGTATTGTAATGATGGTACAACAACCAATCAAAGGCCATAAGAAAGATTAAAGTGGTAGAAAAGCCAGGATCTACTATAAAATCCCTGAATTAGGGAAGCAACTGAAATAGAACCAAGAAAACCGAAGTAGAACAAAACCTGAATGGAACAACAACAACCATACAAATACACACTAGTGACCAAAGATAGAATACAAACACGAACAAAAACCAAACAGAAAACGCGCATAGAAACACATTGGGAAATCGAGACAAATAAATAAACAATTGAATAAGTAAACATTACAACGGGAGGAAACAATAATATCACTGATGATGTCACAAGTGTGTGATGAAAGAATTCAGACTATAAATAAATATATATAAACAGTTGGTCAATCAATGATAAACATTGATTGCCAGCTAAATTAACTATAGGGATGTAGAATATACGGAAGCCAAAACCAACCCAACCCAAACTGTTTTATTATATATTTCTAGCAATACTATAACAATATGACCCTCCCCAAATATAATTTGTTTCGACATGCGATTTCATATAAAAAAACGTTGCAAACAAATTAGTTCGGATCTAGCTGTCGAAACATCTAGCTTCTGTGTTTTTTTTTCTTTTGTTTTTCCTTTCCCTTTCCTTTATATTATATTATATTATATTATATATTTGTTTGTGCTTTCGTTCTGTAAATATTGTATTATATTTCTTTTTATAAGAAATATAATACAATTTTAAGGGCAGTAGATTGGCAGTATCAGTAGAGAGTCGGACACCATGCTTTGCAGCAAAGAGTCACGGCCCTTTACGCTCTCAGTTCAAATCCCGCTGAGGTTAACTTTACCTTTCATCCTTACGGGGTCGATAAAATAAAGTACCAGTCATGCACTGGGATAATTGCTGGCCTTGTGCCAAAAGTAGAAACAATGATATTTCTTTTTATACAAAATAAAATTTAAATCATCTATAATACTTAGATACAACAATACAATAAAAATATTGCAAATGAGAGGTGTCATTTACCTTTAATCTCACCTCTTCCCATTAGATCTATATTTTTCTTCTGGAATACTGTATTAACATTTATATTTTCATGTCTATATTATTAAGTATTAAGGTTGTTATATAATATTTAGAGTACAGTCTACAGACAAGGGGAAGTAGGGAAGGGATAATTATTTAAAAACTGATCTCTCAACTCCATCTTTATTTAGCTTACCCCAGGGTTTCCCAACCTGGGCGATTTCATATATACGGACACACATATATTCATTAAATAATAGCCCTTCTTTAATATTTAACTCTGCACCTTAAGCATTGAGCACACCTCGCTTCGGCTATTGGCGTCTAGTATACTGTACCACACTTTTTTGTCTCCTCTTTTCTTATGATACATATCTTCTCTTTAATATATATATATATTTATATATATATACACACATACATGCATAAACACTTCTATGCAAATACTCATACAGATATATTAAAAGCACATATATACCAGCATAATAACGATTGACAAACCATCAGGACACATGCTTGCTCGTGTGAAAACCGAACTTGCTACTCTACGTACACTGACGGAAACAGATATGTACATAAACACACAAATAGAACTGGTATGACTTATATAGGTACATCAAAGATTTTGTTCCAATATTGAACCATTCGAGGTAGTTAGAACGAAGTAGCAGTGTAGTACTGGGGTCAATTCTTCATCCTTACAGGGTCGATAAAATAAAGTACCATTAATGCACTGGGTAATTGCTGGCCTTGTGCCAAACGTAGAAACAATTATTATAAATACTTATATACACACAAGCTTAAACAGGTATACATACGTACGCTTATCTAGACTCGTACGTACATAAACGTTTATAAATAAAAGCCGAAGCTGATAAAAAGAACATAGCTTACCATATCGAATTTGGAAGGATGCACATAACGTTGCTTCAACATGGTCCCATCATTATTTTCTGATACGATTATTGTATACGCAACACAAGTTTAAAGGGCTATCTGTTTAGAAACCATCAAGCCAGGCTACCATCTATACACTGAGGTATGACAGTTGAAGGACATCAGGTGGTTGTAGCATCAAATCAAACCTAAAGAGATAAAAATAAAAGTCATGATATATTTTCTGAAAACTACAGAATAGTAAAAGACATGTCGACACCTTTGCGGTATTAATAAGACTGAGAAAGGTATGAACGCCACCACGTCAATTAAGCTTCGAAAATAGAAAGTAGGTTTATATATCTATTAATTTTCATTTTCTTCCCCAATTCTGTATTTTGAAGTGCTTTCATTATTTTAAATATTTCTATCATGTCACTCGTTTGATTAATCTCCTCCAAAGTTGTAATTCTAAGTGTTTGTCCTTGGTATAATGAACTAATGTTGATATTTTCAAGTCTTGACATTTATATTGAATAGTGTACTAATATTTAAATAGTCTTTATATTTTTATCCTGCTCCCCTAAGATTTATCTCCTCAAAATTTACAAAAGCTTCACATTTCTTTCACAAGATAGATCCTTAAATAATTATAGTGTTTTCTGTTTTCTTCTTCTGTGGGTTGCTTCAAGAGCCTCACCGTTTTTTCGGATGTCGATTGACCATGGCCCGAAACAATTTTCTCAGTGGTATCATACATATTCATCTAGAGTTTTAGATTTTTCAGCATTTAGCTAGGGAACAGAATGTTTTATTTCTATTATCCGTTTCCCTGTTTTGCTTCAACATGGTTAGCCATCTTTCAATTCATATTCATACATATTCACAATTCTTCTGTGAGGGGTATAAGAAGCTCGTTTTTGCTCCACATTCGATACCAAATCATGCTTCCTTTTTATAATTTCGTTGTATGGATATAATAATTAAAGTATATATATATATATATATATATAAGCCATGTATATATATATATAGCTGCTTATTAACTCTTTCCCGAAACATTTATTTCTTCAAAATAAGGTAAGACATATCCCGAATAATATTGTAAGGTGTCTCAATAATTATTTCATTTCAATCAATTTTTCATTTCAGTTTTCTTTAGAAATATCTTGGCGTTGAAGATTTGTCCTTCTCATAGTAATTAGCTTGTCTCAAAATTGTTCGCAGTGTTTCCATGTTTAGTGTCACAAACTATCGTTAATTCAAGATTTTGCTCTAATGTAAGAAATGTTACTTTTAGAAGAGTGAAGCTCTCAATTTTTTCTTTCACTTGTATATTGATATCTAATGAATGACAAATGTACGTGTTATGTGATAGGAGAAAAAACACACAGCCTTCTTCCTTCGCTATAGAAGGCTAACTGACAATCTCGTTCGTAGGAGTGACAAGTAGTCGACAACTGAGCATCACCTGTTACTGCCTTTTATATACCATGTTAACTGGAAAGCCTTACCAAGTATGGATACACTCTCTCCTTATGAATATTGTTCGAGTCCGAGGACATTTTCTCTCTGGTTAAGGAGTGAGAAGAAATATTAGGGATCAATCTCTAGCAATAATTTAATTAAATTATATTTAACCAAAACTGTTATGTCGTCGTTGTTGTTATATTTTATAGTCGTGGTTTCAATGTTTATCAGGGGTTGTAAAATTAGTTTTATCAAATTATTATCAAACAAAAATGATGTATATATTGTCGTTGTACGTTGAAATCACATATATAGATTTATATACACACCAAGGATGGAGGGAAGACGGAATTGAAAACCATTATTGCTGAGCACAACATTGCAGGATCAAATATAACACACACACACACACACACATATATATATAATCAGGTATGACCATTGATGAATGTCCCTGCAGATCATCAAGTTGTAGGATGAAATGAACCCTAGAGAAATGATAAATTATATGAAGCTCGAGAAGAATAAAAATGAAAGTGAACCATTTTGAATTAATATCATTGGGAAAGCCATGGAGGCCACTACATCAATTTTTCTTTTAAATAGAAAGTAGGTTTATAAATTTTAATTTTGATAGTATTTGTGTAGTTGTCACGGTAGCCTATTGGTAGGTGTTGGGACAGTGGTGATGCTGGTCTGGGGTTCAATCTCAGTCAGGAATCGCTAGAGAAATTTAATTTTTTTTAATTTTTCATAAAATGAACGAAAAGTAGAGGTTGCAGTAATCTGACTAAGATCGAACCCCAGACCAGCATCTCCATCACCTCTAATACTTACCACTAGTCTACGGAGACGGTTATAAAAACTCCCTGAAAATTAATATTTATAAACCTACTTTTTCAATTTTTTATAAAAACAAAATTTCTGTACAAGGTTTTCATGTAAACCTGACAGAGATCGAACCCCTAATCAATATCACCACTGTCTCTAATGTCTACCACTAGACCACTGAGACGGTTATGAAATCGTAGTGAAAATTAATATTTATAAACTTACTTTTTAATGGTTTTTATTTTAGAAGTGGTAAACTAAAAATACCCATAATGTAGAACCAGATAGAGATTAAACCCTAGACCAGGATTTCACCGTTTCTAATACATACCATTGGGCCAGAAAGAATGTACGAATTCGTAGTGAAAATTAATATTTATAAAACTACATTTTGTTCGGAAGTAATTCAAATAAACTATTGTTTCTGACGATCCCGTAACAAGTTGAAAGCAGCGATTCTTTGCTTAAACTTTAATTTGTACTCATAATAAATAAATAAACATATGTATTTATGTGTGTATACATGTATATGCGTTGCTTTGATGCTATTTCTAGCATATTTATTGTTGTTTTTTTTTATGAAAAATACAGAAACCGGAAGTGAAAAGATTGAAAATCTTTGGTCAAAATTCAGGCGAACTTTTTTAAACAAAAGGATTTTTTTTGTAAACAAACTTGAAATTTTTGCCAAGAAACATAACTCTTGCCTGACTTAAACGCAAAAATTGATGCAAAAAAATTGCGTGTCTGCAAATTATAGGGACTGTACGAATTCGTTCTGAAAATTAATATTTTGTTCGGTTGAAAACTCGATGTAGTGGCGTTCATGGCTTTTTCGGGACGTCCTTGAATTCATCCCCCGAGGGGAATTCATAAAGTAAATCTAGACTGTATTTCTCCTTGCTCTAGGCTTGATTTGAACCTACAATAACTCCGTCTGCAATAATGTCATACGTCATTCCAGCTTAGTACGCCGTACCTGTAAATTGTTAAACGTGATTCCTATATATACATACAAGTAAGATTTGAACCTACAATGCTGTGCTTAATTTCTATTAATAAGTGTGTTTTATAAAAGAAAGTAAAGAAACAATTTAATGAAAGTAAAAAATTTATTTTATTCAGTCATGGTTTTATTTTTATTTTATGTATTCACTTCATTAACTGCTGAATAGTTATCTTGCTTTTGTTTGTTCTTACCATTGTTTACTGCAAATGGCGACTGGATTATTACCAAGTTTTACTGGATGATGGCATTTCCTTATTGTATTATTTTGTTGTCAGTGGACATCTTTCTAAATACCTGGATTAAACATATGGTGCGTCTTTTACGTAACATTTCATTTAATATCTGATGTTCCAATGGATCACTTTTAAAATAAAACCAATAAAATGGACAGGTAGACTCCACCAAAAGAGACCACAGAGATGAGGTACGAATAATCTAAAATTAACTTTAAAAAAAAAGACAAATATTAAAAAAGGATTTGCAACAAACACGTAAAGACAATCACATCCACAATTTAATATCTGAAGATCAACATTTTTCACGATATAAATAAAACTAAATATGTAAAGTTAAGTGACCTCTCATTTATTTTCTCTAACTTTATTTTACTAATCTGTATTCTGTAGACATATATTTTCGTTGGTGTGCATTACGATTTCGTTGATGAAAGTTTTCACTCGTCTTTAGATCTTTATTTCTTATAAAAGTTATAATACTCACCTCTTCTCATTATATTTCCATATAATTTAGAACTACAAATGAAGTCATTCTTTTCCTTTTTTCAAATATACCTAACTGTACCAAGGATTTCAAACATTTTCCAATATATATATATATATATATATATGTATATATTGGAAATGTGTAAATATATATATTTACTTCTACCTGGAGTTTCGACCGAGAGATAGTATCAGATTTGGAAAGACCAATGGAAAGATTGTTTCCTCACTCCGATTTGACAAATATCGATCGAATGTCGATATATAGACTCATACATTCATATGTATTCACTTCTATGTAAATATACATACATATATATTAAAAACACATGCCATATACCATCATAACGATTGAGTAACCATCAGGACACATGCTTGCCAATGTGAAAATTCTCACAGAGACACTTACAAAAACCGAACTTGCAACGCCACGTACACTTACATACACATATAAAACAGGTATGACATATAGGTACATCAAAGTTTAGGTTTCGCTATTGTACCATTCGAGGTAGTTAGAAAGAAGTACCAGTGTAGTACTGGGTCGATTCTTCTTCTATATCTCTTTCTCAATTCCTTTCTCTCACTCTCTATCATTCCCCGTGAGACATCTGTGACCAGATCTGGGGTGGAGATGGGATCTGTCAACTTTTACAAAATACCCTAGACACCCTGAATGTCAATGTGGGGCCTCTAGGACTCCCTCACAAGTTATAGGTCCCTACATACATATATACCAACATCAGACAGATTCTTTATTTAGATATCTTTTACTCGATGATGTAAGACAAGTTTTCAGTGAGTCAGAAAGGAATATTTGTGATATGAAAGGAGAACCTCTCTTAATAAATATTAGATAGTTAAGATGCTACGTAAAGCAGGCGGTGACAACATCGAGGACCAGAGATGCCATGTGGAAATAGACATCGACATATATATATACAAAGATAGGGGGACCTTATCATGATAGACACTTGGACTTATGAACACACACAAACATATTTATATATATATATATCTAGCTTCTGCACGACTAGAACTGTTTCATTCGCAAGAAATCAAGGGCTTTCCTGATGATTTCTTCCGAATGAAACGGTACTAGTCCTGTAGAAGCCATTTTTATATTAAATATTATTTATTAAGTATTTATACCCTGCTATGTAATGAGTACCTTATTTACTGTGGTTGCCGCCGATTGAACCCGACATAAACATATATATATACGGGTGCACAGGTGTACGGTGTCCTCAAGTTAACACTAAGGATTACGCCCGATGTCCCGTCACACATCACTACATCTTCGAGTAAATGTTGATTAGTAAACAAACCGTGTATCTCACATGTAAGAGGGAATGCCATAGCAAGTGTTGAGGATGAGAGACGTGTGAAAATAATAATAGTGTTAAAATTATTAATAGTAGTAGTTGTAATGATAAAGTGAGGGGGACAGTGGATTGGCAGTATCGGTAGAGGATCGGACACCATGCTTTGACGCATACAGTTACGGCCCTTGTCATTCTGAGTTCAAGTCCAGCCGAAGTTAACTTTGCCTTTCATCCTTACGGGGTCGATAAAATAAAGTACCAGTAATGCACTGTGATATTTGCTGGCCTTGTGCCAAAAGTAGAAACAATTATTATAAATACTTATGTACACACAAGCTTACACGTATCTACACACATACGTACATAAACGTTTATAAATAAAAGACGAAGCTGATAAAAAGAACATATTACCGTATCACGTTTGGAACGATACACTTGACGTCGAGTTCTTGATTCTGACCCCATCATCGTTTGCCGATACGATTATTGCACACATAACACAAGCTGCCTGTTTAGAAACAATATTTCCAGGCCGCCGTCTACTCACTAAGGTATGACAGTTGAAGGACATCAGCTGGTCGTTGGATGAAATAAACCTAAAGAGATAAGAATAAAAGTCATGATATATTTTCTGAAAACTCCAGAAAAGTAAAAACCAAGTCAACTCGTTTGTGGTATTAATAAGTCTGAGAAAGCCATGAACACCACCACGTCAATTAAGCTTCGAAAATAGGTTTATATATATATATTAATTTTCAGTATATTTTTGTAGCCGTCTCGTTGGCCTATTGGTAGGTGTTAGAGACGGTGGAGATCGAAATTAGTAAAACCCCCTTATTTTATATAGATCCTGGCCATGATCGAAACCCAGACCAGGATCTCCACCGTCTTTCATACCTCCGACTAGGCTACAGAGACAGCTTCAAACTAATATTAAAAATTAATATTTATAAACTTACTTTTTAGTATTGCTGTTACTAGAAAGGGTCGACTTTGTCTTTTTATTTCTTAACGCCCTAGTATTGATTTGAACCTACAATTACTTCGTCTGCAATAATGTTCACTAATCTCAAATCTGTCATAACTAAATCCGGTGTGCGACTTAGAAATAAATTGTGAAATGTCACTTTTATATATTTACCAATGTAAGATTGGAACCTACAGTGATGTGCTTTGCAGTAATGTCCTGTAACTCCAACTAGATTGCACTAAGCTTGTATATTTCTTTCGTCCGAATAACATAATGGTTTCGATACCAGTTCGCTACTTGTACAAGAAATAATTTAAAGAAATTCTATATCCCCAGCTAAATATTGAACTCCTCACGACATTTTATGTTATACCAATAACCCCATTACACACTGAACATCTAAGCCCAGAACACACATTTATATTTATAACTCAATTTCTAATTTTTAAATGATATTACACCACCTTTGTGTTCCCGGTCGATATTAATTTACAATTTTATAATTTTAGAGCAGAAAAATAGAGTACCAGTCATTTTATAGGTTCAATTTAATCGATCTGCTCCGCCCCCCTAATTTCAAATCTGTCATAACTAAATCCTGTGTGCGACTTACAAATAAATTGTGAAATGTCACTTTTATATATTTACCAATGTAAGATTGGAACCTACAGTGATGTGCTTTGCAGTAATGTCCCGTAACTCCAACTAGATTACACTAAGCTTGTATATTTCTTTCGTCCGAATAACAATGGTTTCGATACCAGTTCGCTACTTGTACAAGAAATAATTTAAAGAAATTCTATATCCCCAGCTAAATATTGAACTCCTAACGACATTTTATGTTATACCAATTTTATGTTATACCATTACACACTGAACATCTAAGCCCAGAACACACATTTATATTTATAACTCAATTTCTAATTTTTAAATGATATTACACCACCTTTGTGTTCCCGGTCGATATTAATTTACAATTTTATAATTTTAGAGCAGAAAAATAGAGTACCAGTCATTTTATAGGTTCAATTTAATCGATCTGCTCTAAAATTATAAAATTGTAAATCTCCTCCAAAGTTGTAATTCTAAGTGTTTGTCCTTGGTATAGTGAACTAATGTTGATATTTTCCAGTCTTGACATTTATAGGGAATAGTCTACTAATATTTAAATAGTCTTTATATTTTTATCCCGTCTCCCCTAAGATTTATCTCCTCTAAATTTACAAAAGTTTCTCATCTTCCTTCACAAGACAGATCCCTAAAGAATTCTAGTGTCTTCTGTTTTCTTCTTCTCTGGGTTGCTTCAAGAGCCTCACCGTTTTTTCGGATGTCGGTTGACCATGGTCCAAAACAATATTCTCAGTGGTATCACACATATTCATCTAGAGTTTTAGATTTTTCAGCATTTAGATAGGAAAAAGAATGTTTTATTATTTCTATTATCCGCCTCGCTGTTTTGCTTCAACATGGTTAGTCATCTTTCAATTCATATTCATACATATTCACAATTCTTCTGTGAGGGGTATAAGAAGCTCGTTGTTTGCTCAACATTCGATACCAAATCATGCTTCCTTTTTATAACTTCGTTGTACGAATATAATAATTAACGTATATATATATATATATATATATATAGCTGCTTATTAACTTTCCCGAAACATTTATTTCTTCAAAATAACGTAAGACATATCCCAAAAAATATTATAAGGTGTCTCAATAATTATTCCATTTCAATCAATTTCTCATTTCAGTTTTCTTTAGAAATATCTTGGCGTTGAAGATACATACATTTGTCCTTCTCATAGTAATTAGCTTGTCTCAAAATTGTTCGTTTCCAGTGCTTCCATGTTTAGTGTCACAAACTATCGTTAATTCAAGATTTTGCTCTAATGTAATAAATGTTACTTTTAAAAGAGTTAAGCTCTCAATTTTTTCTTTCTCTTGTATATTGATATCCAAAGAATGACAAATGTATGTGTTATGTGAGAGGAGAAAAACCCCACAGCCTTCTTCCATCGCTATAGAAGGCTAACTGACAATCTCGTTCGTAGGAGTGACAAGTACTCGACAACTGAGCATCACCTCTTACTGCCTTTTATATACCATGTTAACTGGAAAGACTTACCAAGTATGGATACACTCTCTCCTTATCAATATTGTCCGAGACCGAGGACATTTTCTCTCTGGTTAAGGAGTGAGATAATTAAATTATATTTAACCAGAGACTGTTATGTCGTTGTTGTTGTTGTTGTTATATTTTATAGTCGTGGTTCCAATGTTTTTCAGGGGTCGTAGAATTAAATTTGTTTAATTATTATCAAACAGAACAGATGTATATATTGTCGTTGTACGTTAAAATCACATAGGATGGACGACAGAATTGAAAACCATTATTAATGAGCACAACATTGCAGGATCAAATCTAACACACACACACACACACATATATATATATATAGGATAATCAGGTATATCCATTTATGAACGCCCTACAGAAATGATAAACTATATGAAGGTATATTTTATGAAAGCTCGGGAATAATAAAAATGAAAGTGAACCATTTTGAATTTTTAATATCATTGGGAAAGCCATGAAGGCCACTACATCAATTTTTCTTTTAAATAGAAAGTAGGTTTATAAATATTAATTTTGATAGTATTTTTGTAGCAGTCTCATTAGCCTATTGGTAGGTGTTGAGACAGTGGTGATGCTAGTCCGGTGTTCAATCTCAGTCAGGAATCACTTTGAAAACGAAATCTTTTTTTTTTTTTTCTTCATAAAATAAAAAAACTGTTCCAGGGAAGATTCTGATTGAGATTGAACCCCAGTCCCGAACATCCACCACCTCGAGCAACTACCACTAGTCCACCGAGACGGTTACGAAATCGTATTGAAAATTAATATTTATAAACCTACTTTTTCAATTTTTCATTTAAAAAAAAGTACTTAGTGTAGAACGGACAGAGATTGAACTCTCGACCAGAATCTTCACTGTCTCAAGCACCTACCATTAGGCCACAGTGACTTGCTACGAATTCGTATCGAAAATTAATATTTATAAACCTACTTTCTGTTCGGAAGAAAACTCGATGATACGGCGCTCATGGCTTTGTCGGAGAATTCATAAAGTAAATCTTGACTTTATTTCTCATCGCTCTAGGTTTGATTTGAACCTACGACGACTCCGTCATTCCAGCTTAGTACGTCGTACCCTTAAGTTGTTAAACGTGATTTCTATATATACATACATGTAAGATTTGAAATGTATATTATATTCATCAAATTTTAAAGGAAAATTATTTTTTATAAAAGAGAGAAAAGAAACAATTTAATGAAATTAAGAAATTAATTTTATTCAGTAATATTATTTTTATTTTGTGTATTCACTTCATTAACTGCGGAATAGTTCTCATGTTTTTGTTTTTTTCTTACCATTGTTTACTGTAAATGGCAACTGCGACGAGACTGGATGATGGCATTTCCTTATTGTATTATTTTGTTGACAGTGGCGGTGGTTGGTAGAGGGTCGGACGCCATGCTTTGACGCATAGAGTTACGGCCCTTGCCATTCTGAATTCAAATCCCCCCGAGGTTAACTTTGCCTTTCATCCTTACTGGGGTCGTTAAAATAAAGTACCAGTAATACACTGGGTATTTGCTGGTCTTGTGCCTAACGTAGAAAAAATTATTTCGTTGACAGTGCACATCGGGACATCTATCTAAATACCTGGGATAAACATAAGGTGTGTATTTTACCTAATATTTCATTTTAATATCTGATGTTCCAATGGATCTCTTAAAATAAAACCAATAAACAACACTGGTAGACTCCATATAAGGAACCACAGAGATGAGAGTCGAATAATCTAAATTTAATTAAATAAAAAAAGAATATTTAAAGAAAGACAAATATTTAAAAAATGCTTTCCAACAAATTTTAGTCTGGTTTCGAATTCTAATTTTAAATACCATGATCGCGTGTTCAAATCTGACCTAAGTTTGTATATTTGATATTTTAAATACAATAGTCAATGGTTCGATTCTTAACTATGATTTTAAAGTGATTTTTTTTAAATTATTGCAATTGAAATATAGATTTTTAATTGATATACTAGGACTTTTTTTTCCATTTATTTCTTTCGAGTCAAACGTCTTTAAATCTATTTAAACGTCTTTATTTTTTAGGAACATCTCGCTACTTTAATTCAACCTCTTCGTGACGCTATTTAAAACGTTATTTCCTTGTAAACGCCTCCAGCAAAAAAATAATACAACCAAAATAAATGAACACAGCTCGTATATAATTTTATTTCATTTTATTAAACAGGAAAACTTACAAGGACTTAGTGTTTATTATTTTACATTGACCAGGTTGAAAGGACTGAAGACAGACACTTTTCTCTTCGGCCAATCCCTCATCAACTTTTTCAAGTTTCACTTGGAAAGGAAGGTGAGGGCCGAGAGAGAAATGCCTCCCTGGTGCTCTCGAAGCGTCGGGTCGTTCGAGATTGGTGGGGTACCTAAGTGAACCCTGGGTGGTCATGCCCCCTATTAGGGAATTTTTCTTGTTACTTTCTTATTGTTATTTATATTATTTACACGTTGTTTATGTAACCCCCCCCCCCACTTTACCAGTCTTTTGTATTGTCCCCTATATGTCGGCCCGTGTGGCCAATACATGAAATCATTATTTTACATTGACGCAATACATATGTTCATGCATAGAGTATACACCCCCCATATATATATATATATATAATTCAGATGATAAAAATTGGTTGATCGTATAATCGGCCGACTTTTTTGTAAACAACCGTAACGCACTCTACGATTTGTATTGCTTAGGGTTTTCTCGGTAATGTGTCAACCGGAGTTTCAATATAATGAATAAGAGAGACGTTTATGTACGAATAAAACCGTATGTATATATGCATGTATATTTATGTATAAAATATATATGTATATGTATGTATGAATGTATATATCATCATCATCGTTTAACGTCCGTTTTCCACGCTAGCATGGGTATATATATATATATATATATATATATATATATATATATATATATATATATATAAAAGAACGAAAGAGATAGGTATATATGTATATATATATATATATATATATAAAAGAACGAAAGAGATAGGTATATATGTATATATATATATATATATATATAAAAGAACGAAAGAGATAGGTATATATGTATATATATATATATATATATATAAAAGAACGAAAGAGATAGGTATATATATATATATATATATATATATATAAAAGAACGAAAGAGATAGGTATATATATATATATATATATATAAAAGAACGAAAGAGATAGGTATATATATATATATATATATATAAAAGAACGAAAGAGATAGGTATATATATATATATATATATATAAAAGAACGAAAGAGATAGGTATATATATATATATATATATATATAAAAGAACGAAAGAGATAGGTATATATATATATATATATATATATATAAAAGAACGAAAGAGATAGGTATATATATATATATATATATATATATATATAAAAGAACGAAAGAGATAGGTATATATATATATATATATATATATATAAAAGAACGAAAGAGATAGGTATATATATATATATATATATATATATATAAAAGAACGAAAGAGATAGGTATATATATATATAAAAGAACGAAAGAGATAGGTATATATATATATATATATATATAAAAGAACGAAAGAGATAGGTATATATATATATATAAAAGAACGAAAGAGATAGGTATATATATATATATATATATATATATATATATAAGAACGAAAGAGATATGTATATGTGTATATATATATATATATATATATATATATATATATAAAAGAACGAAAGAGATATGTATATGTGTATATATATATATATATATATATATATATATATATATATATATATATATATATATATATAAAAGAACGAAAGAGATAGGTATATATGTATATGTATATATATATATATATATATATATAAAAGAACGAAAGAGATAGGTATATATGTATATGTATATATATATATATATATATATATATAAAAGAACGAAAGAGATAGGTATATATGTATATGTATATATATATATATATATATAAAAGAACGAAAGAGATAGGTATATATGTATATGTATATATATATATATATGACACATTTACCTATCTCTTGCTCTCTTTTTAAACATGCTCTTACCATTTCATAAAGACTTGAGATGAGAAATTAATAATAAAAAATGTTGAGCGGACCTTCTCGATAAGCCAGCTTGGTGAAAGGAACGGTCATGTTTCTATTTTATTGCAACTCCTCTGCGAAGCATATTCACTCAGCAAGGTGACCTGACTAGGAATGACCTGAAAAATATATATAAGAAAACAGTAAGAGAATAATGATCTGACTACCCGTGTGAGTGCCAGTGTCTACTAATACACATATAGAAACAGACAAACCCCAGGAATGCAAAAGTCCTGGAGTAATACTAAATTATAAAATTAGTAGACTTGAAACATTATAAAAATATTAAATTTTAAACATTATAAAAAATACTAAATCATAAAATAAATAAATTTGAAATATTACAAAAATACTAAATTATAAGATTATTAAATTTGAAACATTATAAATATATTAAATTATAAAATTAGTAAATTTGAAACAATACAGAAATACTAAATTATAAAATCATTAAATTTTCAACATCATAAATAATACTAAATTATAAAAAAATTAAATTTTAAACATCATATAAAACACTAAATTACATATATTATTAAATTTGAAATATTACAAAAATACTAAATTATAAAATTAGTAGATTTGAAACATTACAAAAATAAAGGAGGTATGTTTAGTAAGCGACGAGCTAAGTTTGAAATTGTAATAGATATAGAAGCTTCGGCGTAACATTTGACCAAATATTATAGTCTAAAAATTGGGCATATAAAACCACTGAACTGGTGCAATTACCCACCTATTCCCGTTCACTGGGTTTATAAGTCCCATTTTTAGACTAAAATATTTATTCAAATTTTATGGCGAAGCTTCTATTTCTATTTCAGTTATAAAAATGCTAAATTACAAAAAATTATTAAATTTGTAATATTATTATATTATAAAATAAAGTACCAGTAATACACTGGATATTGCTGGCCTTGTGTCTAAAGTAGAAACAATTATTATATTATAAAGTTTGTTAAATTTACAAGATTATTAAATTATTAAATTATAAAATTAGAGAAATTATTAAATTTTCGAAATTATGAATTATAAAATTATAAAAAATACTGCATTATAAAATTAGAATATTAGAAAGTTTATTAAATTTCCGACATTAGTATTTAAAAAATTGTTAAATTTAAAGGATAAATTAAATTATTACGAGGTGTGTAAACAGATGAATATAGCTAATAAACCATTAATTTATCTATTGTGTGTAAACATACTCTAACACAGACAGGTCCTAAGAAAAACATAACATTACCGTTTATGAACACATTTCGGAGTCATACTAACTAAATCTATTTTAGCATTTCTTTAATAAAGAACAACATATGGTGTTTGACATAATTGAAGAAAAAAAATCGTTTTACTATTTCATAAGCTCTGGCAGATATTCAAATCCTATCTATTGATTCATTTAAATATATTATATTGGACTTGCATGAATTTAAAACTGATGAAATTATTTTTAAACTTTCGTTTTCCAGTACCAAAATAAAAATACATTAGTAAGGTTTTCAGTCTCATAAATGCGTGGTTGTTATAGACACTTAACTATTGTTGTAGGGGTGTCGTAATTACCGTCATGTGGGCATTTAAAGCTGACTGAGTCAATCCTCCCCTCCTCCTGGTCTAAAAACCAGAGAGAAAGAGAGATACTTTTCTTGTCTTTAAACGTTAATTTTGCACTTGACATATAATTCGTTTTTCTTCTCTTAGATAGAATAAACCTCAACAATTATATTCAACATAACTCATATTAGTCTTCACAGTCAAGGACCTGTTTTTACTATATCTACTTCAAGCTGTTATAGGTGGAATAAGTGTCAAAAGAAGGGACACTGATATAAGGTTTGTAGGTCCAAGCAACCTAAGAATAGATTTTAATGTTATCGGCAATTAAACAAAACTTATAAATAGGCAATAATGAAGACAATTCTGACCAATATTAGACAACTCTCACATCCATATTCGCCTCTGTCAATTCAGTAGACCACTTAACTTTATTAATAATCAGAAAACAAGGCCACTTATTGACAATAGACGAGACAAAACATTTACCAAGAATTACTACAACGATGGTGCGAGAAGATCGTGGTTTCTAAATCAGAGAATGTTTCTTTAACAAACACAAACGTATAAAAAGTAGAACTAGGAAATAACTTCTATCAAATAGATTTTCTAGTGACTAGGAACTTAGTAGCTCCAGTTATAATTGTGTTACACATGTTCAGTAAGTATTTTTCTATTGAAATCAAACTTAAAGGTATACTAAAGCCACAGACGTTTTTATATATATGTTTCACCTAAAGTAAAAGAACGTACGAATTATTACAAGCAGTGTAAACACGAATTAAAGCTAATAAATGTACCAAGAAGGCTACCACAAGATTTGCAATTCATTCAAGAAGAAATCAAACTTATGCATATGTCGACGACATAATTATGGCTAGAGAGGACATTCACTGAACATAACGAATCTACAACTAGAGGTGGAAGACAAGAGAAACGACCATCCTACCTAAAATATATGTTATGATATTAAATATTTCTTGTACTGTCATGTTTTTTCTTTAAAACGTTTGCATCTCAATAAAGTGGAGAAAACTATTATATACTGTTGTTATATCATTATACTTTAGTTTTAAGTTGTTATTTCTATCTCTTCACATTAGAAAGAATACAAACTTAGTAAACGTTTAATAATAATCCTAATAATAATAATAATATGCATGTTGACAAACAGTTGTAAAAACCAAGCAAGTCAACCTACAGTTGTACACTAACAGAGACGGCATAGAAAACGTTACCTCTTACAAACGAATGCCAAAGAGATTGTTTCGAAAATACCGGTGTAACACTAAATATATTACCGGTGCAACTCTTTCATAAACTCACTCCAGTCATTTCAAATTGTGTTCAGAGTACCGGGAATAAGAAAAAATAAATCGTTTGCGAAGTTTCTAAAAATGACAGCTAAATCTCTCACTCTGTAATAAACCGTGACACATATATATATATATGTGTATGTATGTGTGTATAAATATATATGTATATACCTAAGAATGTATGTACACACACACACACGTATATATATATATATATATATATATATAAAAATAAATACATATCGGAAGAAGCTTTTAGCGATACTCCGGCCAATATATATATGTATACATATATAATACATGCATATATATATATATATGTATATACATATATACATACATGCATATATATATATATATGTATATACATATATACATACATGCATATATATATGTATATATATATATGTGACTATATATGTATATATATATGTGTACATATATGTATATATATTAGTGTATATATATTGCTATGTATATGCATATTCGTATAATTATACTGTATACCATTAGTTCATATATTCATATATAGTTATCCCCCCGGCATTCCTAGAGAACCAGAGAATAGTGAAAAACCGCGAATATTGTAGGCGGTCCATAGAAATGCCTATAAACCTCAAAATACAACGTAAAATATAATAAAAATCGAGTGAGCATCTTATACGAAGGTGCGTCCAATAGGCCAGCAAATACAATATATTGTTGTTAATAATTTAGCGTTAAAACAATATATATTGTCACAAAAAAGGCATATATATATATATATATATATATATATATTAGAAAGATCGAGTATCGAAAAATCGGCGCACGAGTTCACGATAAACAATATTCGAAATGAGCGGCAGAGGGCTCAATAATTCAGATGAATCAGAGCTATAACTATCGTTAAAATACCGTCACACATAGAACAAGTCTAAAATCAACCATACGATAAAAAATCGATAATAGAAGATTCGGGACAAACAGATAAAAAATATCAATAAAACAATACATCAATAATTTAACTGAATGTAAAATCATACCCGGACCCACTAGAAAGGTGTTAAATCTAGCTTCTTGGGTTTCTGTAAATATATATATATATATTGCTTTGACTGCTATTTCTAGCATACACTAGAAAAAACCGGAAGAGGAGAAAATTGAAAAACTTCTTTTTCCTCCTCTAACTTTTCAAACAAAAGAACATTTTATGTAAACAAAAACGAAATTTTTGCCAAGAAAGATAACTCTAAAATTGCGGAATTTTTTTTGTATCCCAATTTGAGAAGAGTTGTCTTTCTTGGCAAAAATTTCGTTTTTGTTTACATAAAATTTTCCTTGTTTGAAAAGTTAGAGGGGGAAAAGGAAGAAGTTTTTCAATTTTCTCCACTTCCGGTTTTTATTTTTTATGCTAGAAATAGCAGTGAAAGCAATATATATATATATATGTATGTATATGTATATGTATATATATATATATATATGTATATGTATATATATATATATATATATATATATATATACAGTGAACCCCGGCATTCGCGGGACCAATTATTCGCGGAATATTCCTTAGAACCTAAGTAATAATTTTTTTGTTTCTACTTTAGGCACAAGGCCAACAGTTACCCAGTGCATTACTGGTACTTTATTTTATCGACTCCGTAAGGATGAAAGGCAAAGTCAACCTCGGCGGAATTTGAACTCAGATCGTAAAGGTACGTAACTATGCTGGAAATCATGGCGTCCGACCCTCTACCGATACTGCAAATCCACCGCTAAGTAATAATGATATATATATATACACACATATATATCTATGTATGTGTGTGTGTATACATATATTTATGTATATATACATACACACACACACACATATATTTATGTATATATACATACACACACACACACACACATATATATATATATATATATATAAATATATATATAAGAAGACGAGGTAAGACTAGTTGCACCTTGTACCTAAAGTACATTTGGCTGCTATTTCTGGCAGGTTTAGAATTTACTATTTTCCAAACACAATTCTGTTTTACACCCCTCACTCTGAACTCGATTTCAAATTACCGAGGAGTTTGTTGAAGCAGGTTTCAACTGAAATATCTACACCGGTAACTTAATTAGTGTTACACCGGTATCCCTTAGGCATTAACTTGGAAGGAGGTACTGGTTTTTTCGCTGTCTTAAATGGAGTATATACGCACACAATGCTTATATATAAATTAATATTTTTCCTCTGTACAAAGAGATTGACATCATTTCTTAAATCATTATTTAGGGTTTTACAACAAAACATATTGTATATGTAATTATACATACATTGAATTTAAGTATTTATTTTATAATTTTACATACACTTTAGTAGTATATATATATATATTCATTTGTGTGTGCGTTAATTTCGTAGGTAACCGCAGTTAACGTTCGTCTCGTGTTGGGTTTTATTCCAGAGTTAAAGCGACTGTAGTGTGAATAATAAAGTAAGAAAGATCGAAAACACTGTTGCTGTGTGTATATATATATATATATATATATAAATTTTATTGGCACATTAGAATTGTTTCAATATTGATAGCTCGGAGTACAATCATATGTATATATTTTTCACATGAAATCAATATTCAAACTGACCCCAGTGTGTTTATTTTAAAGCGACGTAATTCTACCTCCCAGGGATTTGAACACAGTTTCATATAACTGGGTGGTACAATGAAGCAGAGAGACTATAAACACGCTACACCGGTACGACCTGAAAGAGGTAAAGTTTTATTTGTCTGCTGTGTATAACTGTAGTTTGACTTGTTAAATTTATAGTATATGTTTGTTATATATATTCTTAACTATGCTATGATTGCATCTCAATTACTATATTTCATATCTTCGGTGGTTACTGCCCTGATGTCATCTCTTCCACTAAGACGCTCTCCACAGCCTTGCCTCTCCTCGTATCATCACCTAAAGTTGTATCAATCTCCACAAAGCCAACACTTCACATTATGTCTAAGAAAGCCACCTCAACATGTGTGTGTAGAATAAACGCAAGGTTTAACGGAACAAGAAAATAAAAAAGATTCCTTCTGATATATATATCTTGTACATTGTATTATATTAAGGAGTTTCTGTAAATTAAAAGCAATGAAAATGATTCCTAAATTTAACGACACTTTGATGTTAACAGACATACTTTATCTTCATAGTAAGTTAAATCAAGGGTTTACTACTTAGTGCATTTATATGTCTTATCTCCAAATAAAGTTTTAAATGGTATGGCAACGTGTTGAAATGAAGCACGTTTATTTATATGCTGACTGTCTTACCACTAGAAATAGAAAAATAAAGCTTTAAATGGTATGACTACGTGTTCAAATCAAGCAAGTTCCTTACAGTGTGAGGATAAAAAAAATTAATGTTTTAAGTTGATTCAAAATCCAACCACGGCATTCCCTAGTTCTATGTCTTACCACTAGACTATAAAGACTTAAGCGATTTTCTTCTGAATATATATAAACTTATTTTCAGTCTAACAATAAAATAGCTTTAAATGTGTTAATTTTCACTCCGTATATGGTGGCCGTGGTGTATCTATGCATCAATTGAGTGTGTATAGATAGATTGGAGATAATGTTTCGATATTCTGCTTTAACTTAAAGCATTTTGAATTTAAAAGAATGGTCTCTACCTTCTGGGCCACCCGGGGCTACGATCATCTCGAAGCCACCTTTTTAGTTCCCCTTCGACTCGAACCTACACAACCACTACCAACGATACCAGCACTTTACCAAGCGGCCGTAATTCTTCTGTGTAAATTTCATATATTTAAATCTATTTTAGCATTTCTTTAATAAAGAACCACATACGATGTTTGACATAATTGAAAAAAAAAATATTATTTTACTATTTCATAAGCTCTGGCAGGTATCGAAAACCTCATATATAGATTAATTTTACTTACTTTTGATAACTTTTCAGTGACAAAATACAATACATCGATAGGGTTTCCAATCTCAGAAATATCTCCACTAGAGATGTGTGTGTATATCTTTATTATTCCTTTGAAAAGAAGTTTTAATCCAAAGTCCTGGCAGATATTGCAACTCCATCTGTAGATCCATTTAAATACATTGTATTTGACTTACGTGAAATTAAATATATAATTTGTTTTTAAATTTGTTTTCAAGTACCAAAATAAAAACACATTAGTAAGGTTTTCAGTCTCTTAAATGCGTGGTTGTTATAGACACTTAACTGTTGTTGTAGGGCTGCCGTAATTACCGTCATGTGTGCATTTAAATCTGACCGAGTCAATCCTCCCATCTTCCTGGTCTAAAAACAGCCTATTTATTTTACAGGAGAGAAAGCGAGATACCTTTCTTATGCCTTTAAACGATAATTTTGCATTTGACATAATTCCTTTTCCTTCTCTTTAGATTGAATAAACAACAATTTTTTACGTCTACAGTTATATTCAACATAACTCATGTCAGTCTTCACAAGTTTTTGCTACATCTGATTCAAGCTGTTATGGTTTTGGGAGGAAAGTAATCACAAAGTAAAGTATCCAGCTAAGAAATTATTCCGTAGTAAGTGTCATAAGAAAGATTTGTAGGTCTAAGATTTCAAATATATCGGCAATTAAACAAATCTTAAAAATAAGCAATACTAAAGCCACAAACGTTTTTCTATCTACGTCTCTCCTGAAGAAAAAACAAAATCGCTCGAGTTATTAGGAGTGTAAACAGATGAATATAGCTAATAAACAATTAATTTATGTATATGCGTGTATGTATTGTGTGTAAACATACTGTAAGACAGACAGGCTCTAAGAAAAACATAACATTACTGTTTATGAACACATTTCGGAGTCATACTAACTAAATCTATTTAAGCATTTCTTTAATAAAGAACAACATACGGTGTTTGACATAATTAAAGAAAAAAAATTGTTTTACTATTTCATAAGCTCTGGCAGATATTGAAATCCTATCTATTGATTCATTTAAATATATTATATTGGACTTACTTGAATTTAAAACTGATGAAATTATTTTAAAACTTTTGTTTTCCAGTACCAAAATAAAAATACATTAGTAATGTTTTTATTCTCATAAATGCGTGGTTGTTATAGACACTTAACTATTGTTGTAGGGGTGTCGTAATTACCGTCATGTGGGCATTTAAACCTGACTGAGTCACCCCCCTTTCTAAAAACAGCCGATTTATTTTGCCAGAGAGATACTTTTCTTGTCTTTAAACGTTAATTTTGCACTTGACTTATAATTCGTTTTTCTTCTCTTAGATTGAATAAACCTCAACAATTATATTCAACATAACTCATGTTAATCTTCATAGTCAAGGACCTGTTTTTACTATATCTGCTTCAAGCTGTTATAGGTGGGGTAGGGCAGTACAATCCAAAATAAAATGTCAATTTAAGGATTCACTCGTAGAAAGTGTCAAAAGAAGGGACACTGATATAAGGTTTGTAGGTCTAAGCAACCTAAGAAATAAATTTTAAAGTTATCGGCAATTAAACAAAACTTATAAATAGGCAATAATGAAGACAATTCTGACCAAGATTAGACAACTCTCACATCCATATTAGCCTCTGTCAATTCAGTAGACCACTTAACTTTATTAATAATCAGAAAACAAGGCCACTTATTGACAATAGACGAGACAAAACATTTAACAAGAATTACTACAACGATGGTGCGAGAAGATCGTGGTTTCTAAATCAGAGAATGTTTCTTTAACAAACACAAGCGTATAAAAAATAGAAGGGATATTGACAGTGCATAGAACTAGGAAATAACTTCTATCAAATAGATTTTCTAGTGGCTAGGAACTTAGTAGCTCCAGTTATAATTGTGTTACACATGTTCAGTAAGTATTTTTCTATTGAAATCAAACTTAAAGGTATACTAAAGCCACAGACGTTTTTATATATATGTTTCACCTAAAGTAAAAGAACGTACGAATTATTACAAGCAGTGTAAACACGAATTAAAGCTAATAAATGTACCAAGAAGGCTACCACAAGATTTGCAATTCATTCAAGAAGAAATCAAACTTATGCATATGTCGACGACATAATTATGGCTAGAGAGGACATTCACTGAACATGACGAATCTACAACTAGAGGTGGAAGACAAGAGAAACGACCATCCTACCTGAAATATATATTATGATATTAAATATATCTTATACGGTCATGTTTTTTCTTTAAAACGTTTGCATCTCAATAAAGTGGAGAAAACTATTATATACTGTTGTTATATCATTATACTTTAGTTTTAAGTTATTATTTCTATCTCTTCACTTAGAAAGAATACAAACTTAGTAAAATCCTAATAATAATATGCATGTTGACAAACAGTTGTAAAAACCAAACAAGTCAACCTACAGTTCTACACTAACAGAGACGGCATAGAAAACGTTACCTCTTACAAACAAATGCGAAAGAGATTGTTTCGAAAATACCGGTGTAACACTAAATATATTACCGGTGCAACTATTTCAGTTTACCCTTTTATAAACTCACTCCAGTCATTTCAAATCGTGTTCAGAGTACCGGCAATAAGAAAAAAATAAAGCGTTTGCGAAATTTCTAAATCTAAAAATGACAGCTAAATCTCTCACTCTGTCTCCAATGTGTAATAAACCGTGACTCATATATATATATTTGTATGTATGTGTGTATAAATATATATACCTAAGAATGTACATACACACACACACATGTATATATATATATGTATACATACATACATATATATGTATATATATATCTGTACATATATGTGTAAATATGTATATATATATATGTGTAAATATGTATATATATTAGTGTATATATATATTGCTATGTATATCCATATTCGTATAATTATACTGTATATCATTAGTTCATATATTGATGGCGGTGGATTGGCAGTATCAGTGGAGGGTCGGACGCCATGCTTTCCAGCATAGTTACGTCCCTTTACGATCTGAGTTCACATCCAGCCGAGGTTGACTTTGCCTTTCATCCTTACGGGGTCGATAAAATAAAGTACCAGTAATGCACTGGTTAATTGCTGGCCTTGTGCCTAAAGTAGAAACAATTATTTGTTCATATATTCATATATAGTTATCCTCCCGGCATTCCTGGGGTTTACGGCCCTAGAGAACCAGAGAATAGTGAAAAACCGCGAATATTGTAGGCGGTCCATAGAAATGCCTATAAACCTCAAAATACAACGTAAAATATAAAAATCGAGTGAGCGTCTTATGCGAAGGGGTGTCCAATAGGCCAGCAAATACAATATATTGTTGTTAATAATTTAGCGTTAAAACAATATATATTGTCTCAAAAAAGGCATATATATATATATATTGCTTTGACTGCTATTTCTAGCATACACTAGAAAAATCCGGAAGAGGAGAAAATTGAAAAACTTCTTCCTTTTCCCCCTCTAACTTTTCAAACAAAGAAAATTTTATGTAAACAAAAACGAAATTTTTGCCAAGAAAGATAACTCTTCTCTGACTTCAATCCAAAATTGGGATACAAAAAATTTTGGAGAGTTATCTTTCTTGGCAAAAATTTTGGAGTTATCTTTCTTGACAAAAATTTCGTTTTTGTTTACATAAAATTTTCTTTTGTTTGAAAAATTAGAGGGGGAAATGGAAGAAGTTTTTCAATTTCCTCCTCTTCCGGTTTTTCTTTTTTATGCGAGAAATAGCAGTGAAAACAATAAATATATATATATATATATATATATATATATATATATATATGCATATAATAACTAGAAATTGATTAACATATAAATAAACATGAATAATCACAGGAAATAATTTTTACAAGTGTGTAACCACACATAGCTAGGTAGGTAACTAAATAAAGTTGACCAGAACTTCAAAAATAGATACCTTATAATATGATTAATACCATATATATGTATATATTTATATATAAATATATATATATATGTATATACACAGTGAACCCCGGCATTCGCGGGACCAATTATTCGCGGAATATTCCTTAGAACCTAAGTAATAATTGTTTCTACTATTGGCACAAGGCCAATAATTACTCCGTACATTACTGGTACTTTATTTTATCGACCCTATTAGGATGAAAGTTAACCTCGGCGGGATTTGAACTCAGAATGTCAAGGGCCGTAACTCTAATGATATATATATCATTATATATTGACCCCCAACAAAGACGACAGATCTCAAAAGATTCCAGTTAATATTAATAACCAGAACATAGCAACCAACATCAGGTATGACAGCAGCAAATCCTCCAAAACGAGAGGATATGATGAAGGGAACTAGAATTATATTATTTACCAACTTAATAATAATAAAAAAAAAAAACGCTATGATCAAGAAATATGTGGGAGGGGTGTTGTATTACATTAGAATGTAAGGTGTGGCAGAAGCTAAACAAACCTAACGTTTAAATAATTATTGCTGACATTATGGAAGGAAATAAACATAAAATGTTTCAATAAACTGTTCAACATGAAATAAAGCTTTACTTTACCTCCGTAAAAATGGTAAAATTCCAAGTTTTTTTTATTCACGTTAAAATAAAGGTTCTTCCAGCAGCCATTTTATTTTTTCTAAACAAAGTTACCTGAAGAACACATGTGCAAAAAAGTAGACATCAATGCGCATGTGCAAAGTATTTATGTGAAGTCGTCGGTCTTTAAAATCGTGAGTTCGATTCTCAACTGTGTGGATATTTTATAAGTGGCCCAGCTTATCAACAATTACTCCCAGGTTTCACCCAAAGGAAGGGAATATGACAGTTTCAGTCCATCTTTTTAACTACATGTTGGGCTCGGTCAGGAAACACTCGATCCATTGCAGTAACTTTCCAGAGACACCAATGTTGGATAGTTTTTTCAGTAGAATGTTGATCAACCCTGTCAAAGGACTTGATGAAACCAAAGTATATGACATCAGTGTTGGATCCCGCTCTTAAAGTGTCATCAAAGTGATGCAGTCCTTTCCATTACGGAACCCATGTTGGTTGGATTTCAGAAGTTGTTGCTTTTAAGAAAGTGAGTTGTTCGTGATCTTACCACCCTGAAATACCTTAATGATATGAGAAGCGAGTGAAATCGGACAGTGATTCACTGTAAGGGACTGGTTTATTTGATATCTCTACATTTCACTCAGCTGTAGAAAATGAGTTGCAACGTCATTGGTACCGAGCTGGATCAGCCATTACCTTTACCTTGGACAACACCGGTGGTGTGGAGAGAAGAGACTGGAATTGTGCCTTGGAGGGGAACTTTCTGGGTATAAATCCCATGGTCATTTGGGACCAAAGGGAGTCTTACCTTTATAGCTGATATATCTACAAGATATTATAGTGTTGTTGAAGCTGATATCTCTACATAATATACTGTTGTTATAACTGATATCTCTACATGATATTAGACTGTTGTTATAACTGATATCTGTACATCATATTAGAATGTTGTTATAGCTGATATCTCTACATAATATACTGTTGTTATAGCTGATATCTCTACATGATATTAGACTGTTGTTATAACTGATATCTGTACATCATATTAGAATGTTGTTATAGCTGATATCTCTACATAATATACTGTTGTTATAGCTGATATCTCTACATGATATTATACTGTTGTTATAGCTGATATCTCTACCTGACATAGTTGAGTTATAGCTGATATCTCTACATGATATAGCGGAGTTATAGCTGATATCTCTACATGATATAGTTGAGTTATAGCTGATATCTCTACATGATATAGTTGAGTTATAGCTGATATCTCTACATGATATAGCGGAGTTATAGCTGATATCTCTACATGATATACTGTTGTTTATAGCTGGTATCTCTACCTGATTCACTCTACCTAATGGCCACCACTGATTCACTCAACCTAATGTCCACCACCACTGATTCATTCTACCTAATGTCCACCACTGATTCATTCTACCTAATGTCCACCACTGGTTCACTACCTAATGTCCACCACTGATTCATTCTACCTAATGTCCACCACTGATTCATTCTACCTAATGTCCACCACTGGTTCACTACCTAATGTCCACCACTGATTCACTCTACCTAATGCCGACCCGACCACCAACCGGATGTGAACGCTTTGACAGCAAAAATGTGTCGCATACACAGGGCTCTGCACATCATTTCCACTCACACAACACAAAAATAAAACTTTTGGTACAAGGCCAGCAATTACCCAGTGCATTACTGACCAAAAGGGGTCTTACCTTTATAGCTGATATCTCTACATGATATTATAGTGTTGTTGAAGCTGATATCTCTACATAATATACTGTTGTTATAACTGATATCTCTACATGATATTAGACTGTTGTTATAGCTGATATCTCTATATATACTGTTGTTATAACTGATATCTCTACATGATATACTGTTGTTATAGCTGATATCTCTACATGATATACTGTTGTTATAACTGATATCTCTACATGATATACTGTTGTTATAGCTGATATCTCTACATGATATACTGTTGTTATAACTGATATCTCTACATGATATTAGACTGTTGTTATAGCTGATATCTCTATATATACTGTTGTTATAACTGATATCTCTACATGATATTAGACTGTTGTTATAGCTGATATCTCTACATGATATACTGTTGTTATAACTGATATCTCTACATGATATACTGTTGTTATAGCTGATATCTCTACATGATATACTGTTGTTATAGCTGATATCTCTACATGATATACTGTTGTTATAACTGATATCTCTACATGATATACTGTTGTTATAGCTGATATCTCTACATGATATACTGTTGTTATAGCTGATATCTCTACATGATATACTGTTGTTATAACTGATATCTCTACATGATATTAGACTGTTGTTATAGCTGATATCTCTATATATACTGTTGTTATAACTGATATCTCTACATGATATTAGACTGTTGTTATAGCTGATATCTCTACATGATATACTGTTGTTATAGCTGATATCTCTACATGATATACTGTTGTTATAACTGATATCTCTACATGATATCATAGTGTTGTTATAGTTGATATCTCTACATGATATACTGCTGTTATAGCTGATATCTCTACATGATATACTGTTGTTATAACTGATATCTCTACATGATATTAGACTGTTGTTATAGCTGATATCTCTATATATACTGTTGTTATAACTGATATCTCTACATGATATACTGTTGTTATAGCTGATATCTCTACATGATATACTGTTGTTATAACTGATATCTCTACATGATATCATAGTGTTGTTATAGTTGATATCTCTACATGATATACTGTTGTTATAACTGATATCTCTACATGATATATTGAAGTTATAGCTGATATCTCTACATGATATTATATACATATAAAGTTGCTGATCAAAAGGTATGTGTGGGGAGGGGGGGGTCCTGTAGTCGAACCTCCGACAAGGGAGGCTACCCTGACAAAAAAAAAAAGATAGCATTTTTGTCAATGTTTGACATGGATGAAATGTTGGAGATTTTTGGTGCATTATGTTCCTTTCCAACCATGACCCCTTGGTTGAGAAATTAAAGAGTGGAGCTTTGTATTGCTACAGTTATGTTGCTTGAACATTGATTGCTGTTGTGAGGTTCTTAGAGACCCGTTGCCATGGCGATGTTAAGGGAGCAATCAAGCCTCTACAGCCTCCTGGATCGACATTCATCACTTTGCTGATCAAGCCTTCACTGCGCTCAACATGGCCGTACCAGAGCATGCACCTCGTGTGAAGCACATCCTTGAAGTTATCACTCAGGAGCTCAGTTGAGCTGACATCATCCTCTGTGGTCACACCGCCCATCCAGCGGATCATAGCTCTATCATTATATTTATTTAAAGACATCCCATCATAATATTATGTAAGAACCTTTGTTAAGTTATGTTCCAAACATAGACAGTCATTCATTAGAAATATGGTAACGAAAGTGTTAAAGTGTTTATATTTATTTAAAGACCTTCCATCATAATTTTATGTAAGAACCTTTGTTAAGTTATGTTCCAAACATAGACAGTCATACATTAGAAATATGGTAACGAAAGTGTTAAAGTGTTTATATTTATTTAA
>OZ024763.1:13997896-14022623 GCA_964016885.1 Eledone cirrhosa
ATAAATAATTATGTCTTCAACACTCGATTCGTTCATCATCATCATTTCATCATTTCATTTTACGTCCACTTTTCCCTGCTTGCAAGGGTGGGACGGGAACTGATTCTGGCTTGATTTCTACAGCTGGATGCCCTTCCTAACACCAACCTCATTTACAGTGAGTGCTGGGTGCTTTATTGCCGTGGCACCTCCACGACCACTTTGCAGTGGAATGATAGGGACCCAAGTCCCTATCATCTCATTTCTACAGCTGGATGCCCTTCCTAACACCAACCTCATTTACAGTGAGTGCTGGGTGCTTTTTTGCCGTGGCACCTCCACAACCACTTTGCTGTGGAATGATAGGGATCCCAGTCCCTATCATCTCATTTCTACAGCTGGATGCCCTTCCTAACACCAACCTCATTTACAGTGAGTGCTGGGTGCTTTTTTGCCGTGGCACCTCCACGACCACTTTGCAGTGGAATGATAGGGACCCAAGTCCCTATCATCAGATTTCTACAGCTGGATGCCCTTCCTAACACCAACCTCATTTACAGTGAGTGCTGGGTTCTTTTTTGCCGTGGCACCTCCACGACCACTTTGCAGTGAAATGATAGGGACCCAAGTCCCTATCATCTCATTTCTACAGCTGGATGCCCTTCCTAACACCAACCTTATTTACAGTGAGTGCTGGGTGCTTTTTTGCCGTGGCACCTCCACGACCACTTTGCTGTGGAATGATAGGGATCCCAGTCCCTATCATCACATTTCTACAGCTGGATGCCCTTCCTAACACCAACCTCATTTACAGTGAGTGCTGGGTGCTTTTTTGCCGTGGCACCTCCACGACCACTTTGCAGTGGAATGATAGGGACCCAAGTCCCTATCATCTCATTTCTACAGCTGGATGCCCTTCCTAACACCAACCTTATTTACAGTGAGTGCTGGGTGCTTTTTTGCCGTGGCACCTCCACGACCACTTTGCTGTGGAATGATAGGGATCCCAGTCCCTATCATCTCATTTCTACAGCTGAGTAAACTTATACATATATATTTATTGTTTGAAGGCCGAATTTATGTACACATAGGAGGATATAGGAAATGAAAGCAATTACTGGCCATTAGGTTGAAGCTCGGCAGAAACTTCCTAGAACAGAACAGGAAATGTTGAGTACCTAATGGTTGATAACATCCCATAACAGAACAATACAGGAAATGGTGGTGTTGGTGTTGGTGGTATACTGATACTAACCTTTGTTTAAAGGGATAGAGTTTTCCCCATACTGACCATCTTCTTCCAAACTTGTGCCCAAAACAGACATGGGCCTTTCAGTGGTGTTGTTATAGGAACTAGTAACGGTTTTATGGTTTGCCATGTATGGATCGTCTAAATCATCTTGAAAATCCTCCTCATCGCTAAAAAGAGTGAAATATAATTGAAATACTGGTCATTGTATATGATGTACAGTAGTGTAGTCTTAGCTATGACAAGAGTGTGGTGTAGTCATAACTATGACTAGAGTGTGGTGGTGTCATAACTATGACAAGAGTGTGGTGATGTCATAACTATGACAAGAGTGTGGTGGTGTCATAACTATGACTAGAGTGTGGTGGTGTCATAACTATGACAAGAGTGTGGTGATGTCATAACTATGACAAGAGTGTGGTGATGTCATAACTATGACAAGAGTGTGGTGGTGTCATAACTATGACTAGAGTGTGGTGGTGTCATAACTATGACAAGAGTGTGGTGATGTCATAACTATGACAAGAGTGTGGTGGTGTCATAACTATGACTAGAGTGTGGTGGTGTCATAACTATGACAAGAGTGTGGTGATGTCATAACTATGACAAGAGTGTGGTGATGTCATAACTATGACAAGAGTGTGGTGGTGTCATAACAATGACTAGAGTGTGGTGGTGTCATAACTATGACAAGAGTGTGGTGATGTCATAACTATGACAAGTGTGGTGGTGTCATAACTATGACTAGAGTGTGGTGGAGTCATAACAATGACAAGAGTGTGGTGGTGTCATAACAATGACAAGAGTGTGGTGGAGTCATAACAATGACAAGAGTGTGGTGGTGTCATAACAATGACTAGAGTGTGGTGGAGTCATAACTATGACAAGAGTGTGGTGGAGTCATAACTATGACAAGAGTGTGGTGGTGTCATAACAATGACAAGAGTGTGGTGGTGTCATAACTATGACTAGAGTGTGGAGTAGTCATAACTATGACTATAGTGTGGAGTAGTCATAACTATGACTAGAGTGTGGAGTAGTCTTAACTATGACTAGAGTGTGGAGTAGTCATAGCTATGACTATAGTGTGGAGTAGTCATAACTATGACTATAGTGTGGAGTAGTCATAACTATGACTAGAGTGTGGAGTAGTCATAACTATGACTAGAGTGTGGTGTAGTCATAACTATGACTAGAGTGTGGAGTAGTCATAGCTATGACTATAGTGTGGTGGTGTCATAGCTATGACAAGAGTGTGGTGGTGTCATAACTATGACTAGTGTGTGGTAGTGTTATAACTATGGCTATAGTGTGGTGGTCATAACTATGGCTAGTTTGTGGTGGTGTCATAACTATGACTAGAGTGTGGAGTAGTCATAACTATGACTATAGTGTGGAGTAGTCATAGCTATGACTAGAGTGTGGAGTAGTCATAGCTATGACTATAGTGTGGTGTAGTCATAACTATGACTAGAGTGTGGTGTAGTCATAACTATGACTATAGTGTGGTGGTGTCATAACTATGACTAGAGTGTTGTGTAGTCTTAACTATGACTATAGTGTGGTGGAGTCATAACTATGACTATAGTGTGGTGTAGTCTTAACTATGACTATAGTGTGGTGGAGTCATAACTATGACTATAGTGTGGTGGTGTCATAACTATGACTAGAGTGTTGTGTAGTCTTAACTATGACTATAGTGTGGTGGAGTCATAACTATGACTATAGTGTGGTGTAGTCTTAACTATGACTATAGTGTGGTGGAGTCATAACTATGACTATAGTGTGGTGGTGTCATAACTATGACTAGAGTGTTGTGTAGTCTTAACTATGACTAGAGTGTGGTGTAGTCATAACTATGACTAGAGTGTGGTGTAGTCATAACTATGACTATAGTGTGGTGGAGTCATAACTATGACTAGAGTGTTGTGTAGTCTTAACTATGGCTAGAGTGTGGTGTAGTCATAACTATGACAAGAGTGTGGTGGAGTCATAACTATGACTAGAGTGTTGTGTAGTCTTAACTATGGCTATAGTGTGGTGGTGTCATAACTATGACTAGAGTGTGGTGTAGTCTTAACTATGACTATAGTGTGGTGGAGTCATAACTATGGCTATAGTGTGGTGGTGTCATAACTATGACTAGAGTGTTGTGTAGTCATAACTATGACTAGAGTGTGGTGGAGTCATAATTATGGCTATAGTGTGGTGGTGTCATAACTATGACTAGAGTGTGGTGTAGTCTTAACTATGGCTATAGTGTGGTGGTGTCATAACTATGACTATAGTGTGGTGGTCATAACTATGACTAGTGTGTGGTAGTGTTATAACTATGGCTATAGTGTGGTGGTCATAACTATGGCTAGTTTGTGGTGGAGTCATAACTATGACTATACTGTAGTTAAGTCATAGCTATGATTATCTGGGACTGTTTAACCAACAATCTATACACACACACACATATATATATATATATATATATATATATATATATATATATATATAATAATAATAATGAAATTATTGTGTACAGTGCTCAGGTGCACTACAACTCATCAAAGGTGCATGTATAGTACATAGGATAATGTACAAATGTCAGGGAAGTGAATAGTATATGAGTCATGATATACACAACAGTTAACAACTGATGCAGTGTCGCAACAGTTAACAACTGATGCAGTGTCGCAACAGTTAACAACTGATGCAGTGTCCCAACAGTTAACAACTGATGCAGTGTCCCAACAGTTAACAACTGATGCAGTGGCCCAACAGTTAACAACTGATGCAGTGTCCCAACAGTTAACAACTGATGCAGTGTCGCAACAGTTAACAACTGATGCAGTGTCGCAACAGTTAACAACTGATGCAGTGTCCCAACAGTTAACAACTGATGCAGTGTCCCAACAGTTAACAACTGATGCAGTGGCCCAACAGTTAACAACTGATGCAGTGTCGCAACAGTTAACTGATGCAGTGTCGCAACCGTTAACAACTGATGCAGTGTCCCAACAGTTAACAACTGATGCAGTGTCCCAACAGTTAACAACTGATGCAGTGTCGCAACAGTTAACAACTGATGCAGTGTCGCAACAGTTAACAACTGATGCAGGTAGCAACAGTTAACAACTGATGCAGTGTCGCAACAGTTAACAACTGATGCAGTGTCGCAACAGTTAACAACTGCTGCAGTGTCCCAACAGTTAACAACTGATGCAGTGTCCCAACAGTTAACAACTGATGCACTGTCGCAACAGTTAACAACTGATGCAGTGTCGCAACAGTTAACAACTGATGCAGTGTCGCAACAGTTAACAACTGATGCAGTGTCGCAACAGTTAACAACTGATGCAGTGTCCCAACAGTTAACAACTGATGCAGTGTCCCAACAGTTAACAACTGATGCACTGTCGCAACAGTTAACAACTGATGCAGTGTCGCAACAGTTAACAACTGATGCACTGTCGCAACAGTTAACAACTGATGCAGTGTCGCAACAGTTAACAACTGATGCAGTGTCGCAACAGTTAACAACTGATGCAGTGTCGCAACAGTTAACAACTGATGCAGTGTCCCAACAGTTAACAACTGATGCAGTGTCCCAACAGTTAACAACTGATGCACTGTCGCAACAGTTAACAACTGATGCAGTGTCGCAACAGTTAACAACTGATGCAGTGTCCCAACAGTTAACAACTGATGCAGTGTCCCAACAGTTAACAACTGATGCACTGTCGCAACAGTTAACAACTGATGCACTGTCGCAACAGTTAACAACTGATGCACTGTCGCAACAGTTAACAACTGATGCAGTGTCGCAACAGTTAACAACTGATGCAGTGTCGCAACCGTTAACAACTGATGCAGTGTCGCAACAGTTAACAACTGATGCAGTGTCGCAACAGTTAACAACTGATGCACTGTCGCAACAGTTAACAACTGATGCAGTGTCGCAACAGTTAACAACTGATGCAGTGTCCCAACAGTTAACAACTGATGCAGTGTCCCAACAGTTAACAACTGATGCAGTGTCCCAACAGTTAACAACTGATGCACTGTCGCAACAGTTAACAACTGATGCAGTGTCCCAACAGTTAACAACTGATGCACTGTCGCAGCAGTTAACAACTGATGCACTGTCGCAACAGTTAACAACTGATGCAGTGTCGCAACAGTTAACAACTGATGCAGTGTCGCAACAGTTAACAACTGATGCAGTGTCGCAACCGTTAACAACTGATGCAGTGTCGCAACAGTTAACAACTGATGCAGTGTCGCAACCGTTAACAACTGATGCAGTGTCGCAACAGTTAACAACTGATGCAGTGTCGCAACAGTTAACAACTGATGCAGGTAGCAACAGTTAACAACTGATGCAGTGTCGCAACAGTTAACAACTGATGCACTGTCGCAACAGTTAACAACTGATGCAGGTAGCTTGTTCCATGCTTCAGCAACTCTCAGCACGAAAAAATGCTTCCAAAAGTCATGTATATATATATACTCATACAAATATATATGTATGTACATACAGATATTCACACACACACACACACACATATATATATACAACACTATACACACAGTAAGACAGTATATATGTACACACATCCACATTATATACACACACACCACACAGTAAGACAGTATATATACACACACACCACACAGTAAGACAGTAAATATATACACACACACACCACACAGTAAGACAGTAAATATATATACACACAGTAAGACAGTATATATACACACACACACCACACAGTAAGACAGTATATATATATACACACACACACCACACAGTAAGACAGTATATATATATACACACACACACCACACAGTAAGACAGTATATATATATACACACACACACCACACAGTAAGACAGTAAATATATATACACACAGTAAGACAGTATATATACACACACACACCACACAGTAAGACAGTATATATATATACACACACACACCACACAGTAAGACAGTATATATATACACACACACACCACACAGTAAGACTATATATATATACACACACACCACACAGTAAGACAGTAAATATATATACACACAGTAAGACAGTATATATACACACACACACAACACAGTAAGACAGTATATATATACACACACACACCACACAGTAAGACAGTATATATATATATACACACAGACACCACACAGTAAGACAGTATATATATACACACACACACCACACAGTAAGACAGTATATATATACACACACACACCACACAGTAAGACAGTATATATATATATACACACACACACCACACAGTAAGACAGTATATATATATACACACACACCACACAGTAAGACAGTATATATATACACACACACACACCACACAGTAAGACAGTATATATATATACACACACACACCACACAGTAAGACAGTATATATACACACACACCACACAGTAAGACAGTATATATATACACACACACACCACACAGTAAGACAGTATATATATATATACACACACACACCACACAGTAAGACAGTATATATACACACACACCACACAGTAAGACAGTATATATATACACACACACACCACACAGTAAGACAGTATATATATATATACACACACACACCACACAGTAAGACAGTATATATATACACACACACCACACAGTAAGACAGTATATATATACACACACACACCACACAGTAAGACAGTATATATATACACACACACACCACACAGTAAGACAGTATATATATACACACACACACCACACAGTAAGACAGTATATATATATACACACACACACCACACAGTAAGACAGTAAATATATACACACACACCACACAGTAAGACAGTAAATATATACACACACACCACACAGTAAGACAGTATATATATATATACACACACACCACACAGTAAGACAGTAAATATATACACACACACCACACAGTAAGACAGTATATATATACACACACACCACACAGTAAGACAGTATATATATACACACACACACCACACAGTAAGACAGTATATATATACACACACACACCACACAGTAAGACAGTATATATATATATACACACACACCACACAGTAAGACAGTAAATATATACACACACACCACACAGTAAGACAGTATATATATACACACACACCACACAGTAAGACAGTATATATATACACACACACACCACACAGTAAGACAGTATATATATACACACACACACCACACAGTAAGACAGTATATATATATATACACACACACCACACAGTAAGACAGTAAATATATACACACACACCACACAGTAAGACAGTAAATATATACACACACACCACACAGTAAGACAGTATATATATACACACACACCACACAGTAAGACAGTATATATATACACACACACACACCACACAGTAAGACAGTAAATATATACACACACACCACACAGTAAGACAGTATATATATATATACACACACACACCACACAGTAAGACAGTAAATATATACACACACACCACACAGTAAGACAGTATATATATACACACACACCACACAGTAAGACAGTATATATATACACACACACCACACAGTAAGACAGTATATATATATATACACACACACCACACAGTAAGACAGTATATATATACACACACACACCACACAGTAAGACAGTATATATATACACACACACCACACAGTAAGACAGTATATATATACACACACACCACACAGTAAGACAGTATATATATATACACACACACACACCACACAGTAAGACAGTATATATATATACACACACACACACCACACAGTAAGACAGTATATATATATACACACACACACACCACACAGTAAGACAGTATATATATATATACACACACACACCACACAGTAAGACAGTATATATATATATACACACACACACCACACAGTAAGACAGTATATATATACACACACACACCACACAGTAAGACAGTATATATATATACACACACACACCACACAGTAAGACAGTATATATATACACACACACACCACACAGTAAGACAGTAAATATATATACACACACACCACACAGTAAGACAGTATATATATATATACACACACACCACACAGTAAGACAGTATATATATATACACACACACACCACACAGTAAGACAGTAAATATATACACACACACCACACAGTAAGACAGTATATATATACACACACACACACCACACAGTAAGACAGTATATATATACACACACACCACACAGTAAGACAGTATATATATATACACACACACACCACACAGTAAGACAGTATATATATACACACACACCCCACACAGTAAGACAGTATATATATATACACACACACACCACACAGTAAGACAGTATATATACACACACACACCACACAGTAAGACAGTATATATACACACACACACCACACAGTAAGACAGTAAATATATACACACACACACCACACAGTAAGACAGTATATATATACACACACACCCCACACAGTAAGACAGTATATATATATACACACACACACCACACAGTAAGACAGTAAATATATACACACACACACCACACAGTAAGACAGTAAATATATACACACACACACACACCACACAGTAAGACAGTATATATATATACACACACACCACACAGTAAGACAGTAAATATATACACACACACACCACACAGTAAGACAGTATATATATATACACACACACCACACAGTAAGACAGTAAATATATACACACACACACCACACAGTAAGACAGTATATATATATACACACCCACACCACACAGTAAATATGTATACACACAGTAAGACAGTATATATATACACACACCACACAGTAAGACAGTATATATACACACACACCACACAGTAAGACAGTAAATATATATACACACACACACCACACAGTAAGACAGTATATATATATACACACACACACCACACAGTAAGACAGTATATATATATACACACACACACACCACACAGTAAGACAGTATATATATATACACACACACACCACACAGTAAGACAGTATATATATATACACACACACACCACACAGTAAATATGTATACACACAGTAAGACAGTATATATATATACACACATACACCACACAGTAAGACAGTAAATATATACACACACCACACACCACACAGTAAGACAGTAAATATATATCATCATCATCATCATCCTTTGACTCCTCTGTGGGCAGTCGGAACTCTGTTGACAATCCCTTTCCACACTGTTCAGTCCTGCATTGCTGTCCCCTTATGTCCCCTTATGTCCAGCCCTGAGTGCCGAGCTATGGTGTCTGGGAAAGTCAGTTTTTGTGAATAGACACATCGAGAGGGATGCCACAGGAGAGATGAAATGATTTCTTTGTCGGCTCAATGACAGTGACCAGCAGACTGTAGTCTTTTTGGCTTGAGTCTGCCCTACATCATCTTGTCAAGATGGTGTAGGACAGAACAAAGGAAAGATACAAAATAACAAATTAGTCACTGAGGAGGCCACAGAATGTGTGATGAAAGAGCTTTGACAATATATAAACAATCTTCCGGTTATTGAACCAACCAACCGGAAATTTATAAAAAATTGAAGTGAAAACCAACAAGTGCCTGTGTTTTAATTGGCAGCATGACCCTCCCAAAGTATAACAATATCTGTTTCAACACACGTTTTCAGATAAGAAATCTCGCAGAACAAATTCAAAAACGAATTATATATGATGATGATGATGATATATATATATGTAGCTTACCTGTAAGAGAGAAAACTGTCCTCTTCCTCTTCTTCATCAGTCTCCACACTCTCTTCCAGAGCTGCCTGTAAACCTGATATCCTCTTAAAAGCCAACTTTAGGTCAGACTGACTCTGGTCATAGTCTATTTCTAAATCTGTTAACCGACTTTCCTGAAAAAGACAAACACAAAAATACATATATACATTTAGGTAACAAGGGCACAGTTTATAAGGACACAAAGTCACATTAGAAAGGAAGGTATTTACTTCGAACTAGTGCACATGCCCCAACAAACGTGTTTGTATGTATATAAAGACCCCCCTTCGGTCACGAATGACTGTGGGATTTTCACCTAGAAACTTTCCCTCTGAGGCACAAGTCCGGGCAAGGTTGTTTGTGGAAGACCAGCAAGTCGCCCATGCATACCAATCTCTCCCCTCTCCATGCCACTGATGTTGTCCAAGGGAAAGGGAATGGCCGATACAGCTTGGCACCAGTGACGTCACAACTCGTTACAAGGAAAATGTGAAGTTGTAGATGTTAAAGAGTCCTTTATTCATAAGGACGTGATACGTATTTCAATGGTGACAGTGGCCACATGATTTCATGCAACCAGTGCATACCAGTCTCCTCTCTCCATGCCACCGATGTTGTCCAAGGGAAAGCAAATGGCCGATACAGCTTGGCACCAGTGACGTCACAACTTGTTACAAGGAAAATGTAAAGTTGTTGTAGATGTTAAAGAGTCCTTTATTTATAAGGCCGTCATACGTATTTCAATGGTGACAGTGGCCACACGATTTCATGCAACCAGTGCCCTGATCTCATCAGACAGCTTCATTGTGTAAAAAAGGTTATGTTCTCGAGACAATCCAAACAATAACGGCAAGGGTACGGACAAAAGTAATGTGTGTATTACCAGTTCCTGTTTCTTGTGGTTAGTCTCCAATTCTCTCTTCTGCAGTTCCCCAGTCTCCTCACGAATATCTCTCATTTGTCGTTGAAGTTTCTTCTGTCTTTCCTCGGCCTGATGTTTCAGCTCGGCCACTCGATCACGTTCCTCCATCACTTTCTCCAATTGTTCCTTCATTCGAGTCAAGTTTGACTGAAAATACAACACATAACACATAAATACAGTCATATATATATACATATATAAGATATATATAAAATATATATACATATATAATACATATATAATACATATATAATATATATATAATACATATATAAGGAACGATCGACTTTCGTCAAATCGGACCGAAGGAACAATGTTTCCGTTGGTCTTTCCAATTGCTAATACTATCTATCGGTCGCAACTCCAGGTAGAAGGAGCAACGTGAAATAAAGTGTCTTGCTCAAGGACATAACGCATCGCCTGGTCCAGGAATCGAACTCACAACCTTACAATTGCGAATCCAATTCTCTAACCACTCAGCCACTTTTTATACATATATATACATATATAATATATATATAAAATATATATACATATATAATACGTGGCAAAGGCGGAGCAAGCCCCTAACTCTTCGCCAAATTCTAAAAATCAGTTTAATATCGATGGTCCCATATAGGGACCATATCAGATATTAAGCTGATAAGAACAGATACTACACTTTGATCTTAGCCAAAAGGCCGAGAAGCAGATAATTGCTGGCCTTGTGCCAAAAGTAGAAACAATTATTTGATAAATGACAACTCCGTCACTCAATATCACCTTCCTGGGATATACTACTGATGTGGAGTGCTTTGGCCTGTTAGGACCTGCTTATCATCAGGAAGTTGCTACATAACTACTAAGATAAACAACACTCTTGTACATCTATATATACGTACACATACAACTATAGTCACACACACACACACAGTGGTATATACACACACTACAGCCACACACCCCTACAGCCACACACACCACCACAGCCACACACACCCCTACAGCCACACACACCACCACTACAGCCACACACGCAACTACAGCCACACACACCCCTACAGCCACACACACAACTACAGCCACACACACCCCTACAGCCACACACACCCCTACATCCATACACACAACTACATCCATACACACAACTACAGCCACACACACCCCTACAGCCACACACACAACTACAGCCACACACACCACTACATCCATACACACCACCACTACAGCCACACACGCAACTACAGCCACACACACCCCTACAGCCACACACACAACTACAGCCACACACACCCCTACAGCCACACACACCCCTACATCCATACACACAACTACATCCATACACACAACTACAGCCACACACACCCCTACAGCCACACACACAACTACAGCCACACACACCACTACATCCATACACACCCCTACATCCATACACACCACTACAGCCACACACACCCCTACAGCCACACACACCCCTACATCCATACACACAACTACATCCATACACACAACTACAGCCACACACACCCCTACAGCCACACACACAACTACAGCCACACACACCCCTACAGCCACACACACCCCTACATCCATACACACCACTACAGCCACACACACAACTACAGCCACACACACCACCACTACAGCCACATACACCACCACTACAGCCACACACACCACCACTACAACCACACACACCACCACTACTACAGCCACACCACCACTACAGCCACACACCACCACTACAGCCACACACACCACCACTACAGCCACACACACCACCACTACAGCCACACACACCACCACTACAGCCACACACACCACCACTACAGCCACACACACCACCACTACAGCCACACACCACCACCACTACAGCCACACACACGACTACAGCCACACACACCACAACTACAGCCACACACCACCACCACTACAACCACACACATACATATAAGACATTGTCCAACTTACCTCTACGCGGTGTTTAGTTGAAGCCTCCAGTTCCAGTCGTGACTCCACCTCCCTCACTTTACTCTCCAGTCGAGATGCCTGCATTTTACTGACTGTTTCACCTTCAACACACTCTACTTTACTGGTCAGACTGGAAATCTGGCAATTACAGACGGACAAATATATATATACACACACACACACACAAAAACAACTAAGAAGAAGAAGAAGAAGAAGATATAAATGTAGAAGAAGACAAAGAAGAGGAGGAGGAAGTAGATGTGGGAGAAGAGTAGAAAGAAAAACAAGCAATGAATAACAAAATCCAAAATGGCTGCCGGGTCTAGTGTTGGGCTTGCGCAGACATACATATAGATGGACAGTTTGGTTTTCAACACTTTACTTTATCATTATCATCACCCTTTTACGTCCGTTCTTCCATGCTAGCATGGGTTAGACGGGTTGTCCTATTGTGGGCAGTGTCCGGTCGGCTGACCATGTCTTGCTCATACGGGAACCGATTCTGGCTTGATTTCTACAGCTGGATGCCCTTCCTAACACCAACCTCATTTACAGTGAGTGCTGGGTGCTTTTTTTTTCTGTGGCGCCTACACGTCCACTTTACAGTGTGGGCTGGGTGCTTTTTTGTTGTGGCACCTCCACGACCCCTTTACAGTGTGGGCTGGGTGCATTTTTGTTGTGGCACTTCCACGACCACTTTGCAGTGTGGGCTGGGTGCTTTTTTTGCCGTGGCACCTCCACAATCACTTTGCAGTGGAATGATATGGACCCCAGTCCCTATCATCTCATTTCTACAGCTGAGTAAACTGGAGCAATGTGAAATAAAGTGTCTTGCTCAAGGAAACAACCCATCACCCGGTCTGAGAATTGAACTCGCAACCTTTCGATTGCAAGCCACAATGCTCTAACCACTAAACCATGCTCTTTCTTATATATTAGACAGACATATCATATATAACTACAGCTTATAGTATGTGTGTTACTAGGTAAATGCATTTATTATGAGGTAAATGTGTCAATCACTAGATGGGAGTGTCTATTACTAGATGGGTGTGTCTAATACTAGATGGGTGTGTCTAATACTAGATGGGTGTGTCAATCATTAGGTGGGTGTGTTTATTACAAGATGGGAGTCTATTACTAGGTGGGTATGTCTATCTCCAAATGTCAATCACTAGGTAGGTATGTCTGTTACTAGATGGGTGTGTCTATTACTAGATGGGTGTGTCTATTACTAGGTGGGTGTTTCTATTACTAGGTGGGTGTGTTTATCACCAGGTAAGTTTGTCTATTACTATGTAGTTTGTCAATACCTAGGTAGGTGTGTCTATAAACAAGAACAATGACTTACCTCAGACTTCAGTCGTTCATTCTCAGCCTGGAGTTCATCATTCTGTCGTAGATGTTCTGATATGGCCATTTGGTCAACTGTTTGCTAAAAACAACAATATACACACACATATATATATATATATATACACACATGGACACATGTAATGTAATGTAATATATATATATATATATATATGGTTATATATATATATATATAACCATATATATATGGTTATATATATAAAAGAAAATGAGGGGGTTTTTTTTAAATGAAAAAAAAAAGAGATGTCCTACACGAGTGAAAGTATAAGGAATAAAGATGAAATCGAAAATGCAACTGGAGTCTTTTTAAGAATATTTATTTGTTTCCTTTACTAGTTTCGTAGGATTTTCCTCGTATTTGGCTGGTGTTCGAATGTTACTTCGGTTTTATGTGGAAAAAAGTGGTTCGGAATGGCTCTTTAGAAAATTAATTTGGTTGGTCGATGACTCTAACATGAATAAGTAAAATAAATTTTGTGCCAGTTCGTGTTACAAAGTTCTTATTGTATTTGCCTTTAAAAAAACGGGGCTCAGGTTGTTTTTTCATATATAAGTCAAATTTGGTTGGTTGATGCAGTCACGTGAATAAGCGCAGCAACTATCGTACCAGTTCATGTTTGTGGGTTCTTTATTGTCATTTTCACTTAAAAAATTAGCTCGAAAATGTTGTTTCTTTATAAATGTAATTTGATTGGTTATGACTGTCTTGTGAATAAGTACATTAAATTTTGCGCCAGTTCCAGTTCGTATTTGGGGGTTCTTTGTAGCCTACATTAAATTTCGCGCCAGTTCCAGTTCGTATTTGGGGGTTCTTTGTAGCCTACATTAAATTTCGCGCCAGTTCCAGTTCGTATTTGGGGGTTCTTTGTAGCCGTTTTCACAGTCACATGATTTGTCTTAGAGAGTTTTGTGCCAAACAATAGATAATGGTCAAGAAAAAAGGGATGGGGAGAATTGTTCTGGTTCAGTGAGTATGCTTGATGTGCTGAGGTGTCAAAATTCAGCCTTTCTATTGAAATAAAGAAAATAGAGATATATATTTTTATTTGTGCTCTGGTGTGTGTGTGTGTGTGTATAGGAAAATGATTCCATTAGTAGAAATTGAAAAGGGAGTTAGGTGTGTATGGGTGTTATGTGTTTGTGTGTGTGTGTGGGGGGGGTATGGTTAGCATGTTAAGGTGGCAACAGGGTAGAGAATATGTGTGTAGGAAAAAGATTCCATTAGTAGAAATGGGGGAGAGAGTTGTGTGTGTGTGTGTGGGGGGGGGGGGGTATGGTTAGTATGTTAAGGTCTATTTAGCTCTGGTTTTTATTTTCGAATATAGAAGAGGGTGTTATGTGTCTGTATGTATGTATGTATGTATGTGTCTGTTTGGATGGTTAGCATGTTATCGTGTTAACATATTAATGTATATATATTAAACTATATTTAATGCTGGTCTATATTTTTGAATAAACATATTTTCCTTATTTATTCGTATTTGGTTTGTTGTATTGTCAGTGCAATAAAATGGGAAGACTTGGAATTTGGGTGTCTTATCACTTGCGCATATGTCTAGATGTGCACTGAGTGGTATCTGTCTTGTGGTAGATATATATATATCTATATATCTATATATATATATTCATTTTATTATGGCTAAAGAGTGAGTCTTGTTACTCTGGAATTTCACCTGTTTATCACAGGGTCATCAACTTGTCTGATGACCCTGTGATAAACAGGCCAAACTCAAGAGTAACAAGACTCACTCTTTAGCCATAATAAAATGAATATTAAAACTCTACTTCAGTATTGAGTACTCTTTTCTCTCAGCTGTCAACCACATATGGATATATATATATATATATATATATATACATGTATGTATATCTATATACGTCTATATATACGCATACATACATAATTATGGGTGGGCTCCCAATGGGTATTGGGGGGTGACAAGAGATAAACAAAGGTACTCAATATAGTGTGGGGCATATGTGAGGCTGTGAGAAGGTGTAGGTTGTGTGGGGTAGGTGTGGAGGTATGTAGTAAGGTGGAGTGTGTGAGGTAGGTGATGGTTACGTGGGGAGGTATGGTTATGTAGGTTAGGTGGAGGTGGGGCTATGGATGTGTGTAAGGGTGGTTTGTAAGGTATATAGGGAGAAGTGCGAAGGGGTAGGGTCCGTGGGAGAAGGGATAAAAGGAGTGTGTTAACCCACCTGTCGGACAGCAGCTTTATATTTGGTCATTACTTCATTCATATCCTCCTCAGCTTCCTCTGTCCGGCTCTGGACATCGGTCAACTCCCTCAATACTGTCATGTAACGTGTTTCCGCCTGGACAAGGTCAAATGTGGACACATTAAAGACATTTAACACAATATCATATATGAATCTCTCTCTCTATATATATATATATATATATACATATATGTGTGCATCTATATATCTATATACATATATAAACACACACGTATGTGCACACACACACACACATCATCATCATTTTAGGTCCGCTTTTCCCTGCTTGCAAGGGTGGGACGGGTCCTATTCAGCACAGCATCTCTCCACTTGTCACGGTCCTTCGTCATCTCCACCGTGAGCTTCAGCGATCTGAGGTCTGCTCTCACCACCTCCGCCCATGTTTTTCGTGGTCTACCTCTACCACGTCTTCCTTCAACTGGCATTTCCTGGAACTTCTTCACCCATCGGTCATCCTCCATGTGCATCACATGTCCATACCATCGCAGTATATACAATATACATAAAGTATATATATTATATTATATTATATTATATATATATATATATATATATATATGTATATATATATTAAATCTCTCCCAAGGTAACTCTCTCTCGTGTTGTTATTTTTATTTTATCCTTTATACTCTTTCCTTCATTCTTCTACACATCTTATACACACCACGCATCTCAACGTACACCCACTTACATCTCTCTCTCCACCACCGGATCTTGTTACCCGGAGATTTACCCATTTGCATTGTCGAGGCTTCCAAACGACTTAAAGATATTTACATATATATATATATATGCATACATACATACAGTGTACCTCTGGCATTTGAGGTCCTGGTTATTCGCAGAATTTTCCTTAGAACTTAACTAATAATTGTTTGGGGAGACCACTGCATATTTGTGGAGTCATAAGTATCTTCCACATTTTTTTAATGGCTTTTTTAACACTAAATCATTAATAACAATATACCATATTTGCTTGGCCTATTGGATGTCCCTTTGCATAAGACGCTCGTTCTATTTTTTATTATATTTTGATGTCTATAGCCATTTGTATGGACCACATCCAATATTCACGGTTTTTCACTCTTCGCAGGTGTTCTAGGAACATAACCACCGCAAATACCGAGAGACAACTGTATATATATATATATATATAGTGAGAGACAACTGTATATATATATATATATATATATATATATAGTGAGAGACAACTGTATATATATATATATATATATATATATATATATATATAGTGAGAGACAACTGTATATATATATATATATATATATATATATATATATAGTGAGAGACAACTGTGTATATATATATATATATATATATATATACACAGATGTCTCTCGGTATATATATATATATATACAGTTGTCTCTCGGTATATATATATATATATATATATATATATATATATATATATATATATATATATATACCGAGAGACATCTGTGTATGTATATATATATATATATATATATATATATACCGAGAGACATCTGTGTATATATATATATATATATATATATGTATATATACCGAGAGACAACTGTGTATATATATATATATATATATATATATATATATATATATATACCGAGAGACAACTGCATATATATATATATATATATACCGAGAGACAACTGTATATATATACACATATATACCGAGAGACAACTGTATATATATATATATATATATATATATATATATATATATATATACCAAGAGACAACTATATATATACACATATATACCGAGAGACAACTATATATATATATATATACCAAGAGACAACTGTATATATATACCGAAAGACAACTGTATATATATACACATATATGCATAAGTTACTCACGTCTTGTTTTCCTTTCGACATTTCCTCCAGTTGTTGTTGTAATTCTTCCAACTCAATTTCTAGATTCTTCTTAGCTTTGACAGCAGAGGCTGCAGTGAAGGCTGCATCTTCCAGCTGAAATATAGACACCATGATGACCACTGGTCAGTGGAAGGGGACACAGAAGATTGACCTTTGGTCAGATGAAGGAGACAGTGCCAGTGGACAGAGAATAGTGAAAATATGCAGCAAACTAAAGCAAGTAATCTAATATTTAATATGATGCATTACTGTCAGCAGTGATTTGCGTTGGACGAAGCACGTCTCTAAAATTGTCAAGAAGGCCAAGGGTGTCTTAGCATGACTCAGCAAGACCTTTGCCAGCCGCTCTCCAGCTATCTATTTAAAGCTGTATATAGCTACGGTGCGGCTTCACTTAGAATTTGCATCACCAGTCTGGAAACCCTATCTTGCTCAGAACATTGACCGCCTGGAAACTGTTCAGAGACGTGCAACCAAGCAAATACCCTCCATCAGGCATCTACCATACTCTGAACGCCTTGCTTCCCTGGGCATGGATACATTGAAGCATGGCAGCTGACTTGGTAAACACCCACAAAATTATTAACCATCTTGCCAACAACAACCCTGAGTACCTTTTTGATTTCCATGTGTCTAACACACGTGGGCATGCCCACAAAGTCAGAAAACAACACAGTTCCCATGACTTTCGGACACATTTCTTCATGCTCAGATTTACTGAAGCATGGAACAAACTACCTGCATCAGTTGTTAGCTGTCAAGACACTGCATCCTTTAAAACCTCCATGGAACAAACTACCTGCATCAGTTGTTAGCTGCTGAGACACTGCATCCTTTAAGACCTCCATGGAACAAACTACCTACATCAGTTGTTAGCTGTCAAGACACTGCATCCTTTAAAACCTCCATGGAACAAACTACCTACATCAGTTGTTAGCTGTCGAGACACTGCATCCTTTAAAACCTCCATGGAACAAACTACCTACATCAGTTGTTAGCTGTCGAGACACTGCATTCTTTAAAACCTCCATGGAACAAACTACCTGCATCAGTTGTTAGCTGTCGAGACACTGCATCCTTTAAAACCTCCATGGAACAAACTACCTGCATCAGTTGTTAGCTGTCGAGACACTGCATCCTTTAAAACCTCCATGGAACAAACTACCTACATCAGTTGTTAGCTGTCGAGACACTGCATCCTTTAAAACCTCCATGGAACAAACTACCTACATCAGTTGTTAGCTGTCGAGACACTGCATCCTTTAAAACCTCCATGGAACAAACTACCTGCATCAGTTGTTAGCTGTCGAGACACTGCATCCTTTAAAACCTCCATGCTTCCTAAGATTCGCCAACAGTACACCAGATATCCCTCCTCCATACACACGCACACATGTATATCATGACTCATACACTATTCACTTCCCTGACATTTGTATATTATTCTATGTACTATACATGCACCTTTGACGTGTTGTAGTGCACCTGAGCACTGTACACAATAATTTCATTATTATTATATTATTATTATAATATTGTTTTGAAGTTTTTAAAAATATCTTACTCATGTGGTTTGTTAATTTAAATGTTTATAGTATCTTTACTAGTGGACAGAGTTTTGTGAAACTTTGCAGTATTAGAGTAAAGACTTCAATATTTAATGCCATGCAGTCATAACGTTGTTTTGTACTTTCCAAGAATGTCTTGTTAATGCGGTTTGTTAATTTATATGTTTATAGTATCTTTATTAGTGAACAGATTGTTGCGAAAATTGGCTGTATTAGGGTAAATACTTTAATATGTAATGTGATATAGTCATAATGTTGTTTTGTGCTTTATAACAATGTCTTGTTAATGTGATTTTGTTGCGGAAGAGATTAAGAATTAAACAACCGTTCTAATGATTCAGCCAATTCACCATATAACTGACTGGAGGATCAGTGAAGCTACTGGGGTCTTTACTATATACCTGACTGGAGGATCAGTGAAGCTACTGGGGTCTTTACTATATACCAGACTAAAGGAGGATCAGTGAAGCTACTGGGGTCTTTACTATATACCAGACTAAAGGAGGATCAGTGAAGCTACTGGGGTCTTTACTATATACCAGACTAAAGGAGGATCAGTGAAGCTACTGGGGTCTTTACTATATACCAGACTAAAGGAGGATCAGTGAAGCTACTGGGGTCTTTACTATATACCTGACTGGAGGAGGATCAGTGAAGCTACTGGGGTCTTTACTATATACCAGACTAAAGGAGGATCAGTGAAGCTACTGGGGTCTTTACTATATACCAGACTAAAGGAGGATCAGTGAAGCTACTGGGGTCTTTACTATATACCTGACTGGAGGAGGATCAGTTAAGCTACTGGGGTCTTTACTATATACCTGACTGGAAGAGGATCAGTTAAGCTACTGGGGTCTTTACTATATACCAGACTGGAGGAGGATCAGTGAAGCTACTGGGGTCTTTACTATATACCTGACTGGAGGAGGATCAGTTAAGCTACTGGGGTCTTTACTATATACCAGACTGGAGGAGGATCAGTGAAGCTACTGGGGTCTTTACTATATACCTGACTGGAGGAGGATCAGTGAAGCTACTGGGGTCTTTACTATATACCAGACTAAAGGAGGATCAGTGAAGCTACTGGGGTCTTTACTATATACCTGACTAAAGGAGGATCAGTGAAGCTACTGGGGTCTTTACTATATACCTGACTGGAGGAGGATCAGTGAAGCTACTGGGGTCTTTACTATATACCTGACTAAAGGAGGATCAGTGAAGCTACTGGGGTCTTTACTATATACCTGACTGGAGGAGGATCAGTGAAGCTACTGGGGTCTTTACTATATACCTGACTGGAGGAGGATCAGTGAAGCTACTGGGGTCTTTACCAGATACCTGAATACAGGAGGATCAGCGAAACGTGGGTCTTTACTTACCTGATTCCTCAGTTGTCGTATCGTAGCTTTAGAGTTCTCCGTACTCTGTTGTTTCTGAATCACAGTCTCAGCATCTCGGAGGAGGGCCTTTGTACGACGAAGGTCTTTCTTCAGCTTCCTCTCGTTATCTGTGAACACAAACATAACATACATCTCAGTGAGGAATACAAACAAAGGGATGGTGGCCCTTCCTTGGACAGAGAGGGTCATTGTAGTATCTCAGGGGATCAATCTAGTGCTAGCATATCCTGTCATAAATGAGTTGTAATGTCACTAGTGTCAAGTTGTATTGGTTTTTACCTTTCTTTTGGACAACATCATATATAGTGAATATATAGTGTGTATATAGAGTGTATATATTGTATGTATATATAGTATGTATATATATTGTATATATAGTGCATATATAATGTATATATAGTATGTAGATATAGTGTATATATAATATATATATCAACAGTCAATCGACAAGATCCCAGACCTGGGGTGGAGCTCCTCAAATTGGGCCGAGGAAACTATTTCCATTGGTCTTTCCAGTTGCTAATACTATCTGTCAGTAGCAAATTCAGACAGAAGGAGCTACGTGAAATAAAGTATCTTGCTCAAGGATATAACCCAGCGCCCAGTCTAGGAATCGAAATCACAACCTCACAATTGTGAATCCAATTCACTAACCACTCAGCCACACGCATTCACCATATATATATGTAATGTGGCTGTGTAGGTAACACAGTAAAAACCTCCCAGTTCCACACTGTAAATGTGGTTGGTGTTAGGAAGGGCATCCAGCCATAGAAAACCTGCCAGACGGTCCTATACAAGCGAAATACGGTCACCCGACCAGCCTTGCCTCAACTGGGACAACTCCCGTCTAACCCATGCTAGCATGGAAAATGGACGTTAAACAATGATGATGATGATATATAGTGTATATATAATATATCCTTGCAAGCAGGGAAAAGCGGATGTAAAATGATGATGATGATGTGTATATAGTTTGTATATATATATATATAGTGCATATATAGTATATATATGAGTTGTGACATCACTGGTGTCAAACAGTATCAGCCATTGCCTTTCCCTTGGACATCCGTGTCTCAAATAGAAGGGAGTCTGGCAGGCATGAGGTGGCTACTGGTCTTGTCCGGGCTTATGTCATGGAGCAGAACTGTCTAAATACAAACCCATGATCAGTAATGACCAAAGGGGGCTCTCCTATTAATTGAGGGGCAATTAAGGGTTTCTGTGTGGCCAAGTGGTAAAGGTATTGGACTTATGGTCATAATATCATGGGCTCGATTCCTGAACTGGTTTGCGTGTTGTGTTCTTGAGCAAAACACTTCATTTCACGTTGCTCCAGTAGACTCAGCTGAAAATGAGTACCAGTAATAGCTGGAGGTTTAACCCTGTCTCAGAGGTAGTCTTGTATTCTCAGTTGCTTAACACCATGGAAACCACGATAAGCACCAGCCTGATGAGCCCCCAGGCTCGAGATAGACTTTAGACTTAGTGTGAACTACTCACTGAAGAAGGGGCTTTAATTCTTACACCTGAGCCTTCCTAAAACTTGAGGGGTAACATAGAACAGGTTTGTGTGTGAGTTATTCACTGAAAAAGGATTTCAATAGTTACAACTGGGCCCTCCTATAAATTGAAGGGCAACATAGACAGGGTTTCTGTGTGAGCTATTCACTGAAAAAGGGTTTCAATAGTTACAACTGGGCCCTCCTATAAAATGAAGGGCAACATAGACAGGGTTTCTGTGTGAGCTATTCACTGAAAAAGGGTTTCAATAGTTACAACTGGGCCCTCCTATAAATTGAAGGGCAACATAGACAGGGTTTCTGTGTGAGCTATTCACTGAAAAAGGGTTTCAATAGTTACAACTGGGCCCTCCTATAAAATGAAGGGCAACATAGACAGGGTTTCTGTGTGAGCTATTCACTGAAAAAGGGTTTCAATAGTTACAACTGGGCCCTCCTATAAATTGAAGGGCAACATAGACAGGGTTTCTGTGTGAGCTATTCACTGAGGAAGGGGTTTCAATAGTTACAACTGGGCCCTCCTATAAATTGAAGGGCAACATAGACAGGGTTTCTGTGTGAGCTATTCACCGAGGAGGGGGTTTAAATAGTTACAACTGGGCCCTCCTATAAAATAAAGTGCAACATAGACAGGGTTTCTGTGTGAGCAATTCACTGAGGAAGGGGTTTCAATAGTTACAACTGGGCCCTCCTATAAAATGAAGTGCAACATAGACAGGGTTTCTGTGTGAGCTATTCACTGAAAAAGGGTTTCAATAGTTACAACTGGGCCCTCCTATAAAATGAAGGGCAACATAGACAGGGTTTCTGTGTGAGCTATTCACTGAAAAAGGGTTTCAATAGTTACAACTGGGCCCTCCTATAAATTGAAGGGCAACATAGACAGGGTTTCTGTGTGAGATATTCACTGAAAAAGGGTTTCAATAGTTACAACTGGGCCCTCCTATAAAATGAAGGGCAACATAGACAGGGTTTCTGTGTGAGCTATTCACTGAGGAAGGGGTTTCAATAGTTACAACTGGGCCCTCCTATAAATTGAAGGGCAACATAGACAGGGTTTCTGTGTGAGCTATTCACTGAGGAAGGGGTTTCAATAGTTACAACTGGGCCCTCCTATAAAATGAAGTGCAACATAGACAGGGTTTCTGTGTGAGCTATTCACTGAAAAAGGGTTTCAATAGTTACAACTGGGCCCTCCTATAAAATGAAGTGCAACATAGACAGGGTTTCTGTGTGAGCTATTCACTGAGGAAGGGGTTTCAATAGTTACAACTGGGCCCTCCTATAAAATGAAGGGCAACATAGACAGGGTTTCTGTGTGAGCTATTCACTGAGGAAGGGGTTTCAATAGTTACAACTGGGCCCTCCTATAAAATGAAGTGCAACATAGACAGGGTTTCTGTGTGAGCTATTCACTGAAAAAGGGTTTCAATAGTTACAACTGGGCCCTCCTATAAAATGAAGTGCAACATAGACAGGGTTTCTGTGTGAGCTATTCACTGAGGAAGGGGTTTCAATAGTTACAACTGGGCCCTCCTATAAAATGAAGGGCAACATAGACAGGGTTTCTGTGTGAGCTATTCACTGAGGAAGGGGTTTCAATAGTTACAACTGGGCCCTCCTATAAATTGAAGGGCAACATAGACAGGATTTCTGTGTGAGCTATTCACTGAGGAAGGGGTTTCAATACTTACCACTGTTGTTCTGTACCCCTTGGGTCATCATCTCCTGCACCTGTCGTTCCAGTTCTCGTTTGTCCTGCATCAACAATCTCTTGTCATCATATTCCTCTTCCAACTGACTCTCCAACTGTTTCAGCTACAACAAAC
>OZ024763.1:14022823-14065323 GCA_964016885.1 Eledone cirrhosa
TTCATGTCAGACAATCTTTCCATGAAACAGTAGTGGCACATATGTGTTATTTAAGTGCATTTCGATAAATAAAAAGAGCAATTTATTAAAGTAGATGAATATTGAATATTTAACCCTTTAGCATTCACATATACTATTATATTTTCATGGTAAAGGCTTTATATATATACTATTATATTAAAGGCTTTATATATATACTATTATATTTTCATGGTAAAGGCTTTATATATATACTATTATATTAAAGGCTTTATCATCATCATCATCATCATCATCATCAGGTTTAGCGTCCGTGTTCCACGCTTGCATGGGTTTGGACGGGGGTTTTCCCACTTGAGGCAAGAGTGGTTGTCTTGCTCGCATAGGACTGTCTGGCGGGTTTTCTACAGTTGGATGCCCTTCCTAACACCAACCACATTTACAGTGTGGGGCTGGGAGGTTTTTACCGTGTTGCCTACACGGCCACATTACAGCGTGGACTGTCTGGCGGGTTTTCTACAGCTGGATGCCCTTCCTAACACCAACCACATTTACAGTGTGGGGCCGGGAGGTTTTTACCGTGTTGCCTAGCCTACACGGCCACATTTACAGCATGGACTGTGTGTTTTTGTCGTGACACCTACACGATCTCATTTGTTTCGGCCTGGATGTATACTATATATATACTATTATATTTTCATGGTAAAGGCTTTATATATATACTATTATATTAAAGGCTTTATATATATACTATTATATTTTCATGGTAAAGGCTCATATATATACTATTATATTAAAGGCTTTATATATATACTATTATATTTTCATGGTAAAGGCTTTATATATATACTATTATATTAAAGGCTTTATATATATATATACTATTGTATTTTCATGGTAAAGGCTTTGTATATATACTATTATATTAAAGGCTTTATATATATATACTATTATATTTTCATGGTAAAGGCTTTATATATATACTATTATATTAAAGGCTTTATATATATACTATTATATTTGGTAAAGGCTTTATATATATACTATTATATTAAAGGCTTTATATATATACTATTATATTAAAGGCTTGATATATATATACTATTATATTTTCATGGTAAAGGCTTTATATATATACTATTATATTAAAGGCTTTATATATATACTATTATATTAAAGGCTTTATATATATACTATTATATTTCATGGTAAAGGCTTTATATATATATACTATTATATTTTCATGGTAAAGGCTTTATATATATACTATTATATTAAAGACTTTATATATATACTATTATATTTTCATGGTAAAGGCTTTATATATATACTATTATATTAAAGGCTTTATATATATACTATTATATTAAAGGCTTGATATATATATACTATTATATTTTCATGGTAAAGGCTTTATATATATACTATTATATTAAAGGCTTTATATATATATACTATTGTATTTTCATGGTAAAGGCTTTATATATATACTATTATATTAAAGGCTTTATATATATACTATTATATTAAAGGCTTTATATATATACTATTATATTAAAGGCTTTATATATATACTATTATATTAAAGGCTTTATATATATACTATTATATTAAAGGCTTTATATATATACTATTATATTAAAGGCTTTATATATATACTATTATATTAAAGGCTTTATATATATACTATTATATTAAAGGCTTTATATATATACTATTATATTAAAGGCTTTATATATATACTATTATATTAAAGGCTTTATATATATACTATTATATTAAAGGCTTTATATATATACTATTATATTAAAGGCTTTATATATATACTATTATATTTTCATGGTAAAGGCTTTATATATATACTATTATATTAAAGGCTTTATATATATACTATTATATTTTCATGGTAAAGGCTTTATATATATACTATTATATTAAAGGCTTTATATATATACTATTATATTAAAGGCTTTATATATATACTATTATATTAAAGGCTTTATATATATACTATTATATTAAAGGCTTTATATATATACTATTATATTAAAGGCTTTATATATATACTATTATATTAAAGGCTTTATATATATACTATTGTATTTTCATGGTAAAGGCTTTATATATATACTATTATATTAAAGGCTTTATATATATACTATTATATTAAAGGCTTTATATATATACTATTATATTAAAGGCTTGATATATATATACTATTATATTTTCATGGTAAAGGCTTTATATATATACTATTATATTAAAGGCTTTATATATATATACTATTGTATTTTCATGGTAAAGGCTTTATATATATACTATTATATTAAAGGCTTTATATATATACTATTATATTAAAGGCTTTATATATATACTATTATATTAAAGGCTTTATATATATACTATTATATTAAAGGCTTTATATATATACTATTATATTAAAGGCTTTATATATATACTATTATATTAAAGGCTTTATATATATACTATTATATTAAAGGCTTTATATATATACTATTATATTAAAGGCTTTATATATATACTATTATATTAAAGGCTTTATATATATACTATTATATTAAAGGCTTTATATATATACTATTATATTAAAGGCTTTATATATATACTATTATATTAAAGGCTTTATATATATACTATTATATTTTCATGGTAAAGGCTTTATATATATACTATTATATTAAAGGCTTTATATATATACTATTATATTTTCATGGTAAAGGCTTTATATATATACTATTATATTAAAGGCTTTATATATATACTATTATATTAAAGGCTTTATATATATACTATTATATTAAAGGCTTTATATATATACTATTATATTAAAGGCTTTATATATATACTATTATATTAAAGGCTTTATATATATACTATTATATTAAAGGCTTTATATATATACTATTATATTAAAGGCTTTATATATATACTATTGTATTTTCATGGTAAAGGCTTTATATATATACTATTATATTAAAGGCTTTATATATATACTATTGTATTTTCATGGTAAAGGCTTTATATATATACTATTATATTAAAGGCTTTATATATATACTATTATATTAAAGGCTTTATATATATACTATTATATTAAAGGCTTTATATATATACTATTATATTAAAGGCTTTATATATATACTATTATATTAAAGGCTTTATATATATACTATTATATTAAAGGCTTTATATATATACTATTATATTAAAGGCTTTATATATATACTATTATATTAAAGGCTTTATATATATACTATTATATTTTCATGGTAAAGGCTTTATATATATACTATTATATTAAAGGCTTTATATATATACTATTATATTTTCATGGTAAAGGCTTTATATATATACTATTATATTAAAGGCTTTATATATATACTATTATATTTTCATGGTAAAGGCTTCATATATATACTATTATATTAAAGGCTTTATATATATACTATTATATTTTCATGGTAAAGGCTTTATATATATACTATTATATTAAAGGCTTTATATATATATATACTATTGTATTTTCATGGTAAAGGCTTTGTATATATACTATTATATTAAAGGCTTTATATATATACTATTATATTTTCATGGTAAAGGCTTTATATATATACTATTATATTAAAGACTTTATATATATACTATTATATTTTCATGGTAAAAGCTTTATATATATACTATTATATTAAAGGCTTTATATATATACTATTATATTAAAGGCTTGATATATATATACTATTATATTTTCATGGTAAAGGCTTTATATATATACTATTATATTAAAGGCTTTATATATATACTATTATATTAAAGGCTTTATATATATACTATTATATTTTCATGGTAAAGGCTTTATATATATATACTATTATATTTTCATGGTAAAGGCTTTATATATATACTATTATATTAAAGGCTTTATATATATACTATTATATTAAAGGCTTTATATATATACTATTATATTAAAGGCTTTATATATATACTATTATATTAAAGGCTTTATATATATACTATTATATTAAAGGCTTTATATATATACTATTATATTAAAGGCTTTATATATATACTATTATATTAAAGGCTTTATATATATACTATTATATTAAAGGCTTTATATATATACTATTATATTAAAGGCTTTATATATATACTATTATATTAAAGGCTTTATATATATACTATTATATTAAAGGCTTTATATATATACTATTATATTAAAGGCTTTATATATATACTATTATATTAAAGGCTTTATATATATACTATTATATTTTCATGGTAAAGGCTTTATATATATACTATTATATTAAAGGCTTTATATATATACTATTATATTTTCATGGTAAAGGCTTTATATATATACTATTATATTAAAGGCTTTATATATATACTATTATATTAAAGGCTTTATATATATACTATTATATTAAAGGCTTTATATATATACTATTATATTAAAGGCTTTATATATATACTATTATATTAAAGGCTTTATATATATACTATTATATTAAAGGCTTTATATATATACTATTATATTAAAGGCTTTATATATATACTATTGTATTTTCATGGTAAAGGCTTTATATATATACTATTATATTAAAGGCTTTATATATATACTATTGTATTTTCATGGTAAAGGCTTTATATATATACTATTATATTAAAGGCTTTATATATATACTATTATATTAAAGGCTTTATATATATACTATTATATTAAAGGCTTTATATATATACTATTATATTAAAGGCTTTATATATATACTATTATATTAAAGGCTTTATATATATACTATTATATTAAAGGCTTTATATATATACTATTATATTAAAGGCTTTATATATATACTATTATATTAAAGGCTTTATATATATACTATTATATTAAAGGCTTTATATATATACTATTATATTTTCATGGTAAAGGCTTTATATATATACTATTATATTAAAGGCTTTATATATATACTATTATATTTTCATGGTAAAGGCTTTATATATATACTATTATATTAAAGGCTTTATATATATACTATTATATTTTCATGGTAAAGGCTTCATATATATACTATTATATTAAAGGCTTTATATATATACTATTATATTTTCATGGTAAAGGCTTTATATATATACTATTATATTAAAGGCTTTATATATATATATACTATTGTATTTTCATGGTAAAGGCTTTGTATATATACTATTATATTAAAGGCTTTATATATATACTATTATATTTTCATGGTAAAGGCTTTATATATATACTATTATATTAAAGACTTTATATATATACTATTATATTTTCATGGTAAAGGCTTTATATATATACTATTATATTAAAGGCTTTATATATATACTATTATATTAAAGGCTTGATATATATATACTATTATATTTTCATGGTAAAGGCTTTATATATATACTATTATATTAAAGGCTTTATATATATACTATTATATTAAAGGCTTTATATATATACTATTATATTTTCATGGTAAAGGCTTTATATATATATACTATTATATTTTCATGGTAAAGGCTTTATATATATACTATTATATTAAAGACTTTATATATATACTATTATATTTTCATGGTAAAGGCTTTATATATATACTATTATATTAAAGGCTTTATATATATACTATTATATTAAAGGCTTGATATATATATACTATTATATTTTCATGGTAAAGGCTTTATATATATATACTATTATATTTTCATGGTAAAGGCTTTATATATATACTATTATATTAAAGACTTTATATATATACTATTATATTTTCATGGTAAAGGCTTTATATATATACTATTATATTAAAGGCTTTATATATATATACTATTGTATTTTCATGGTAAAGGCTTTACCTCGCATAATTATCTCACATAATATTGAATCTGTGAGATTTTGCTATTATTTGTTTTGAGAACAAAATCTTAACATCAGTATGAGTGGCTGAATACAGCTGGTTTCAACAGAAAGAGGGGAGAGAATTCTGGCCGGATACGGCCGGTTTAACTGCTAAAGGGTTAAACAAATCTTTTAAAATTAAAGTCCAATATTCAATTATTTCTTTGCGGCCTGGTAGCAAATGACCCAGGGATTGGTCCGCGGCCCAGTGGTTTGGGGGCCTCTGCTTTACAACATTCTTATCTGACTTATGTGTGTGTTTCTACAAATGAAATAAAGTGTAACGGTTAACTTAGTTATATTTAGTATATACTAGTTATAGAAGTAGATATATACACTAGTTATATCTAGTGTATACTAGTTATAGAAGTAGATATATATACTAGTTATCATCATCATCATTTAACATCTATCTTCCACGCTAGCATGGGTTAGATGGGAATTGTCCCACTTGAGGCAAGATCGATTGGGTGACCATGTCTTGCTCGTATAGGACTGTATCTGGCAGGTTTTCTATGGCTGAATGCCCTTCCTAACACCAACCACATTTACATTGTGGACTAGGAACCTTTTTACCGTGTCTCCTACACGGCCACTTCATAGCATGGACCGGGTGCTTTTTGTCGTGACATCGACACAACCTCATTAGTTTGGACTGGATGTTGTGGTACCAACATGACTTTACAGAGAAAGGGTGATGTTGGTGGGGGTGGGAGAATGGAGCAGGGGTAGTGGGTTGGGGTGTATATTTGATTAAGTAGATATATACACTAGTTATATATAGTATATACTGTGCAATGTCAATGTGCATGAATGACCAATCATAGAGGAGTTGAGAGAGAAACTGGGTATAAGAGGGATAAGTTGTAGTGTGTAGGAGAGGAGACTGCGGTGGTATGGACATGTGATGCGCATGGAGGATGTCCGCTGGGTAAAGAAGTGCCAAGAAATCCCAGTAGAAGGAAGACGCAGTAGAGGAAGACCACGAATAGCATACTATATACATATAGCAATCGATCAACAAGATCCCAGACCTCATTCACTTAACAAGTGTGGTGGAGCTTGTCAAATTGGACCGAGGAAACAATGTTTCCATTAGTCTTTCCAATTGCTAATACTCTCTACCAGCCGCAAATCCGGGCAGAAGGAGTAACGTGAAATAAAATGTCTTGCTCAAGGGCTTAATGCATCACCTAGTCAGGGAATCAAACTCGCAACCTCACGATTGTGAATCCAATTCTCTAACCACTCAGCCACATGCCTTCACTATAGGGTTGGACGCCATGCTTTCTAGCATAGTTACGTCCCTTTACAGTCTGAGTTCAAATCCCGCCGAGGTTAACTTTGCCTTTCATCCTTACAGGGTCGATAAAATAAAGTACCAGTAATGTACTGGGTAATTGCTGGCCTTGTGCCTAAAGTAGAAACAATTATTTTTATATTGACTTTTCCATTCTGGCATAGCCTGGACAGGACTTTTTGACTCTGTGTTTTATAGCTGGATGCCTTTTTTAATGCCAACCATTTTACAGACTGTATCATCATCATCATCATCATCATCATCATCACCTTACGTCTGCTTTTCCCTGCTTGCAAGGGTGTGACAGGTCCTGTTCAGCACAGCATCTCTCCATTCGTCATGGTCCTTTGTACTGGGTGCATTTTATTTGTGGCACCAGCACGAGGAAACTTGTCTTGTCCTTGATGTGACTCCGAAATTACAATTAGCTCCATTTGATAATTAGATACCTGTATATTAAAGGGATTAAATTAAATGAAATATAATTAACTTTTTAATTACTAATTAAAGACATCATTTCTTAAATATTTATTTCTCAGGATGTTGATTTAAGTCACTGCAGAATCAATAAAATTGAACAGATGGAGAAACTTACCAGTGTTACGGTAAACATTTACCATTTCATTACCATATTTTAATTAACATATACTAAATTAACCATTTCATTACCATATTTTAATTAACATATACTAAATTAACCATTTCATTACCATATTTTAATAGAAATATACTGTACTAACCATTTCATTACCATATTTTAATTGAAATATACTGTACTTGAATATATATAAAAATGAAAAAACTAATCGCTAGAACAGCTGTTAACACAGCTAAATGCTGTCAAAGATATCGATGGGCAAAATTGCCTCAGAAAACAAGGACCAGAGACAATCCATAAGGTGTGTGCTGGGTGCATTTATCATGTCTTTGACAGCATTTAGCTGTTTTAATGGCTGTTCTAGCACTGAGTTTTCTCATTTTTATATGTATTCAAATACACTCTCGCTTCCTCTCAATCAGAGACAACATTGTTTTATACTATACATCAAATATACTGTACTTGAATTAATAAACCATTTCCTAATGAAATACACTGTATTTTACTAATTAGCCCTTTCATTACCATATTCCTAATGAAATACACTGTCATTTCATCATCATTTCGTTTTAAGTCCGCTTTTTCCCTGCTTGCAAGGGTGGGACGGGAACTGATTCTGGCTTGATTTCTACAGCTGGATGCCCTTCCTAACACCAACCTCATTTACAGTGAGTGCTGGGTGCTTTTTTGCCGTGGCACCTCCACGACCACTTTGCAGTGGAATGATAGGGACCCCAGTCCCTATCATTTCATTTCTACAGCTGAGTAAACTGGAGCAATGTGAAATAAAGTGTCTTGCTCAAGGAAACAACACATCACCTGGTCTGAGAATTGAACTCACAACCTTTCGATTGCCAGGCCAATGCTCTAACCACTAAGCCATGGGCCTCCATACTAAGCCATGTGCCTCCATAAAACTGTATTTTACTAATTAGCCCTTTCATTACCATATTCCTTATGAAATATACAATATTTAAATTAATAAAACTCTGTATGTCTGCATGCTTGTATCTCTGTATGTGTATGTGAATGCATGCCTGCATGCTTGTATCTCTGTATGTGAATGCATGCCTGTAAACATGTGTATGTTTGTCTGAGTCTGTGTGTATGTGTCTATGTATACATGCGTGTGTATGTCTGTGTATGTGTGTCTATATATACATGTGTGTGTGTGTGTCTGAATGTATCTCTGTATGTGTGTGTGTGTGAATGTATGACTCTGTGTGTGTATCTGTCTGTCTGAATGTATGTCTGTGTGCGTGTGTCTATGTACACATGTGTATGTGTGTGACTATGTATATGACTGTGTGTGTGTGTGTGTGTCTGAATCTATGTCTGTGTGCGTGTGTCTATGTATACATGTGAATGCGTGTGACTGTATGTATATGTCTGTGTGTGTGTGTCTATCTGAATGTATGTCTGTATGTGTGTGTCTATGTATACATGTGAATGTGTGTGACTGTATGTATATGTCTGTGTGTATGTGTGTGTGTCTATCTGAATGTATGTCTGTATGCGTGTGTCTATGTACACATGTGTATGCGTGTGACTGTATGTCTATGACTGTGTGTGTGTGTCTGTCTGAATGTATGTCTGTGTGCGTGTGTCTATGTACACGTGTATGTGTGTGACTATGTATATGTCTGTGTGTGTGTGTATATGTGACTTTCACTATAACATACAACCTGAACTCATGTTTCCCTGTATTGTAGAATCTGTGTCTGCGACAGAATTTGATCAAATCCATTGAAGGGTTGTCAACATTGACCCAGTTAAATGTATTGGATCTCTATGACAACCAGATCACCTCAATAGAGAACTTAACAGAGCTGATCGATCTAACGTAAGTCATTTGTTAATAGCCCCACCACCCCACCCCCATTGAGTGACAGCTTCTGATGTTGTGTCGTAGTGAGGGTTGATCTCAGTCTGTGAGTGACAGCTTCTGATGTTGTGTGGTAGTGAGGGTTGATCTCAGTCTGTGAGTGACAGCTTCTGATGTTGTGTGGTAGTGAGGGTTGATCTCAGTCTGTGAGTGACAGCTTCTGATGTTGTGTGGTAGTGAGGGTTGATCTCAGTCTGTGAGTGACAGCTTCTGATGTTGTGTGGTAGTGAGGGTTGATCTCAGTCTGTGAGTGACAGCTTCTGATGTTGTGTGGTAGTGAGGGTTGATCTCAGTCTGTGAGTGACAGCTTCTGATGTTGTGTGGTAGTGAGGGTTGATTGCAGTCTGTGAGTGACAGCTTCTGATGTTGTGTGGTAGTGAGGGTTGGTCTCAGTCTGTGAGTGACAGCTTCTGATGTTGTGTGGTAGTGAGGGTTGATTGCAGTCTGTGAGTGACAGCTTCTGATGTTGTTTGGTAGTGAGGGTTGATTGCAGTCTGTGAGTGACAGCTTCTAATGTTGTGTCGTAGTGAGGATATTGTAGAGCAGGCATGTCAAACATGGGGCCCGCATGCCCCAATTTTGTATGTAGAAAATACACAGGAGTAATCAAGAGAAAGAGTACCAATGATATAAACCTTTTCTAGTCACAGGAAGGATCCATAGAAGTGGTTGATAGCTTTATAACAAAAAGAGAGTTAAATGCCTATTAATCCCTTCTTGTAATTACAGGTTAAAACATTTATAGATCTTAGGCATGTCAAAAATGTGGACCGCAGGCTGCATACGACCCTTTAGAAGCACACCAGTGGCTCACACAAAGGTTTTTACAGCGCGAGTTATGTTTTATTTTTGTAATATAAAATAAAAAAAATTAGTTGTAATATGTGCAATTAGTTGTGTGTGGCCCTCAGACAATACTTATGTGACCCATGTGGTCCTTGGGAGGCCCTCAGTTTGACATACCTGTAGTAATGAGGGTAGTGGTCCTGTAGTGACTGGAGACCCTGTACTGTAATGAGGGTAGAGGACCTGTAGTGAGGGTTCATCTCAGTCTGGTGTCATATTGTAGAGCACGTGTAGTGACTAGAGACCCTGTATTGTAATGAGGGCTTACCTCAGTCTGGTGTTGTGTGGTAGTGAGGGTTGGGGACCTGTAGTGACTAGAGACCCTCTATTTTAATGAGGGCTTGTGATAGCTTCTGGTGTTGTGTGATAGTGATGGCTTACCTCAGTCTGATGTTGTGTGGTAGTGAGGGTAGAGGACGTGTAGTGACTAGTGACCCTCTATTTTAATGAAGAACAAAGAACTGGCTAATTTCATTTTTGGTTAACCCTTTCATGACTATTTCCAATGAAATACACTTCATATCAAATTATCATTATTTGTTAATCCCACCCAGGTTAACTTTGCCTTTCATCCTTACGGGGTCGATAAAATAAAGTACCAGTAATACACTGGGTTTGTTGCTGGCCTTGTGCCAAAAGTAGAAACAATTATTTGTTATCTGTTATAAGTAAGGAAGTATAACAATGAAATTTATTCAACTAAAGAGAAAATGTAATAATCCATCCATCCATATCCAGTTTTAGTCTTTAGGGTGCTGCGGTTGTCCTGTACTCCGCGGTAGGCAACACCAGGCAATGTCTGACAGCCGCTCTCCATGAATTTCTGTCCATAGTATCGACATCGGCCAAGCTCCATTTATACAAATCACTCTTCACGCACTCCAACCACGTCTTCCTTGGTCTGCCGCGATGTCTTGTGCCAGGGATTACCAAGTGAGTGGTGGAGTTGATGTATGACGTGGCTCGCTGTACATGTCCGTACCAACAGAGACATTGTGTGTGAAGGACAGCAGTTATCTCATCCACACCCAGCTTCTGGTAGAGCATGCTTCTTCCTTGGTCTGCCGCGATGTCTTGTGCCAGTGATTGCCAAGTGAGTGGTGGAGTTAATGTATGACGTGGCTCGCTGTACATGTCCTTACCAACAGAGACGTTGTGTGTGAAGGACAGCAGTTATCTCATCCCTACCCAGCTTCTGGTGGAGCATGCTTCTTCCTTGGTCTGCCGTGATCTCTAGTGTCAGGGACTGCCAAGTGAGTGATGGAGTTGATGTATGACGTGGCTCGCTGTACATGTCCTTACCAACAGAGACGTTGTGTGTGAAGGACAGCAGTTATCTCATCCCTACCCAGCTTCTGGTGGAGCATGCTTCTTCCTTGGTCTGCCGCGATCTCTAGTGTCAGGGACTGCCAAGTGAGTGATGGAGTTGATGTATGACGTGGCTCGCTGTACATGTCCTTACCAACAGAGACGTTGTGTGTGAAGGACAGCAGTGATCTCATCCCCACCCAGCTTCTGGTGGAGCATGCTTCTTCCTTGGTCTGCCGCGATCTCTAGTGTCAGGGACTGCCAAGTGAGTGATGGAGTTGATGTATGACGTGGCTCGCTGTACATGTCCTTACCAACAGAGACGTTGTGTGTGAAGGACAGCAGTGATCTCATCCCCACCCAGCTTCTGGTGGAGCATGCTTCTTCCTTGGTCTGCCGCGATCTCTAGTGTCAGGGACTGCCAAGTGAGTGATGGAGTTGATGTATGACGTGGCTCGCTGTACATGTCCTTACCAACAGAGACGTTGTGTGTGAAGGACAGCAGTGATCTCATCCCCACCCAGCTTCTGGTGGAGCATGCTTCTTCCTTGGTCTGCCGCGATCTCTAGTGTCAGGGACTGCCAAGTGAGTGATGGAGTTGATGTATGACGTGGCTCGCTGTACATGTCCTTACCAACAGAGACGTTGTGTGTGAAGGACAGCAGTGATCTCATCCCCACCCAGCTTCTGGTGGAGCATGCTTCTTCCTTGGTCTGCCGCGATCTCTAGTGCCAGGGATTGCCAAGTGAGTGATAAAAACTGTAGAAAATGAATGACAATAAGGAAACAAAAAAGGAAAAGAAGAAAACAAAAAAATTTAAAATAAATCAAACAATGAAAGAAAGAGAGGAGCAACGACTGATTTTTCAATTAATTAAGAATTTTGCCGAGTACTGCATGGCTGGAATGAAAATCAGTGCTGCAAAAACTGAGTCACTCGTCCTCTCAAGGAAGCTTGGAAAGTGCACTCTACATGTGAATGGAGTTCCACTGAAGCAGGTAGAGAAGTTCAAGTACCTCGGGGCTGTGTTCACGAGTGATGGAAGGCAGTAGACTGAATTAAGCGCAAGAATTGTAGGAGCTGGTGCAGTAATGTCCCAGCTTCAGCATTCAGTAATCAGAAGGGAGGTAGGCATAAAAGCCAAACTCGCTGTCTTCAATTTGGTTTTCATGCCAATGGCATGACTTTACCTATGATCATGAATTTTGGGTAATGACCGAAAGAATACGATCACAAATATAAGTGGCCAAAATGGGGTTCCTCCAAAGGGTCTTTGGAGTAATGTTACTCGATAGAGTGCGTAGGCTGAAGATCAGAGAGTCACTCCAGGTAGAGCTGCTACTTCAAATTGAGAGATCACAGCTCTGATGCTATGGCCATGTAGTTAGAATGTCTCAGGAAAGAATCACTGGACAGATTTGTAGCTCGGAGATCAGAGAGTCACTCCAGCTAGAGCTGCTACTTCTTCAAATTGAGAGATCACAGTTGTGATACTATGGACATGTGGTTAGAATGTCTCAGGAAAGAATCGCTGGACAGATTTTATGGGCGACACCAACAGATCATTTGGAGTTGGTTACTTCTGACAGGACCTCCTGGAAGGCGTGCTAGAGGACTCTGTCCCCATAACCCTCTCAGAAATATGTGTGCAAAAAAGAAGATAAACAACTTAGATGTCTTTCATCATCATCATCACTGTTTAACATCTACTTTTCCACGCTGGCATGGGTTAGACAAGTTATCCTGTTGTGAGCAGTACCAGGTCAGGTGACCATGTTTTGCTCATACAGAACTGATTTTGGCTTTGTTTCTACAACTGGATACCTTTCCTAGCGCCATCCTCATTTTATAGTGTGGACTGGATGTTGTTTGTCGTGACACCTACACAACCACTTTACAGTGTGGACAGGGTGCTTTTTGTCGTGTCACCTACACGACCACTTTATAGTGTGGACTGGGTGCTTTTTGTCGTGTCTCCTACACGACCACTTTACAGTGTGGACTGGGTGCTTTTTGTTGTGTCACCTACACAACCACTTTACAGTGTGGACTGGGTGCTTTTTGTCGTGTCACCTACACAACCACTTTACAGTGTGGACTGGGTGCTTTTTGTCGTGTCACCTACATGACCACTTTACAGTGTGGACTGGGTGCTTTTTGTCGTGTCACCTACACAACCACTTTGCAGTGTGGACTGGGTGCTTTTTATCATGACTGCTACACAACCACTTTACAGTGTGGACTGGGTGCTTTTTGTCGTGTCACCTACACAACCACTTTACAGTGTGGACTCGGTGTTTTTTATCATGACACCTACACAACCACTTTACAGTGTGGTCTGGGTGCTTTTTATCATGACACCTACACAACCACTTCACAGTGTGGACTGGGTGCTTTTTGTCGTGTCACCTATACATGGGAATTTGGGTCTTCTGTATTACTGCATAACACCAGAGATCTCAGTCCTGTGTCATCACCTTTGAGAAGTGCAATTTGGCAAGGTCAGCTTTTATCACCTCATACCAATGGAAGACACTACGTATAACTTTCAAATAATTTTTTTAAATAATCAAAAATTTCCAACATAGAGGTTTTTACATGAAATTATGATGGAACCAGGGGTAGTTTCAGGTTGTTTTGGTGCCAAAAGTATTAAACTGTTCCTCGTTTATTCCAGTCAACTAGATTTCTCTTTTAACCGAATCAAGAAGATAGAAAATATTTCACATTTGATTAAACTGGTTAAGTTATACTTTGTGAACAACAGAATAACCAACATTGAAAACCTTGATACACTTGTTAACCTGGACATGCTGGAATTAGGATCAAATAGAATTCGGGTATGTAATCACAATTCTCTCTCTCTCTCTCTCTCTCTCTCTCTCTCTCTCTCTCTCTCAGTGTGTATATATATATATATATAAATATATCACTAGCAGTGGTACCGGGCGTTGCATGGGATAAGGTATTTTGGAAGGTGGGCCACCAACAGACCTAATCGTGGATAAACTGCATGCCTGGACAATATGTAAAGAAAATAAACCGAATACTCTGATGGTTGGATAATCTTTAAGATTTTCCTCGATGAAGCAGGAAAAATGCAGGTTTTCACCTAATGCAGGCCCTAGGCCATAAAAAAGTTGGATTTTCTTTGCTCACGGTATGAAGAAGAGACTGACTAATACATAGTTACAATTTCAAGGAAATTGGTCTGACGTAACGCCTCAAAACACCCCAAAAAAGCTGAAAAAAAAACGCAGTTTTTCAACTAAAGGATAAAAAAGTTGAATTTTCACCTAGGGGATCAAAAAGTTGAATTTTTTATGTGCATGACACTCCCTGAAACATAAGTAATACACATGTAAAGTTTTAAAAAAAATTGGTTGGGTACTTCTGGAGTTTTAGGGATTCAAACTCACAGACACACACACACACACAGACAGACATCCTCAGTTTTATATATATATAGATAAATTAACGATTTTATTTATATGCATGTGGGCAGGTGACTCAGTGCATTACTGGTGCTTTATTTTATCAACCAAGTAAGGATGAAAGGCAGGATTTGTACTCAGACCATAAAGGGGTGTAACTCAATGCTGCAAAGCCCTCTACCAATACTGCTAAGCGACCGCTCTAATAACTTGGCAGGATTTGAACTAATAATTGTTTCTACTTTTGAAACAAGGCGAGTAATACTCCAGTGCATTACTGGTACTTTATTTTATCGACCCCTTAACCCTTTAATGTTCAAACCGGCCAAAACAGGCCAGGATTCTCTACCTCTTTGTGTTGAAACTGGCTGTAACTGGTCACTCAAACTGATGTTAAGGTATTTTTCTCAAAATAAATACTTTCAAAATCTCATTGATTCGATATTATATACAATAGTATATATAGAGTAATGTGAATGTTGTGAGATAATTATGTGAGGTAAAGCCTTTACCATGAAAATACAATAGTATATATATAGAGTAATGTAAATGTTATGTGAGGTAAAGCCTTTACCATGAAAATACAATAGTATATATATAGAGTAATGTAAATGTTATGTGAGATATTATGTGAGGTAAAGCCTTTACCATGAAAATACAATAGTATATATAGAGTAATGTGAATGCTATGTGAGATATTATGTGAGGTAAAGCCTTTACCATGAAAATATAATAGTAAATATAGAGTAATGTAAATGTTATGTGAGATATTATGTGAGGTAAAGCCTTTACCATGAAAATATAATAGTATATATAGAGTAATGTAAATGTTATGTGAGATGATATGTGAGGTAAAGCCTTTACCATGAAAATATAATAGTATATATAGAGTAATGTGAATGCTATGCGAGATATTATGTGAGGTAAAGCCTTTACCATGAAAATATAATAGTATATATAGAGTAATGTAAATGTTATGTGAGATAATTATGTCAGGTAAAGCCTTTACTATGAAAATATAATAGTATATATAGAGTAATGTAAATGTTATGTGAGGTAAAGCCTTTACCATGAAAATATAATAGTATATATAGAGTAATGTAAATGTTATGTGAGATATTATGTGAGGTAAAGCCTTTACCATGAAAATACAATAGTATATATAGAGTAATGTAAATGTTATGTGAGATATTATGTGAGGTAAAGCCTTTACCATGAAAATATAATAGTATATATAGAGTAATGTAAATGTTATGTGAGATATTATGTGAGGTAAAGCCTTTACCATGAAAATATAATAGTATATATAGAGTAATGTAAATGTTATGTGAGATATTATGTGAGGTAAAGCCTTTACCATGAAAATATAATAGTATATATATAGAGTAATGTAAATGTTATGTGAGATATTATGTGAGGTAAAGCCTTTACCATGAAAATATAATAGTATATATAGAGTAATGTGAATGCTAAAGGGTTAAGGATGAAAGGCAAATTTAACCTTGGCAGGATTTGAACTCAGAATGTAAAGGAGCATAACTATGCTGCAAAGCATGGTGTCTGATGCCCTACTCATCCTGCCAATCTGCTACTTTGATTTCAACTAATAACAACATAAAGTATTGTTTCTTTATAAACTGCCAACTTTCTCAAGTTTTAATTTGTAATATATTTTGTTTTCCTCCAGGTGATGGAGAATTTAAACACCCTTATTAACTTGACAGGTTTGTACCTGGGCAAGAATAAAATTGTGAAGATTACAGGTTTAGATAATCTCGTTAACCTGAAGTGTCTCAGTTTACAGGTATGTTTTCCCCTATTTCAAATTTTACACATGTGTCACCCCTATTTCATATTTTACAGGTATGTCACCCCTGTTTCATATTTTACATGTATGTCACTCCTATTTCATATTTTACAGGTATGTCACCCCTATTTCATATTTTACAGGTATGTCACCCCTATTTCATATTTTACAGGTATGTCACCCCTATTTCATATTTTACAGATATGTTACCCCCTATATTTCATATTTTACAGGGTGCATTTTATCATGGCACCAAAACTACCCTCTAAAAAGGTGGACTGGGTGCTTTTTTGTTGTGTCACCAACACAACCACCTTACAGGGTGGACTGGGTGGATTTTGTTGTCACCACCACAACCACCGTACAGGGTGGACTGGGTGCTTACATATAAGGATATATATATATATGTAAGCATCTAGTCTATATATATATATTGTGTTTTTTATTTATATTCATACACGGGACAAAAAGCAGACCAGGTGGCATGTTGTGTTTGTGTGCAAAACACATTTTTCATAATAGGACTGAGGCCGCTATCATTAAAACACCCAATAAACCTCCAGGTGTGAGCTGTAGCAACATGATAGAACTGAGCCCTATCTTTAAAACACTGAAAAAGCTTCCTATGAGATGTAAACTTGTAAGAGATTAACTAAACCTACATATATGTGAGCTGTAACATGATAGGACTGGAGCCCTATTATTAAAACAGTCAAAAAACTTCCCATGAGATGTAACTTTGTAGTAGGCCAGTTAAACCTACATGGATGTGAACTGTAACCACAACATGATATGACTGCGGCCTCTCATTAAAACAGAGCAGAAACCCATGAGAAAACAACCTCATAGGAGGCCAGATAAACCTTCATGAGAACTGTATAACCCTTTAATGTTCAAACCGGCCAGAATTCTCTACCTTTTTCTGTTGAAACTGGCTGTAACTGGTCACTCAAACTGATGTTAAGGTATTGTTCTCAAAATAAATACTTTCAAAATCTCATAGATTCGATATTATGTGAGATAATTATGCGAGGTAAAGCCTTTTCCATGAAAATATAATCTATATATATAAAACTGAGGATGTCTGTGTGTGTTTGTGTGAGTTTGAATCCCTAAAACTCGAGAACCACCCAACCGACTCTTTTCAAACTTTACACATGTAATACTTATGTTTCAGGGAGTGTTCTGAGCAAAAAAAATTTCGAAATTTTCAATGCCCTAAGGACCGCATTAGGCGATTTAGCGATCTCTCTCTATAATTCTTAGTCTTTCTCTTTTTAGATAGATACATACATATAACGTCGCGCCCTTATGAAGATTCTGTCCATTTTAGTTGACATTTAGAAGGCAATCCACCTGTCCTTCTATTAAACCCTTCCCTCCACGACCATCACTCCTGAACTGCCCTAATTTATCGTTCTTTGTATCTCTTTGACAGAGCAACCGTTTGACTCACATTGAGGGTTTGGACTCCTTGGTGAACTTAAATGAACTTTACCTGAGTGACAATGGCATTGAAAAAATTGAAGGGCTGTCCAAAAATGTAAGTATTCTTATAACTCACCAAAGTTGGCAGCAGAAATACACACACATACATATCATCATCATTATCATCTTATATTCCATGTTTTGCACAGATTGTATGAGTTTAACACGTTCTGGGGCCAAGTCATGTCTATATCTTGCTTATGTATTCAATTCTGGTATGGTTGGTTTCGAGATCTGGATGCCCTTTCTAACGTCATCAACAACCTCATCATCATTTTATATCTATTTTCCACACTAGCATGGGTTAGATAGGTTGTGACACTCAGCTTAGACAGGCAAGTCACATGACTGTATCTAGCTCATACATTCCATTTTGGCATGGTTTCTATGGCTGGATACCCTTCCAAATGCCAGGACTTCATTTCACGGTGTGTACTGGGTTTGTTTTCTTTAAATACAACCACTGTTGCTTGACAGGGTTGACTGAGTACATATTATCGTGGGGCCAGCACTATCAATTTACAGAGTGTACTGGGTGTATTTTATCATGACACCACCTCCACTACTTTACAGGGTGGACTGGGTACATTTTATTGTGGCACCAGCACTACTACTTTACAGAGTGTACTGGGTTTATTTTATCATGGCACCACCACTACTACTTTACAGGGTGGACTGGGTACATTTTATTATGACACCAGCACTATTACTTTACAGGGTGGACTGGGTACATTTTATTATGACACCAGCACTATTACTTTACAGGGTGGACTGGGTACATATTATTATGACACCAGCACTACTACTTTACAGGGTGGACTGGGTACATTTTATTATGACACCAGCACTACTACTTTACAGGGTGGACTGGGTACATTTTATTGTGGCACCAGCACTACTACTTTACAGAGTGTACTGGGTGTATTTTATCATGGCACCACCACTACCATTATACAGTGTACTGAGTGTATTTTATGATGGTGTCACCACTACCACTTTACAGAGTATATCAGAGGCATTTTATCATGGCAACACCACTACCACTTTACAGAGTATATCAGAGGTATTTTATCATGGCAACACCACTACCATTGTACAGAGTGTATTGGGTACATTTTATCATGGCTCCAGCACTGCCACTTGTTGTCTCAGTTCTTGTAGATGTAATATTGTAATGCTGTCAGTTAAGTGTTTACCAGTGATAAATTTCATGGCATGGCTTATCTCCCCCTTTTTCATTTGCTTTCTCCAATTCAGAAGAATATTTTAATCAATTGACATTTTTGATATCAACGTCTTTCTCCCCTAAAAAAAAAAAAAAAATGCTTCTAGTTTTATTAAAAGCACCCATTTTAAGGAGTTCCTATTTAAATAAAATTCTTCCAACATAATTTTATATCAGAACCATTTGTAAAGTTATGTTAACAAATGCCAACTTAATAATGACACAGTAAATAAGTTTTATAAGTTCCTCAAAATTCTTTCATTAACCTGTTGACTGTTGCATATATTTTACACAGCTACAATTGCTGTGCTAAGTATTTTTTCAGTAAAATGACTATTTTTTTAAACAAACATTTATTAACAACACATATCTGAATGATTGACAAATGTCACATCAATAAACTAGTAACCCCATCTGGCTGTGAAGTTATGAACTGTTGGAAAAGAGTTCATAACTTTGAAGTTGTGAACTGTTGGAAAAGAGCTCATAGCTTTGAAGTTATGAACTGTTGGAAACGAGTTCATAACTTTGAAGTTGTGAACTGTTGGAAAAGAGTTCATAACTTTGAAGTTGTGAACTGTTGGAAACGAGTTCATAACTTTGAAGTTGTGAACTGTTGGAAACGAGTTCATAACTTTGAAGTTGTGAACTGTTGGAAAAGAGTTCAAACATGTTAGGACGAGTTATCTCATCTACGGAACTGCAAAGTGGTCGTGGAGGTGCCACGGCAAAAAAGCAGCCAGCACTCACTGTAAATGAGGTTGGTGTTAGGAAGGGCATCCAGCTGTAGAAATCAAGCCAGAATCAGTTCCCGTCCCACCCTTGCAAGCAGGGAAAAAGCGGACGTAAAATGAAATGAAATGATGCATGTTTCATTATTGATCAGGTCAAAGTTTGACAAGCTTTTGATTCCTGGGTCTGGCTAGATTGCTACAGATTGAACCTTGAACCAATAGCAAAAACGCATGTCACTACTGAATAAACGTAATGAAGACATAATGAATTGTCCCTTTTATTATTATTATTATTATAATAATTACACACACATATACATGCTTGTGTGTGTATATATATACACACACACACATATACATACTTGTGTGTGTATATATATATATATATATACACACACACACATATACATACTTGTGTGTGTATATATATATATATATATACACACACACACACATATACATACTTATGTGTGTATATATATATATATATATATATATATACACACACATATACATACTTGTGTGTGTATGATGATGATATATTTATCCTTCCCATTTGTTATTTACCGGAAGTAAATGTCAATGTGTCAAATAGGTGAGTCTATACACACACACGTGTGTGTGTGTGTGTTATATACTCATACATGCATACAAGCGCGTGTGTGTATATATATGATGTAATTATTATATATTGGTACTGATAAAAGGTAGGTGTGTAATATGTCATAATATGGGTGTGAGAATGTATGTATATATAAATGTGTGTGTATGTTTATAAGAAAGAGAGTGAGATATACATGAGCTGTGTGTGTGTGTGTGTGTGTGTGTGTGTGTGTGTGTGTATCATCATCATTTAACATCTGTTTTTTTGTTAGCAAAGGTTGGATGGGTCATCACAAGTGAAGCTAATTGGAGCTACTGACCTCTCAGATTGGCCAGTGTAGGATGGGGTTGTTACATTCATTTCCACACCCTGCACGGTGCACTGAGTGCATTTTTACCATGATCCCAGCACTAAGGACGTGGTCACATCTTTGATATAGCTGAAAAATCCTTCAGAGCTTATGTTTGGCAAGGTTTTTATATAGCTGGATGCCCTTCCCATCACCAACTCCTTTACAAAGCATACTAGGTGTGTTTATTGTGTAGATCACCATCACTTGAGTGGTTGTTGCGCCTGGAGAGTCCTCTTGACCCTTGGGGGCTGGTTTCTACAGTTGGTTGTCCTTCTTATCACATACCACTTTACAGAGTGTACTGTGTGTGTTTATGTGAAGCACCCAGTCCACTCTGTAAGGTGGTAGTGCTGGTGCCATGATAAGCAGCAGCCAGTCCACTCTGTAAGGTGGTAGTGCTGGTGGCATGATAAGAAGCACCCAGTCCACTCTGTAAGGTGGTGTTGCTGGTGCCATGATAAGAAGCAGCCAGTCCACTCTGTAAGGTGGTAGTGCTGGTGCCATGATAAGAAGCACCCAGTCCACTCTGTAAGGTGGTAGTGTTGGTGCCATGATAAGAAGCACCCAGTCCACTCTGTAAGGTGGTGTTGCTGGTGCCATGATAAGAAGCACCCAGTACACTCTGTAAGGTGGTGTTGCTGGTGCCATGATAAGAAGCAGCCAGTACACTCTGTAAGGTGGTAGTGCTGGTGCCATGATAAGAAGCAGCCAGTCCACTCTGTAAGGTGGTAGTGCTGGTGGCATGATAAGAAGCAGCCAGTCCACTCTGTAAGGTGGTAGTGCTGGTGCCATGATAAGAAGCAGCCAGTCCACTCTGTAAGGTGGTAGTGCTGGTGCCATGATAAGAAGCAGCCAGTCCACTCTGTAAGGTGGTAGTGCTGGTGCCATGATAAGAAGCAGCCAGTCCACTCTGTAAGGTGGTAGTGTTGGTGCCATGATAAGAAGCAGCCAGTACACTCTGTAAGGTGGTAGTGCTGGTGCCATGATAAGCACCCAGTCCACTCTGTAAGGTGGTAGTGCTGGTGCCATGATAAGAAGCAGCCAGTCCACTCTGTAAGGTGGTAGTGCTGGTGCCATGATAAGAAGCACCCAGTCCACTCTGTAAGGTGGTAGTGCTGGTGCCATGACAAGCACCCAGTCCACCTTGTAAGGTGGGTGTACTGGTGCCTTGACAAAAAGCACCCAGTACTCTCTCTAAGGCGGAAGAGCTGGTGGCATGATAAAAAGCACCCAGTTCACTCTGTAAGGTGGTAGTGCTGGTGCAATGATAAAAAGTACTCAGTATATCGTATAATGTAGTTGGCATTAGAAAGGGTATCTGACCGGAGAAAACCAAGCCAAGAATGGAACATATGAGCAAGACATAATCACATAAACTGAATAATGTCATAAATTGACAACCCATCAAACTGATAGACACCAAATGGTGATGATGATGATGATGATGATATATATATATATATGTGTGTGTGTGTTAGGTAATTCCGAAGGAAAAGCAAAGGAAAAAAGAGTGCTCTATGTATAGAACAGAGCTATTTAATTAGAAAGTGAACAACACAAAATATAACTACTCCATTACCAAAGGTTTCTGGATTACAGACAATAATAATATATGTCTGGGATCCAGAAACCTTTTGTAATGGAGTAGTTATATTTTGTGTTGTTCAGTTCCTAATTATATATATATATATATATATATATATTAGTGGTTAGAGCATTGGCTTTGCAATCGAAAGGTTGTGAGTTCAATTCTCAGACCGGGTGGTGTGTTGTTTCCTTGAGCAAGACACTTTATTTCACATTGCTCCAGTTTACTCAGCTGTAGAAATGAGATGCTAGGGACTGGGGCCCCTATCATTCCACTGCAAAGTGGTTGTGGAGGTGCCACGGCAAAAAAAGCACCCAGCACTCACTGTAAATGAGGTTGGTGTTAGGAAGGGCATCCAGCTGTAGAAATTAAGCCAGAATCAGTTCCCGTCCCACCCTTGCAAGCAGGGAAAAAGTGGACGTAAAATGAAATGATGATGATTTATATATACGATATATTAACAAATGGAAACTATATTTATAAAACCATATTTATTTCATTATACATATTTCAAGGACAGCAAGTTCAATTATGGTGTGCTTTCATCAGATAAAATATAATATAGAGCAGTTTTATAAATAAATATTGACATACCCTTAAAGAATGCAACCATTACTGTTGGAAGCTCCCGGATAGCTTCCAACAGAAAAGGTTGCATCCTTTTCCTGTAGTGCGATTGCTTGAAGATGGTCGGCCATGTGTGAGAACCCCTGACCATCTTCAAGTAATCGCACCAAAGGAAAAGGATGTGACCTTTTCTATTGGAAACTCCCGGGAGCTTCCAACAGTAATGGTCGCATTCTTTAAGGGTATGTCAATATTTATTTATAAAACTGCTCTATATTATATTTTATCTGATGAAAGCACACCATAATTTAACTTGTTATGGCCATGCTATAAAATGGAGGGGTAGAGAGGGCCCATGAGTCCAGTAAGACATCCTATATATATATATATATATATATATATATATATACACATACACATAAACACACCTATATTGTTGAATCAGATTCTTACACACATACACACACAAATATATATATATATGTAATATATATATATATATATATAATATATATATATATGTAATATATGTATATATATATATACACACGTATATATATATTTGTGTGTGTCAGTGTGTGTGTATTCTACACACACACTGACACACCTTCAATACGTCAGCAATTACATAACAAAAAAAAACACTTATTGACACTCATGGCACACAAACACACTCACTCACACACCAACACTCATGCATACAAACACACACGCCACTCACTCACAAACACACACATACATATATTACCGTCAGTACTGATACACGATCATGTCAACTGTTGACTTTAGAAGGAGCTCATATAATAGAAGCCGAGTGTTACAGTTCAGTATTATTATAATAATATGACGATCCCAAAATATAACAATACATACATACATATATATATATATATATATATATATATATATATATATATATATATATATATATATATATATAAGAATTAAAATACTAGAGTGTGTTGGAGTTAAACACCCTCTTCGTATTATAGAAATGACAGTAAAGGTATAGCTCAATGTAATTAAACAGAGCCGAAGAATTATGAAAATAAACCAAAATGTAAAATGATGATGATGATGATATATATATATATATATATATATATATATATATATCATCATCATCATTTTACGTCCGCTTTTCCCTGCTTGCAAGGGTGGGACGGGCACTGATTCTGGCTTGATTTCTACAGCTGGATGCCCTTCCTAACACCAACCTCATTTACAGTGTGGGCTGGGTGCTTTTTTGCCGTGGCACCTCCACGACCACTTTGCAGTGGAATGATAGGGACCCCAGTCCCTATCATCTCATTTCTACAGCTGAGTAAACTGGAGCAATGTGAAATAAAGTTGTCTTGCTCAAGGAAACAACACATCACACAGTCTGAGAATTGAACTCACAACCTTTCGATTGCAAGCCCAATGCTCTAACCACTAAGCCATGTGCCTCCATATATATATATATATATATATAATGTGTGTGTGTGTGTGGGTGTATTCATGATGTAACTCACCTTTTATAAATCAATTATTTCCATGGCAATATAGGTGTGTCTGGTGTTATTGCTGACGTATTGAAGGTGTGTCAGTGTGTGTCTATTGTACACACACACTGACACACACAAATATATATATATACACACACACACACACATGAACAGATAAACACACAAAAGGAAATACACCAATACTATTGAATCAGTTATTTGTAAATAGGAAAGTTGCATCTGATACATATATATATATATATATATATATATATATATATATATATATATATATATATATATGTGTGTGTGTGTATTTTTTATATATATCTATATATACATATATTACATATATATATATTATATATATTTATATATTACACATATATATATATATATTTGTGTGTGTATGTGTGTAAGAATCTGATGCAACTTATCTATTGATAGTTGATTCAACAATATAGGTGTGTGTATGTGTATATATATATATATACACACACACACACACACAGACATGTCATCATCATCATCATTTTTACGTCCGCTTTTCCTCACTTGCATGGGTTGGACAGGTTCTTCTCAGCATGGCATCTCTCCACTCATCGCAATTACTTGTCATCGCCTTGTGAGTCTCTGTGATTTGAGTTCGGCTCTCACAACCTCTGCCAAGGCCTGTCTTGGGGTCATCCTCTACCGCAACTTCCTTCCACTGGGATTTCCTGGCACTTCTTCACCCAATGATCATTGCCACATGTACAAACCAACACACTCTTCTCTCCTGCACACAGCCTTAAATTCTTCTTAAACCCATCTTCTTCAGTTCCTCCAAGCTCTGCCTTTCTCTCACACTTACATTGCACATCCAATGAAGCATGGTTGCTTCATTTCTCTCCAGTCTATGTATGTCCTCCGCAGTCACAGCCAATGTTTCACTACCATGCAGCTTCACACTTCACATATAGGTGTCATACTGTCATCCTTTTATGCGCAGGGGTCACCAGTGAGAGCAGCCCTCTGAACTTTTCCCACCCTATTCTTATTCGAGCACCCTCTTCCATTGCTAATTATGTTGCCTAAATAGCAGAAGCTATCTACCACTTCTATGGGTCCATCATGTGACTGGAATAGGCTTACCTTACTGGTTATCTACTCCTTGCTTACTCCTGTGCATCCTCTACAAATAAAGTCTTCCCTTCCTCTTAACTAGCTCATTATCCCACGACATCTGTTGTGTACCCAAGATTTACATTGTGTACATTGTATGGAGTTTATGTCATGGGCAGCCATTCTTAAACTCCTCAGTTATAGCCTGGAGGACTATAATGAATAGTTGTGGGCTAAGAACTGAACCTTGAATTCCTACCTGTACCTTGAATTCCTCACTAAACTCATTTCCTACCCTCACTTTGCTGACAGCTCCTCTCTACATGACTTGCACTGTCCTCACAAGCCAGTCTTCTAATTCCAATTTCTTGAAGGACCACCAGACAATAGATCAGGGTACTCTGTCAAATGTGGAGGCACGTGGCCTAGTGGTAAGAGTGTTGGACTTACGATCATAATGTCGTGGGTTCGATTCCTGGGCTGCGTGTTGTGTTCCTGGGCAAAACACTTCATTTCATGTTGCTCCAGTATACTCAGCTGAAAACCAGTACCAGCAATAGCTGGAGGTTGAAACCCTGCGATGGACTGGCTTCCTGTCCAGAGGGGAGTCTTGTACTCTCATTAGCTTCACCCCATGAAACCGGGATAAGCACCAGCCAAATGACCCTTCTGGCTTAAGACAGACTTTAGACTTTTTTTTTTAGACTCTGTCAAATGCTTTTTTCTTTTGGTCAACGGAAGCTAGGTATATATATGTGTGAGTGCATAAAATACACACATACTGACACACCTTTGATATGTCAGCACTTACACACACCCACAGACGCTACTTCAATAGGTCAGAACTTATGTCATTTGACAAACTGATGCCATTGTAATGGAACTAATTATAAAAGGAGAGGTGTGTTATGCCTACATCCATTTATAAATATGTGTATGTATATATATACATATATATACCCTTGCAAGTAATATATATATATATAAATCAAGAAAGAAAGAAGAGTGACACGGTTTGCTATACAAAAAAGGTTTTTAATCACTTTGCTGACAATTGTTTCTCTGAACTGGTAGGTCTAGAGATCGCTACCCGCCTGTTTTCACGTCAATCGATCACCAATACATAGTTGTAACCAGTCAATTCATCAGAGCTAGCGAGAATGAAGGGAATACACAGGCATGGCTTCTATATATAGTCGAGACATTCAATCAGAACAATAACAACAATACTAACAGTGCTAGCAATAAATTATTTGAAATAATCACAACATCAATCTAAGTAAGACATAGAGTCTACTTATGACTTTAGCATGTAAAACGAGCTGATATGAGGCAGATGTATGAGATTGACATGTAAAAGCTGTCATGTGGTGTATTATATATAGTGTAGAGATAAGCCGGGGCTTTAAACAATGTACCATTTCCTTTACCGTAGGTTTGGTGACCGTAAGAATTATTTATTATCTGACAGATAAAATATTTATCTTTGTAGTGAGGATAGTAATTTTTGTGGTGTGAAGTGGATTCAATATTTATGTGGTCTATATTATATGAAGGGATTGTTAGTTTGAATCATGGGGTTGTTTAGTTTTCACATCATCAATAACATACATGTATAAGATAACACTAACAGAGTAGCAATAGGTAAGTTAATACAGAGGTTAAGGAGGCTATATATATATATAGAGAGAGAGAGAAAACATGCTGACTACAATTATAACAACAGGAGGAAGGTGATGTTTTGCTGATTTATCATTACTCCAAGTGTAAACAACATAGAAATCACCGCGTACTCGCAGCATCACTATGGAAACGCCATGTTGAGTCAAACTTAGCCAAGCGTTGATACAATCCACTACTCGGAGTACCCTAACTGGACTACACCTAAGTGGACTACCTATAACAATAATCTGTTATCCCGTATATATATATATATATATATATATATATAGGAACGAATAGGACCCCCGACGGCTGAGCTCAAGCCGTTTCGACGGCTAATTCAGAATTAGCCGTCGAAACGGCTTGAGCTCAGCCATCAGGGTCCTACTCGTTCCTATCACCCACTCTACTACCCTAAGTATTGAGTACTCTGGTGCGTTATGGTCCACCTGGTTCCTTACCACATTTCCTTCATTATATATATCATCATCATCATCATCATCATCAACGTTTAACGTCCGTGTTCCACACTTGCATGGGTTTGGACGGGATATAAAGGTAGTACACTGGAAGGTAATATCCGTAGTGGTAGAGCACTACCATGTGCCTACTATATATATATATATATATATATATCTATACAATTATAGAAGTGTTCGGATTGCAAATGACCCAGTTAGCTAGGTTGAAAGAATACTAATTTAACATAATATGGTTTGCAAGTCTCGATTTAAAATAATAAATCAATAAAAATAACAAACCTATATTGGCAATGGCCGTGATACCTGAACAAATTCTAAATCTGTTTGACAAATTTCAAATTTGTTTTGCAACAATTAAGTGAAAGTTACTATTCCTGTGCTCTTCTGCAGGTATCCAGAAATTGGTACCTTCCACTTCAAAATACTAGAAGACTGAGAAACGTGTTGTTGAACGCACGTGTGTCCCAGCACCTAACTCGTCTCATATCCGTGCCGCTAAAAATAGCAGTCGGTTTTATGGGACTAAAAAATTAGCTCAACGCATGGAGCCGTAAATATCAAATATTGAGTTATAAACTCGAAATAGTCTTTTACAATTAAATAGCTCAAAGAAAGGAATATTTCTGAGCCGTGTAATACAAATGAATATAAGGGATGAACATCTATACAATTATAGAAGTGTTCGGATTGCAAATGACCAAGTTAACTTTCACTTAACTGTTGCGAAACAAATTTGAAATTTGTCCAGGTATCACGGGCATTGCCAATATAGGTTTGTTATTTTTATTGATTTATTATTTTAAATCGAGACTTGCAAACCATATTATGTTAAATTAGTATTGTTTCAACCTAGCTAACTTGGTCATTTGCAATCTGAACACTTCTATATTTGTATAGATGTTCATCCCTCTTATATTCATTTGTATTACACGGCTCAGAAATATTCCCTTCTTTGAGCTATTTAATTGTAAAAGACTATTTCGAGTTTATAACTCAATATTTGATATATATATATGTATATATAGTAGGCAAATGGCTTAAAAGGTTGTGAGTTCAATTCTCAGACCAGGTGATGTGGTTTCCTTGAGCAAGACACTTTATTTCACATTGCTCCAGTTTACTCAGCTGTAGAAATGAGATGATAGGACTGGGGTCCCTATCATTCCACTGCAAAGTGGTCATGGAGTTGCCACGGCAAAAAAGCACCCAGCCCACACTGTAAAGTGGTCGTGTAGGCGCCACGGAAAAAAAAGCACCCAGCACTCACTGTAAATGAGGCTGGTATTAGGAAGGGCATCCAGCTGTAGAAATCAAGCCAGAATCAGTTCCCGTCACACCCTTGCAAGCAGGGAAAAGCGGACGTAAAAAGATGATGATGATATATATATATATCCACCACTTCTATGGGTCCATCATGCCAGAATCAGTTCCCGTATGAGCAAGGCATGGTCAGCCGACCAGCTACTGCCCACAACAGAACAACCAGTCTAACCCATGCTAGTGTGGAAGAACGGACGTAAAACGGTGATGCTGATGATGATATATATATATATATATATAGATATATGGTGGCTGCCAACTCGTTTTCGAGTACGGCCACTACCTTATATCCATGTAGGAGAACCCCTACTGATGCGCTGAACGAGTGTGACTTTTTAGTCCAGCCAGCGACATGAAAACTCTGGTACAAACACTACACTTGTGACAATTATTGACACATAGTGCTGGGCCCATGGTACCATGTGACGACAAGTGCAGAGATCTCCAGATACAAAGCAATGCCTGTGCCGTGAAGCTTTTATAGTGAGCTAAGGCACTGCACAAAGCCAGTCCCACTCTCTTAACCAAGATGATATTTACCAAAAAGAAGAACAAGTCAACATCATTGGATACCATCAGAGTTGCAGGTGTTATATCAGAGTTTTCCTTCTCCTAGAATTCTGCCTTGACAAAGGCTAAGGGGTCATCTCTCCCGGTGATTTACAGCCAGTCGTTGGGGGGCCACTGGTACAGCCAGACGTTGGGGTGCCACTCTGGATGTGCCACTGGGACAGCCAGTCGTTGGGGTGCCACTCTAGATGTGCCACTGGGACAGCCAGTGGTTGGGGTGCCACTCTAGATGTGCCACTGGGACAGCCAGTCGTTGGGGTGCCACTGGGACAGCCAGTCGTTGGGGTGTCACTCTAGATGTGCCACTGGGACAGCCAGTCGTTGGGGTGCCACTCTAGATGTGCCACTGGGACAGCCAGTGGTTGGGGTGCCACTCTAGATGTGCCACTGGGACAGCCACTCGTTGGGGTGCCACTGGGACAGCCAGTCGTAGGGGTGTCACTCTAGATGTGCCACTGGGACAGCCAGTCGTTGGGGTGCCACTCTAGATGTGCCACTGGGACAGCCAGTGGTTGGGGTGCCACTCTAGATGTGCCACTGGGACAGCCAGTGGTTGGGGTGCCACTCTAGATGTGCCACTGGTACAGCCAGTCGTTGGGGTGCCACTCTAGATGTGCCACTGGGACAGCCAGTCGTTGGGGTGCCACTCTAGATGTGCCACTGGGACAGCCAGTGGTTGGGGTGCCACTCTAGATGTGCCACTGGGACAGCCAGTCGTTGGGGTGCCACTCTAGATGTGCCACTGGGACAGCCAGTGGTTGGGGTGCCACTCTAGATGTGCCACTGGTACAGCCAGTCGTTGGGGTGCCACTCTAGATGTGCCACTGGTACAGCCAGTCGTTGGGGTGCCACTCTAGATGTGCCACTGGGACAGCCAGTTGTTGGGGTGCCACTCTAGATGTGCCACTGGTACAGCCAGTCGTTGGGGTGCCACTCTAGATGTGCCACTGGGACAGCCAGTCGTTGGGGTGCCACTCTAGATGTGCCACTGGTACAGCCAGTCGTTGGGGTGCCACTCTAGATGTGCCACTGGGACAGCCAGTCGTTGGGGTGCCACTGGGACAGCCAGTCGTTGGGGTGTCACTCTAGATGTGCCACTGGGACAGCCAGTGGTTGGGGTGCCACTCTAGATGTGCCACTGGGACAGCCAGTCGTTGGGGTGCCACTGGGACAGCCAGTCGTTGGGGTGTCACTCTAGATGTGCCACTGGGACAGCCAGTCGTTGGGGTGCCACTCTAGATGTGCCACTGGGACAGCCAGTGGTTGGGGTGCCACTCTAGATGTGCCACTGGGACAGCCAGTGGTTGGGGTGCCACTCTAGATGTGCCACTGGGACAGCCAGTCGTTGGGGTGCCACTCTAGATGTGCCACTGGGACAGCCAGTGGTTGGGGTGCCACTCTAGATGTGCCACTGGTACAGCCAGTCGTTGGGGTGCCACTCTAGATGTGCCACTGGTACAGCCAGTCGTTGGGGTGCCACTCTAGATGTGCCACTGGGACAGCCAGTTGTTGGGGTGCCACTCTAGATGTGCCACTGGTACAGCCAGTCGTTGGGGTGCCACTCTAGATGTGCCACTGGGACAGCCAGTCGTTGGGGTGCCACTGGGACAGCCAGTCGTTGGGGTGTCACTCTAGATGTGCCACTGGGACAGCCAGTCGTTGGGGTGTCACTCTAGATGTGCCACTGAGACAGCCAGTCGTTGGGGTGTCACTCTAGATGTGCCACTGAGACAGCCAGTCGTTGGGGTGCCACTCTAGATGTGCCACTGGGACAGCTAGTCGTTGGGGTGCCACTCTAGATGTGCCACTGGTGCAGCTAGTCATTGGGGTGCCACTCTAGATGTGCCACTGGGACAGCCAGTCGTTGGGGTGCCACTCTAGATGTGCCACTGGGACAGCCAGTCGTTGGGGTGCCACTCTAGATGTGCCACTGGGACAGCCAGTCGTTGGGGCTGGCACTCTAGATGTGCCACTGAGACAGCCAGTCGTTGGGGTGCCACTCTAGATGTGCCACTGGTGCAGCTAGTCATTGGGGTGCCACTCTAGATACTTCAAGTAAACTACAAATTCCTTCTACATATATATATAGATGCATGCATGTATATATACATATATATATATAGATGCATGCATATATATGTATACATATATGTACACACATATATATATATATGTATATTAATGTATTAGACTACTAGACTTCAGGAATGTTAATGACTCTGCTTGCTCTATCAGATTAGTTCATTTCTAGGATGAAATGAAGAGAAACCAGGTCATATTTTATTTTAACATATACTAGCGTGGAAGATAGACGTTAAACGATGATGATGATGATGTTACAATCATACACACACATGTATTTATATACACACACATATGTATATACACACACACACACACATATGCGCACACGCACACACACACACATATATTTATATATATATATATATATATTTACATATATATTTATATATATATACATATATATTTACACATATATGTATAACAGCTCAATTAATAAATATATTTATAGATAGATAGATTTCTTTATTAGCCACAAGGGCGCAACAAGAAAGGGGACAATACACATATATGTATAACAGCTCAATTAATAAATATATTTATAGATAGATAGATTTCTTTATTAGCCACAAGGGCGCAACAAGAAAGGGGACAATACAAAGACATGCCGGGGATTTTACATACAGTCGTGTAAAAAATATAAAAACAAACAATTTCAACAATCGAAATCCCCAATAGGGGGGAGGCGCCACAAATGGGTTGTTTAATACCCCGTCGATAGAACAACCCTCAACTCAAGGAGCGTGTTGTGCAAGTGCTCCTTTCTTCCTTTTGCTCTCTTCCTCAACCTACAGGCTTATATACAGAGAAGGCCCAATCACTCGGGCCATTTTCGCTTCATTCACCCACCTTTCAGTAAATTTACTGGGGTGCAGTGCCTCTCTCTCCACCCTGATTCTCCTTCTAAAGTGATACTTAAAGAATGGAATCAATTGTTGTCCGGAGAGAAAGGCATCTGTCCTCAGTCCTCTCAACCTCGTCCACCATATAACTTCTTTCACCATATAGATAGATAGACAGTTAGATAGATTCACTCAAGCATATACATATATATAAATATATTTATAGATAGATAGATTTCTTTATTAGCCACAAGGGCACACAAGAAAAGGGGACAATACAAATAAATATATTTATAGATATGTTTCTTTATTAGCCACAGGGGCACAAAAGAAGGGGACAAATACAAAGGGGGAAGTTTACATACAATAAAAACGTGTAAAATGTTATCACAGATGGAATTTAAAAGTTAGTCGATTTTCCCCAATAGAGGGAGACAGTTTATATGGGTAACACATACCCCCGAAAAAAATGTGCAACCCTCATCTCCAGGAGTACGATAGATAGACAGTTAGTTAGATAGATTCACTCAAGCATATACATATATATAAATATATTTATAGATAGATAGATTTCTTTATTAGCCACAAGGGCGCACAAGAAAAGGGGACAATACAAAGAAATATATTTATAGATAGATAGATAGACAGTTAGTTAGATAGATTCACTCAAGCATATACATATACATAAATATATTTATAGATAGATAGATTTCTTTATTAGCCACAAGGGCACACAAGAAAAGGGGACAATACAAAGAAATATATTTATAGATAGATAGATAGACAGTTAGTTAGATAGATTCACTCAAGCATATACATATATATAAATATATTTATAGATAGATAGATTTCTTTATTAGCCACAAGGGCACACAAGAAAAGGGGACAATACAAAGAAATATATTTATAGATAGATAGACAGTTAGTTAGATAGATTCACTCAAGCATATACATATATATAAATATATTTATAGATAGATAGATTTCTTTATTAGCCACAAGGGCACACAAGAAAAGGGGACAATACAAAGAAATATATTGATAGATAGATAGATAGACAGTTAGTTAGATAGATTCACTCAAGCATATACATATATATAAATATATTTATAGATAGATAGATTTCTTTATTAGCCACAAGGGCACACAAGAAAAGGGGACAATACAAAGAAATATATTTATAGATAGATAGATAGACAGTTAGTTAGATAGATTCACTCAAGCATATACATATATATAAATATATTTATAGATAGATAGATTTCTTTATTAGCCACAAGGGCGCACAAGAAAAGGGGACAATACAAAGAAATATATTTATAGATAGATAGATAGACAGTTAGTTAGATAGATTCACTCAAGCATATACATATATATAAATATATTTATAGATAGATAGATTTCTTTATTAGCCACAAGGGCGCACAAGAAAAGGGGACAATACAAAGAAATATATTTATAGATAGATAGATAGATAGTTAGTTAGATAGATTCACTCAAGCATATACATATATATAAATATATTTATAGATAGATAGATTTCTTTATTAGCCACAAGGGCGCACAAGAAAAGGGGACAATACAAAGAAATATATTTATAGATAGATAGATAGATAGACAGTTAGTTAGATAGATTCACTCAAGCATATACATATATATAAATATATTTATAGATAGATAGATTTCTTTATTAGCCACAAGGGCGCACAAGAAAAGGGGACAATACAAAGAAATATATTTATAGATAGATAGATAGACAGTTAGTTAGATAGATTCACTCAAGCATATACATATATATAAATATATTTATAGATAGATAGATTTCTTTATTAGCCACAAGGGCGCACAAGAAAAGGGGACAATACAAAGAAATATATTTATAGATAGATAGATAGACAGTTAGTTAGATAGATTCACTCAAGCATATACATATATATAAATATATTTATAGATAGATAGATTTCTTTATTAGCCACAAGGGCGCACAAGAAAAGGGGACAATACAAAGAAATATATTTATAGATAGATAGATAGACAGTTAGTTAGATAGATTCACTCAAGCATATACATATATATAAATATATTTATAGATAGATAGATTTCTTTATTAGCCACAAGGGCACACAAGAAAAGGGGACAATACAAATAAATATATTTATAGATAGATAGATAGACAGTTAGTTAGATAGATTCACTCAAGCATATACATATATATATACATATATATAATCTTTTTCATCCACTTATTTCTGGGAAGGTCGTGGCAGCTAAGCCCTCAAGCAGTCTTTCCAGAAGTTCCTGTTTACACAAACAGATATTCATTAACACTGATAGTGGTGTTAATGGATGTGTTGCTGTAAATATGTATATGTGTTGATGGATGTTGATGTAGTTGTTGCCTTATGTTTGCATGTATGTATGTATATATGTATGTATATGTGTGTATGTCTGTATGTATGTGTGTGTGTATGTATATACGTGTGTATGTATATATGTATGTATGTATGAAAGTTAAATTTTTTGGCAACTTATCAATGGATGCTTGAATGTGGTGTAAAATTGTTAGTGTAGGGTTGGGGCATGATTAAACTAATTTAGATCAACAATTTTTGTAACCTAACACCACATCAGAAACTCAAAAATGTAGTATACCCCTAAATAACATAATAATATTTACAAGATATCTAATTTAAAATTGTATAATATATTTGTGTTACATCTGGTAAATATTAACTAAAAATATATCCAGATGTTGTTTTTTTTATTGATTGACAAGATCTCAGGCCAAATGTGGTATAACTTGTCATATTGGACCAAGTAAACAATATTTCCATTGATCTTTCCATTACTCATACTGTCTGTCAGTCACATCTGACAGAAGAAAGGAACTGATCATCAGATCAGACCAAGGAAACAATGTTTCTATTGGTCTTTCCATTACTGATACTATCTGTCAGTCACATCTGACAGACGAAAGGAGCTGATCATCAGATCAGACCAAGGAAACAATGTTTCTATTGGTCTTTCCATTACTGATACTGTCTGTCAGTCACATCTGACAGAAGAAAGGAGCTGATCATCAGATCAGACCAAGGAAACAATGTTTCTATTGGTCTTTCCATTACTGATACTATCTGTCAGTCACATCTGACAGACGAAAGGAGCTGATCATCAGATCAGACCAAGGAAACAATGTTTCTATTGGTCTTTCCATTACTGATACTGTCTGTCAGTCACATCTGACAGAAGAAAGGAGCTGATCATCAGATCAGACCAAGGAAACAATGTTTCTATTGGTCTTTCCATTACTGATACTATCTGTCAGTCACATCTGACAGAAGAAAGGAGCTGATCATCAGATCAGACCAAGGAAACAATGTTTCTATTGGTCTTTCCATTACTGATACTATCTGTCAGTCACATCTGACAGACGAAAGGAGCTGATCATCAGATCAGACCAAGGAAACAATGTTTCTATTGGTCTTTCCATTACTGATACTGTCTGTCAGTCACATCTGACAGAAGAAAGGAGCTGATCATCAGATCAGACCAAGGAAACAATGTTTCTATTGGTCTTTCCATTACTGATACTATCTGTCAGTCACATCTGACAGAAGAAAGGAGCTGATCATCAGATCAGACCAAGGAAACAATGTTTCTATTGGTCTTTCCATTACTGATACTATCTGTCAGTCACATCTGACAGAAGAAAGGAGCTGATCATCAGATCAGACCAAGGAAACAATGTTTCTATTGGTCTTTCCATTATTGATACTGTCTGTCAGTCACATCTGACAGAAGAAAGGAGCTGATCATCAGATCAGACCAAGGAAACAATGTTTCTATTGGTCGTTCCATTACTGATACTGTCTGTCAGTCACATCTGACAGAAGAAAGGAGCTGATCATCAGATCAGACCAAGGAAACAATGTTTCTATTGGTCTTTCCATTATTGATACTGTCTGTCAGTCACATCTGACAGACGAAAGGAGCTGATCATCAGATCAGACCAAGGAAACAATGTTTCTATTGGTCTTTCCATTATTGATACTGTCTGTCAGTCACATCTGACAGAAGAAAGGAGCTGATCATCAGATCAGACCAAGGAAACAATGTTTCTATTGGTCTTTCCATTACTGATACTATCTGTCAGTCACATCTGACAGAAGAAAGGAGCTGATCATCAGATCAGACCAAGGAAACAATGTTTCTATTGGTCTTTCCATTACTGATACTATCTGTCAGTCACATCTGACAGAAGAAAGGAGCTGATCATCAGATCAGACCAAGGAAACAATGTTTCTATTGGTCTTTCCATTATTGATACTGTCTGTCAGTCACATCTGACAGAAGAAAGGAGCTGATCATCAGATCAGACCAAGGAAACAATGTTTCTATTGGTCTTTCCATTACTGATACTATCTGTCAGTCACATCTGACAGAAGAAAGGAGCTGATCATCAGATCAGACCAAGGAAACAATGTTTCTATTGGTCTTTCCATTATTGATACTGTCTGTCAGTCACATCTAACAGAAGAAAGGAGCTGATCATCAGATCAGACCAAGGAAACAATGTTTCTATTGGTCGTTCCATTACTGATACTGTCTGTCAGTCACATCTGACAGAAGAAAGGAGCTGATCATCAGATCAGACCAAGGAAACAATGTTTCTATTGGTCTTTCCATTACTGATACTATCTGTCAGTCACATCTGACAGACGAAAGGAGCTGATCATCAGATCAGACCAAGGAAACAATGTTTCTATTGGTCTTTCCATTACTGATACTGTCTGTCAGTCACATCTGACAGAAGAAAGGAGCTGATCATCAGATCAGACCAAGGAAACAATGTTTCTATTGGTCTTTCCATTACTGATACTATCTGTCAGTCACATCTGACAGAAGAAAGGAGCTGATCTTCAGATCAGACCAAGGAAACAATGTTTCTATTGGTCTTTCCATTATTGATACTGTCTGTCAGTCACATCTGACAGAAGAAAGGAGCTGATCATCAGATCAGACCAAGGAAACAATGTTTCTATTGGTCTTTCCATTACTGATACTATCTGTCAGTCACATCTGACAGAAGAAAGGAGCTGATCATCAGATCAGACCAAGGAAACAATGTTTCTATTGGTCTTTCCATTATTGATACTGTCTGTCAGTCACATCTGACAGAAGAAAGGAGCTGATCATCAGATCAGACCAAGGAAACAATGTTTCTATTGGTCGTTCCATTACTGATACTGTCTGTCAGTCACATCTGACAGAAGAAAGGAGCTGATCATCAGATCAGACCAAGGAAACAATGTTTCTATTGGTCTTTCCATTATTGATACTGTCTGTCAGTCACATCTGACAGACGAAAGGAGCTGATCATCAGATCAGACCAAGGAAACAATGTTTCTATTGGTCTTTCCATTATTGATACTGTCTGTCAGTCACATCTGACAGAAGAAAGGAGCTGATCATCAGATCAGACCAAGGAAACAATGTTTCTATTGGTCTTTCCATTACTGATACTATCTGTCAGTCACATCTGACAGACGAAAGGAGCTGATCATCAGATCAGACCAAGGAAACAATGTTTCTATTGGTCTTTCCATTACTGATACTGTCTGTCAGTCACATCTGACAGACGAAAGGAGCTGATCATCAGATCAGACCAAGGAAACAATGTTTCTATTGGTCGTTCCATTACTGATACTGTCTGTCAGTCACATCTGACAGAAGAAAGGAGCTGATCATCAGATCAGACCAAGGAAACAATGTTTCTATTGGTCTTTCCATTATTGATACTGTCTGTCAGTCACATCTGACAGACGAAAGGAGCTGATCATCAGATCAGACCAAGGAAACAATGTTTCTATTGGTCTTTCCATTATTGATACTGTCTGTCAGTCACATCTGACAGAAGAAAGGAGCTGAGCATCAGATCAGACCAAGGAAACAATGTTTCTATTGGTCTTTCCATTACTGATACTATCTGTCAGTCACATCTGACAGAAGAAAGGAGCTGATCATCAGATCAGACCAAGGAAACAATGTTTCTATTGGTCTTTCCATTACTGATACTATCTGTCAGTCACATCTGACAGAAGAAAGGAGCTGATCATCAGATCAGACCAAGGAAACAATGTTTCTATTGGTCTTTCCATTACTGATACTATCTGTCAGTCACATCTGACAGAAGAAAGGAGCTGATCATCAGATCAGACCAAGGAAACAATGTTTCTATTGGTCTTTCCATTATTGATACTGTCTGTCAGTCACATCTAACAGAAGAAAGGAGCTGATCATCAGATCAGACCAAGGAAACAATGTTTCTATTGGTCGTTCCATTACTGATACTGTCTGTCAGTCACATCTGACAGAAGAAAGGAGCTGATCATCAGATCAGACCAAGGAAACAATGTTTCTATTGGTCTTTCCATTATTGATACTGTCTGTCAGTCACATCTGACAGACGAAAGGAGCTGATCATCAGATCAGACCAAGGAAACAATGTTTCTATTGGTCTTTCCATTATTGATACTGTCTGTCAGTCACATCTGACAGAAGAAAGGAGCTGATCATCAGATCAGACCAAGGAAACAATGTTTCTATTGGTCTTTCCATTACTGATACTATCTGTCAGTCACATCTGACAGACGAAAGGAGCTGATCATCAGATCAGACCAAGGAAACAATGTTTCTATTGGTCTTTCCATTACTGATACTGTCTGTCAGTCACATCTGACAGACGAAAGGAGCTGATCATCAGATCAGACCAAGGAAACAATGTTTCTATTGGTCGTTCCATTACTGATACTGTCTGTCAGTCACATCTGACAGAAGAAAGGAGCTGATCATCAGATCAGACCAAGGAAACAATGTTTCTATTGGTCTTTCCATTATTGATACTGTCTGTCAGTCACATCTGACAGACGAAAGGAGCTGATCATCAGATCAGACCAAGGAAACAATGTTTCTATTGGTCTTTCCATTATTGATACTGTCTGTCAGTCACATCTGACAGAAGAAAGGAGCTGATCATCAGATCAGACCAAGGAAACAATGTTTCTATTGGTCTTTCCATTACTGATACTATCTGTCAGTCACATCTGACAGAAGAAAGGAGCTGATCATCTGATCAGACCAAGGAAACAATATTTCCATTGATCTTTCCATTACTGATACTATCTGTCAGTCACATCTGACAGAAGAAAGGAGCTGATCATCAGATCAGACCAAGGAAACAATGTTTCTATTGGTCTTTCCATTACTGATACTGTCTGTCAGTCACATCTGACAGAAGAAAGGAGCTGATCATCAGATCAGACCAAGGAAACAATGTTTCTATTGGTCTTTCCATTACTGATACTATCTGTCAGTCACATCTGACAGAAGAAAGGAGCTGATCATCAGATCAGACCAAGGAAACAATGTTTCTATTGGTCTTTCCATTACTGATACTATCTGTCAGTCACATCTGGCAAAAAAAAAAGGATTCCTGATACTATCTACTGGCAGAAAAAGCAACGTGAAATAAAGTGTCTTGTTCAAGGACATAACACATCACCTGGTCCAGGTGGTCAAACTTGCAACCTCATGATTGCGAATCCAATTCTCTAACCACTAAGCCTTGTGCCTTATAATTTAAGTTTTAACATCTGGATGTTAAAACTTAAATTCATTATCTAAAGTGCAATAAAAAAAATTATACACTCCTTTATCATGATCCTAAACTGACTCCAGAGCTAAAAAAAACAACCCCAGACCAATGGCTTCCAAAGTGGGTTATGCAAAGGAGTGTCTAGGGTTCTGTGAAAAAAGTAGAGGAGTATATTTATATTACAACCATATAACAATATTAGGCATTGGGGTTCCCCAAAAAAAGTTTCTGAACCAAAAAGGGTTCTGCATTTCAAAAAGTTTGGGAAACCCTGCCCTAAACAAATGAAGGGGGAAATATTTTCCACTCTTAATTAAGCTTTTTATAGACCATCACAGGAAAGGTAGTACTGTAAAAAGTAAGAAGAAAATAAACATAAATTATTTCCCTGGGGAAAATAACATTTAGTTAGCTTTCGGAACTTTAATATCATACATAAAAACAAGTCTATCTTAGGAACCAATCAAATCCTCTTCCATTCTTCTATTTCCCCCTCTTCCACCAATATCTAAGGCACTTTAAACATTTGTTTGCTTTAACTAAATGTCATCAACACAACAAACAACCCACCTTTAAAATCATTCACACAGACATAGATACATGACTAAGTGTAATATAGCTGTATTTCATTGAAATGAAATTCCGCTGAAGATACTTACCAAACAGATTGATGTTCACTGCATGGAAAAGTCTAAACATGTTATTTGTTTAACTCTTTAGCATTTAAACTGGTTGTATCCGGCCAGAATTCTCTCACCCTTTTCTGTACAAACCGGCCGTAATTTGCCACTCATACTCGTGTTAAGGTATTGTTCTCAAAATGAATAATATCAAAATCTTATAGATTCAATACTATGTGAGATAAAGCCTTTACAGTGAAAAGAAAAAAAAGTAATGTAGATGCTAAAGGGTTAAGTCTAAACTTAGAGACTTGGCGGTGAATTGGCAGAGTCATTAGAATGTCGGATAGAATTCTTGGTGGTATATGTTTCTGCTCTCTGAGTTCAAATCCTGCCGAGGTCAACTTTGTCTTTCTTCCATTTGAGGTCGATAAATTTTACTTGTTTCTTCTTTTATACTCAAACACGGAATATTTTCACTCTTGCTAAAATATACATAGGCCCTATGGAACCGACCTGAACAGATAGCTATGACACCTTACTAGACTAAGGGCGGGGTTTCTTTGGGGGTGTTTCAATATAAAAGAAGAAACAAGTAAATTAGTGTATGAGGTGCCCTTCCTGTGCCTCAGAGTAATTGATAACTAGATTTCTTTATCAGGAACTGAATTAGTTCATCATCATCGTTTAACGTCCATTTTCCACGCTAGCATGGGTCTGGAATAAAATATAAATGCTTGGCTTTTTAGCCAAGTGTTAGATAAGTCAAACTTAACTTAAACCCTTTAGCATTTAAACCGGTCATATCCGGTCACAATTCTCTCACCTTTTTCTATTCAAACTGGCTGTAACTGGCCACTCATACATATGTTGAGGTATTGTTCTCAAAATAAATAATATCAAAATCTCATAGATTCGATATTACCATGAAAATACAATAGTAAATATAGAGTAATGTGAATGCTAAAGGGTTAAACACTCCACGCTACCTTCTTTGATTCTTACACGCTGAAATTA
>OZ024763.1:14070323-14072823 GCA_964016885.1 Eledone cirrhosa
TAGTCCAATGCTGTGCAGGGGTGTCCCAGCAGGGGCCATATCAGGAGGTGCTGTGTAGTCTGTGGTTCGATGCCGCAGTTACACACAACACCCCTGTCCTTTAAATATCTCCATTTTGCAAGAGTGACTTTTGCACATCCAACACCAGGTCTTAGTCTGTTTAGGCATTTCCACACTGCATAGTTTGTATCTGCTCCAGGGGGCAGTGCCTCGCTCGCCTTTAGCTCACAAATGGCCATGGGTTTTGCACTTAGAAAGTTCCCCACTCAGTCACAACCCTTGGCAGTCGGCCATGCATACCAGTCTCCCCCTCTCTATTTACTTTACTCTATATATACTATTATAGTTTCATGGTAAAGACTTTATTTCACATGATTATCTCACATAATATCGAATCCATGAGATTTTGATATTATTTATTTTGAGAACAACACCTTGACATCAGTATGAGCGGCCGGTTACAGCCAGTTTGAACAGAATGAGGTGAGAGAATTCTAGCCGGATACAGTCAGTTTAATTGCTAAAGGGTTAAACCGGCCATATCCGGCCAGAATTCTCTCACATCTTTCTGTTCAAATCGACCATAAATGTCCGCTCATACTGACTTTAGGGTATTGTTCTCAAAATAAATAACATCAAAATCTCATAAATTTGATATTATGTGAAGTAAAGCCTTTACCACAAAAAATAAAATACTATATATAGAGAAATGTAAATGCTAAAGGGTTAAAAAGAAAAATCTTGTGTAATTTTTCATTAATATTTTTTAAAATTCAATTTAATTTTTTCTTCCCTCCCATTGCAGTTTAACAACAACAAGATTTCTAATTGGGACGACCTGAAGGAGTTAGCTGGCTTACCAAACCTACGAACTGTCTATCTGGAGCACAACACACTTTGGTATGAGCCTAACCAAAAGAATTACCAAGATCCAGCTTACCGACGAAAAGTCAAGTTAATGTTGCCACAAGTGACTCAAATTGATGCCACGTTCTGTCGCTAGGGAGAGCCACATGTTTTCCAGCTTTCCTTTATAACTCTTCCTGTTGAAACATTTTGACATTGGTGGGTGGGTGGTTGGGGTGGGGATGGGGGTATTTTCTATTTGATAGAGAAGAGAGGGTGGGGTGGGTGGGGGTCTTTTTCTTCTTTTTTTTTTTTTTGTCTATGTGAGTTTACAGTTTCAACATTTCTTAAATATATGTATATATATATATATGTATATATATGTATATATATATATATATTTATTTGTTATAAGTACAGATTAAAGTTTAAGCAAAGAATCACTGCTTTCACTTTTTATGGAATCTTCTGAAACTCAGAGTTTCAGAAGATCCCGCTAAGGGTGAAAGCGGCAATTCTTTGCTTAAACTTTAATCTGTACTTATAACAAATATTTGCTCTACGGGTTTATATATATATATATATATATATATAATCCTTATCGAGCCCTTTTCAGATTTTAGTCTTCACATTTATTATTACTATATATATATATATATATATATATATATATATATATATATATATATACATATTCAATACATATAAAAATGAGAAAACTCATTGCTAGAACACTTGTTAAGTCAGCCAAATGCTGTCAAAGACAGTGATGGGCAAAGATGCCTCAGAGGACAGACACCAGTGGCCAGTGGTCACCAGAGAGAGAGACAATCCACAAAGTGGTTTTCTCATTTTTATATGTATTCAATCAAATACACTCCTGCTTCGTCTCTTTCAGAGACAACATTGTTTTATATATATATATATATATATATATATATATATATATATATATATATATATGTATATATATATATGTAGTGCCAATCAAATATGTAATATAGAATTCTATATTATATATATATTCTATATTATATATATATTCTATATCCTATATTATATATATATTCTATATTATATATTATATTCTATATTATATATATATTCTATATTATATATTATATTCTATATTATATATATATTCTATATTATATATATATTCTATATTATATATATATCCTATATTATATATATATTCTATATTATATATATATTCTATATTATATATTATATTCTATATTATATATTATATTCTATATTATATATATATTCTATATTATATATATATTCTATATTATATATATATTATATATTATATTCTATATTATATATTATATTCTATATTATATATATATTCTATATTATATTATATATTATATTATATATATATTCTATATTATATATATATTCTATATTCTATATTATATTATATATTCTATATTATATATATATTCTATATTATATTATATATTATATATATATTCTATATTATATATATATTCTATATTATTTTATATATTCTATATTATATATATATTCTATATTATATTATATATTCTATATTATATATATATTCTATATTATATTATATATTATATATATATTCTATATTATATATATATTCTATATATTATATTATATATTATATATATAT
>OZ024763.1:14077823-14150323 GCA_964016885.1 Eledone cirrhosa
TGCAAGGTACTATTTTCCCAGTGAGTTTGTGATTCAAGAGAAAGGTAAGAAATTCTTCATATTTTGCATCTTTTGTATTTTGACTTTACAGTTTGAATTGTAGAATTGTTTATCGAATCAAAATATTACAACAGCTAACAGTGAAATATAGAATAAAAAAAAAAGCTTTTCCGACTGAAATCAAGTCTTTGAGAACATTACCGTCTATTTTTCAAAAATATATAATTTGAAATAGTTTGCTTTTGTTTTGGACTGAAACTTTTTTTGTATTTAATTTGTACGGGTATTTTTTAAAGATTCTAACATAACTTGATTTGGCCCATTACGTGCACTGCCGCATTCATATTTCTCAACTTATTATAACTAAGTCCGTACAACAAGCTTCACTTATCAAAAATGTTCTCGATTACGTGAATGAATTGCGAAAACTATATAGTGCATCAGGGAAACTTAAGCACGCGTATTTATCACAACATGATGAAGAAAATGAAGTATTGTCACCACGCTCCTTAACACCTGTGTGCCTTACTCGATGGCTAACACAACTTTCTGCAGTCAAAGCCCTTCTTGACAATTATTCAGATGTCCCTATTTCTTTACAAGAGGCAACAAATGATTTTGGCACCAACATTGCATCCAGAGCTAATGTTATTCCTAAGTGTCACTCTCCGGGCCAATGTGTCCTTGGATTGCACGTTGTAGTTCCATTACTTCAATTCCTTGAAGGATTGAACAAATATTTTCAAAGTACCACCTTCAATCTAGGTAGCATGTTGCATAGTGTCAAACTGGTGCAGGAGGAGCTAAAAAAATCTACGCAGTGAAGAAAGATTTCAGGAGCTGTTCAATACAGCAGAAAAAATGATTTATCAACTCGATATTTCTCCTTTGGAGCTACCCAGACAACGAAGAGTTCCTAAAAGATACCAGGAAGGAAATGCGTTAAAATATCAACACTGCACTGCTTTGGATCATTACAGAGTGCAGTATTTGCAGGTAGTGGATACTGCAATATCAAATTTGAAAGATTATTTTTTTTCACAGGATTTAGCAGATTATGAAAAACTGAGCAATATTTTACTCAATGGAAATGTTTGTGCTGAAATGATCATGCAGTATCCAGAGATTGATGAATTTTCTTTAAGGAATGAAATACTTTTTTATAGAAATCATCATAATGGATCATCTCTCGAGGATCATCATAAAATATTCGGTGAAATGCAACCAGAAGTCCGTCACATGTTTCTAAATGTTGAGCGATTGCTCAGGCTACTTTTAATGTTTCCAACCAGTTCTTGTGAAGCTGAAAGATCTTTTAGCGCTCTGCAGAGACTCAAAACTTGGTTGCGATCAACCATGACTTAACAAAGGTTGAATCATATTCTAATATGAGACGTTCATAGAGATGTTTTGAAAAAGATTAGTTGTGAAGAAGTTGCTAAATTATTTATTGACAGCAATGATGCGAGATATGATACATTTGGAAAGTTCTAAATAAAAATCATATAAAGTAAATTTACTTTATATGATTTTTATTCAAACGTCTATGTTTTATTTTTTGTTTATTTGATATAATAAATACTTTTTAAGCTTATTTATTTTATATCTGAACTTCATTTAATTTAATTAGCGTAAAATTTTACTTATGTGATAGGGTTCAGGAAAGACACCATAAGTAATACTAAAATGCTCCAACAAATGTTGGTTTGTCCCTCCCACATTTTTAAGGCAAATGAGGCCCCTGGAAAAGAGCAACATTATTCATGAATTGAATTCACTGACCCGTTCATCACCGTGTTCGGCTTGACCGCGATACTTCAGCTCATTCTTCCTAACATTTGGTTTGCTTGACCCCATCTTCTCGTCACTGCATTTCCACATCATTTATTCTATAACTAGGTTGTTGCTATTCCTATATAAACTGACTGTTTATACTACGATCAAGTCTTGTTATAGCCTTGGGTTTAAGGAAGTGCTTTTGTAGTCTTCAACAGTCATCCATTATAATTGCAGCACCATTACAAGAATATCACAGTGATGCATTAAGTTAAGGGTGATAAGTTGAGTAACTCTGACTAATAAGTAATGTCTTAACTTAGTATTATTGCGTCTTATCACTACGTGCTTAATTGATGAATTCCATTTCAAAATAGTACATTACTAGTCATTCTTGCATTAAGTTCTCTTGAACTCGTTACCTCGTTGATCCTTTATTGAGTCTGCCACCTTAATTCCCTCAAGCTAAGTTATTACTATTCCTACATGAAAGACTGGTTAATCTCCATATATAACTTGTCTCGACTTGGTTAATTAATGACAGTATTTGTGTTTTTTATTGCAGTTGTGTTTATTACAAAGTGTTATTCCAGAACTTTACTTGAAACTTTATCATACTGGAACAGGACTCATTATAGTAAGTTCCTTATACATAATTTTATAGGCTTATATAGGCAAATAATTTTTGCATAATTTTACCAAACACATTCGATAAACAGAAAATGGCCTCAGCAATGAAGAAAAAATGCAGGCAGTACAGCGTTGATTACTTATGGTTCGGATTCATCCCATCGCCATCAAACCACCTGTCACCCATGTGTTTAATTTGCAAGGAGTCTTTTTTGAATGAGGCGATGAAGCCATCGCGTTTGAGTAGACACCTGGAGGTGAGGCACCCCGATAAGAGATATAAAGATTTAGCATACTTTCAGTCTCTTAGGGACCAATTTCAGAAAACAACACTAATTTCTTCTGCCTTTTCAAAACTTGAAGCTTCAAATGTTGATGGACTTGTCGCATCTTACAATATTGCCAACATAATCGCAAAGTGTGGCAAGCCCCATTCCTTGGGTGAAACATTGGTAGCTCCTGTCATCTTAGAAGTTCTTTCAACAGTACTACGTCAGAACCCGTTAAAGACCTTGAAATGTATTCCGTTGAGTAACGACTCAATAAAGAGACGCAGCGACGAAATGGCGGAAAATGTTGAACAAAAAATATGCAACTTGATGAAAGCACACTTTCCGGGAATCAGTCCTTACTACTGGGATACGTGCGATTTTTCCACCAAAACGAAATGCACGAGGAGCTTCTCTTCACTCTGAATAGCCACAGATACTAAAGGTGCCACCATCTTCAAATCTGTCAAGGGATACCTCGAAGAAAAAGAGATACCTCTTAACAATATTGTATCATGTGCTACGGACAGCGCACGAGCAATGGTTGGCCAACATAAGGGTTTCGTCTCTCTTCTGAAGAGGGAAAATCCATCTGTATTTGCTGTTCATTGTGTCATTCATCGACAACACTTGGCTGCAAAGAAACTCAGCGAGCCGCTGAGCAAGTCTTTGCAGGTAGCCATTGATGTCATCAATTATATCAAACGCCATGCCCTCAATGAACGAATTTTCCGGCAACTGTGCGAAGATAATGACGAAGAATTCGTTGAGTTGTTCCTTCATACTGAAGTGAGGTGGCTTTCAAAGGGCAAGTGCCTTACTCGCTTCTTTGAACTGTTCAACTCTATCATTGAGTTTCTTCGAGGATGCAACACAGAACTGTACAAAAAAACCCTCGATGTGAGGCAAGACTGCGCCTACCCCGCCGACATCTTCGACAAATGCAATAGCCTCATTATGGTTTTGCAGGGGGAGATCACCTTGTTTAAAGCAAGGAATGCTGTGAAAATATTCCTGGCCAAATTGAAAGTCATCGAAAGAAATCTTTGTCGATGGGAATTCTATAATTTTCCTAGTGTCGCCAATGTTCAAAACATTGTGAGCGATGACCAACTCCAAATGTATACCGCGCACCTCCGTGCACTACAAGACAACATGAGAGAACGGTTTGTCGACCTTTTGCCGATGGACATCCCAATGTGGATAGCAGATCCCTTCATAGCTAACGTCGACGATTTGGACGTTAAATTCCAGGAAGAATTCATTGAACTTCAGACAGATGACATTATCAAAATTAAATTTTCCAAAATAGGTGAACCCCTTTTTTTGGATGCATTGTCATGAGGTGGTGGATTGGCAGTATAGGGCACCGGACAACATGCTGTGTAGCATAGAGTTATGGCCCTTTATGTTCTGAGTTCAAATCCCGCCAAGGTTAGCTTTGCCTTTCATCCTTACAGGGTTAATCAAGTACCAGTAACGTACTGGAGTCAATTTAATCGATTTTCCTCTACTCCGAAATTGTTGGCCTTGGGCCTAAATCAGAAACCATTATCATCGTTGTCGTCCTGTGTCTGTAGAAAGTGGGGAGTGGGCATTTTGGTGATGACAGGCACTTGTCATCCTCTCTAGTGTTGGTTTCAATGACACAATGTACCTTGTAAACTCTGTAAGTAGGTAGACAAACAAGATTACTCTGGTGCAGTTGTGTCCTTAGTAAGGAGACAGACAAGGTTACCCTGGTGTTGTGATGCCCTTTGTAAGTTGAGAAACAGACAAGAGTTACCCTGGTGCTGTAGTGTCCTTTGTAAGGAGAGAGACAAGGTTACCCTGGTGCTGTGATGTCCTCTCTAAGTTGAGAAACAGACAGACAAGGTTACCCTGGTGTTGTGATGCCCTTTGTAAGTTGAGAAACAGACAGAGTTACCCTGGTGCTGTAGTGTCCTTTGTAAGGAGAGAGACAAGGTTACCCTGGTGCTGTGATGTCCTCTCTAAGTTGAGAAACAGACAGACAAGGTTACCCTGGTGCTGTGATGTCCTTTGTAAGTTGAGAAACAGACAGAGTTACCCTGGTGCTGTAGTGTCCTTTGTAAGGAGAGAGAGACAATGTTACCCTGGTGCTGTGATGTCCTCTCTAAGTTGAGAAACAGACAGACAAGGTTACCCTGGTGCTGTGATGTCCTTTGTAAGTTGAGAAACAGACAGAGTTACCCTGGTGCTGTAGTGTCCTTTGTAAGGAGAGAGAGACAAGGTTACCCTGGTGCTGTGATGTCCTCTCTAAGTTGAGAAACAGACAGACAAGGTTACCCTGGTGCTGTGATGTCCTTTGTAAGTTGAGAAACAGACAGAGTTACCCTGGTGCTGTAGTGTCCTTTGTAAGGAGAGAGAGACAATGTTACCCTGGTGCTGTGATGTCCTCTCTAAGTTGAGAAACAGACAGACAAGGTTACCCTGGTGCTGTGATGTCCTTTGTAAGTTGAGAAACAGACAGAGTTACCCTGGTGCTGTAGTGTCCTTTGTAAGGAGAGAGAGACAATGTTACCCTGGTGCTGTGATGTCCTCTCTAAGTTGAGAAACAGACAGACAAGGTTACCCTGGTGCTGTGATGTCCTTTGTAAGTTGAGAAACAGACAGAGTTACCCTGGTGCTGTAGTGTCCTTTGTAAGGAGAGAGAGACAAGGTTACCCTGGTGCTGTGATGTCCTCTCTAAGTTGAGAAACAGACAGACAAGGTTACCCTGGTGCTGTGATGTCCTTTGTAAGCTGGAAAACAGACAAGGTTATTCTTCTGTTGTTCATGAGTTAATTATGTCATAAAAACATGTATATACAAAATACAGGCTAAACAACCAATGTTTATATACACCTATATATATACACATCTATATATGCATTTGTATATACATTACACTAGCTAAAGGACCTGTGTTTATACATAAATATTTCTACATTTCTATATACAACATAACAGCTTAAAAACCTGTTTTTATCACATTTATATATGCATTTGTATATACAACAGACAAGCTTTAGAAAATGCCTTTATATACATCTTTATACAGCTGGTAGATTCAGCAAGCTTCAAATTGTTCTGGAAGGTTTAAATATACGATGTGAATTAGTCCAGTAGCTAACCAGTTTATCTGCTGCAGTGTTTATTAATAGAAAAAATCAGCAGATTATATTGCACGTACACACACACACACTCACTCACATATATATATACAGGGTGTCCCAAAAATGTATACACACTTTGATTACCTGTACAGGCAATATTTATTAGAATGCTGTTGAATTGTGTATACATTTTTTGGGACACCCGTTATCATCATCATTGTTTAACGTCCATCTTCCTTGCTAGCATGGGTTGGACAGGTTTGTCCCACTTGAGGCAAGATTGGTTGGGTGATCATGTCTCGCTCGTATAGAAATGTTTCCCACAGGTTTTCTATGGCTGGATGCCCTTCCTCACACCAAAGTGTGAACAGGAATAATTACCTGAAAGAAACGCAGATCCTGGCATTGCCCACAACAGGCCAACTTGCTTAACCCATGCTAGTGTCGAAAAATGGACATAAAATGATGATGGTGATAATATATATATAATGTGTGTGTGTATATATATATATATCAGTATATATAGATATGTATATATACATAAATGCATATCTATATGTGTGTGTGTATGTATATATATATATATATATATATGTATATATATATATATATATATATATGTATATATATCCAGAGAGTGTAACTTGGAGTTACTGTAGGGTGAGCACTCGATGTTTAGGTTCACTTCAGTGTCGAGGTGTAGAGCTATACAGAGTGTATTATAGTGAAAAGATTGGCAGTATATGTAGAGGGTCGGACGCCATGCTTTGACGCATAGAGTTACGACCCTTGCCATTCTGAGTTCAAATCCCGCCGAGGTTAACTTTGCCTTTCACCCTTACGGGGTCGATAAAATAAAGTACCAGTAATGCACTGGGTAATTGCTGGCCTTGTGCCAAACATAGAAGCAATTATAGTGAAAAGATAACAAGGACGATTGGTTACTCCTTTGTTACATTTATTGGTTGGTGACACGTGTTTCACCACTGATCAGCTCAAGGTTCGATCTGTATCGATCTTACCCGACTCTGGAATCTGCGCCTTGTCGGACCCCTTGTAATGCTATATATATATATATAAATATATGTGTGTGTATGTAACTCTTTCTCTCTCTCAAAATATAATATATATATATTGTTGAATACCTCAGCTGTTTACACAGACACACACACACAGTTTTAGTTACAAACTCACAACTTGAGCAAGACACTTTATTTCACATTGCTCCAGTTTACTCAGCTGTAGAAATGAGATGATAGGGACTGGGGTCCATATCATTCCACTGAAAAGTGGTCGTGGAGGTGCCACGGCAAAAAAGCACCCAGCACTCACTGTAAATGAGGTTGGTGTTAGGAAGGGCATCCAGCTGTAGAAACCAAGCCAGAATCAGTTCCCGTCCCACCCTTGCAAAGCGGACGTAAAATGATGATATATAAATATATATATATTATACACACACACACACTCACATACATATGTGCCAGGTATGCTGACCTGTATATATACATGTTTTTGTGTGTGTGTGTATATATATATATATACATCATCAGACGTTAAATGATATCATTTCATCATTTCATTTCATTTTACGTCCACTTTTCCCTGCTTGCAAGGGTGAGACGGGAACTGATTCTGGCTTCATTTCTACAGCTGGATGCCCTTCGTAACACCAACCTCATTTACAGTGAGTGCTGGGTGCTTTTTTGCCGTGGCACTCCCACGACCACTTTGCAGTGGAATGATATGGACCCCAGTCCATATCATCTCATTTCTACAGCTGAGTGAATTGGAGCAATGTGAAATAAAGTGTCTTGCTCAAGGAAACAACACATCACCTGGTCTGAGAATTGAACTCATAACCTTTTGATTGCAAGGCCAATGCTCTAACCACTAAGCCATGTGCCTCCATATATATATATATATACACACACAAAAACATGTATATGTATATATACACACAAATAGCAAAGCATAAACAAACTAAGTGAAAAATTAGGCATAAGTGGGATCAGATGCAGTTTACTAGAGGGGAGATTGTGTGGGTAAGTTTATGTGATGTGTATGAAAGATGACAGCTGTATAAAAAAAAGTGCAGGCCGATAAAAATTGATGGAAGCTACAGAGTAGGTAGACCTAGAAAGGTAGATCTGGGATGAGATGATAAAGGCTGACCTTGCACACTTGAACCTCTCTAAGACAATGTCAGACTTAAACTTACACTCAGGAGGCACCTCCTAATCCAATATACACCCTCCACTTCCACCCATACCACCCTTACTCTGTAAAGTTATGTTCGTACCACAAAACATGCAGCCCATGCTGTAAAGAGGTCTTGTAGGTGTCATGACAAAAAGCACTGAGTCCACACTGTAAATGTGGTTGGAGTTAGGAAGGGTATCCAGCCGAAGAAAACCAGCCAGTACAGTCCTATACGAGTGAGACTCAGTCACCTAACTTGCCTCAAATAGGGCAAAGCCGTCTAACCCATGCTACCATGGAAGATAAAGGTTAAACGATGATGATGATGATGGTGATGATATATATATATATATGTATGTATATATAATTTATATATATATATATTAAAAAATAAATTTAGAAATTTATTTCTCTCACTAGCACAGCTGTACATAAATGAAAGTATGCATATGTACACACACACACACGCACACATATATATATATATATATATGTATGTATGTATATAAAACACAAACAGTTTGGATCTAACTTTCAAAATGGCTGGAGCTCAGCCGTCAGGGTCCTGAATCTTTTTCATATATATATATACACATCATCATCATCGTTTAACGTCCATTTTCCATGCTAGCATGGGTCCCTCCATGATTTTCCATATGTATATCACTGTGTATTTCTCCCGTCTTTGTCCAAGGAGTAGAGTTTCAGTTCTTTTAGCCAGTCCCAGTATCTTATCTCCTTCATCATTGCAATCCTCTTGGTGTAGCTTCGTTGGATTGCCTCAAACTCCATGGTTAGTTTGACACTATGGGGTGACCACAGCTGGGAGCAATAGTCCAGGCGGCTTAGGACAAATATCCTCCATAGTATCAACATGGTTTTTTGGTCTCTTGTCCGGGAAGTCCTCAAGATCCAGCCAGCGAGTCGTCTGCACATTGTTGCCACCCTCATGATGTATAGGTAGACAGCTAGAATTTGAACAGGAAAAACAGAAAAACATAATGATGGAATAAAGCTTACTTCTGTTATTTTGATTTGTTGATATGCTCCATGCTGAAATTTGGTGTTGTTTTCTCAAAGCAGTGGTTGAAATATATAACAGCAAAAATGAATAGACTAAGTTAATTTTAACCTGTTTACTTACATTTCTTATTTTTAAATTACTCCGGAGTAAACAGGCCCACCTGCGCACTTCGTGGAGTGCTCTACCCTGCATACTGAAGTGTCAGTAATTAATCAACATATACTAGAATATATATATGTATATATATATGGGATAACAAATTATCGTTATAGGTAATCTAGTTAGAGGTTGTGAATACTCCGTATTGTGGATAGTTTTAACGTACGCCGTTGTTTGATTCAACAAGAGGTTTCCATAGTTAGGCAGCGAGTTCTCGGGAATTCTTATGTAGGTTAATCTTGGAGTAATAATAGTGAAAGAGTGAAGAATAACATACGAGTAAGATATGGTCACCTGATCAATCTTGCCTCAAGTGGGACAATTCCCGTCTAACCCATGCTAGCGTGGAAGATGGACGTTAAAGACTTCATTTATACCATAAACGTGGTTTTGTCTTTGCGTGTAATTGTTCTCACCGCTCCAAATAATGACGTATTATCTTCACTTTTTTTCCGTTCATTGCCAGGGAACGTCTCTTTGAACCAAAGTATCGTCTTCCTGTTTTCCTTCAGTTGCAACGTTTTTCGAAATATTTACTTCTGCGTTCACAGATTGATTTTTTTAGTTTCAGAAGATCCCGTTAAGGGTGAAAGCAGCGATTCTTTGCTTAAACTTTAATCTGTTATTTAAAAAAAAATATATATATATATATGCTGAGGTTATATTTAATTTGTTGGGATTCAACAAGCTTAAACATTTTTATAACTGATATAAAGCACTCAACAGTTTAGTGGAGTAAATACACAATATATTAATAAATGGAACCTATATTTATAAAACCATATTTATTTTATTATACATATTTCAAGGGCAACCAAGGCAAATTATGGTGCGCTTTCATCAGATAAAATACAGATTTGTTTTATAAATAAATATTGACATACCCGGAAATATATTTTTTAGGACAAGGATTCTACGGTTGTGAAGTTGTTTGTTGACAATGATCAGAAGCCAGTTCGGACAACCAAGATCCGACTCCAGGACACCTGGAGTGAACAAGTTCCTCTCAACAGCTACGCCAACATGCCAATACAACTACAGGTGTTTACGTCAGTAGCCCTTAACGACGTCGAGGAAGAAGAACCAGAATTTGAAGACCGGCTGAACGGCTACCTTGGTCTCATGTAGAACTGGACATTGGTCAAACAGCTAATTTTGGCCTCTTGTAATTGTAACGCTAACCAACAACACTAACACCACTATTTCAGTCCAGAAATAGCCGTCGAAACGGCTTGAGCTCTGCCGTCGGGGTTAAACATTTTCCTATTACCCACTCTACTACCCTAAGTATTGAGTACTTTGGTGCATTATGGTCCATCTGGTTCCTTACCAGACTTCCTTCGTTATATATATATATATATCCATCCATCTATAAGATGGGCACACAAATCTAAACTGCCACTCAAATATTTTTCAAATGAAATTTCTTTTTCTTTCTATGAGTGAAATATTTGAAAGTAATTTGTTTAAAGTATATATACAGACAAACTACACACATATATACATTTTTAATACAACCAGATACACTTAGGCTTCATCACAAACAGTGTATAGACCATTCCACTAGTATATACACTGATAAACACATTCTCACATGTTCTCCTTTTTCTATTTCCTAATCTCTAAACTATTGTATTCTCCTGATGAAGGACTATTATCCGATATGTCAAACTTTTTCTCTCTTTCATCCAAAGTGTGAAATTAATAGACTAATTGTTTTTGTATCTCCGTGTTGTTTCCTTGAGCAAGACACTTTATTTCACATTGCTCCAGTTTACTCAGCTGTAGAAATGAGATGTTAGGACTGGGGTCACTATCATTCCACTGCAAAGTGGTCGTGGAAGTGCCATGGCAAAAAAGCACCCAGCACTCACTGTAAATGAGGTTGGTGTTAGGAAGGGCATCCAGCTGTAGAAATCAAGCCAGAATCAGTTCCCGTCCCACCCTTGCAAGCAGGGAAAAGCGGACGTAAAATGATATACTACACTACTTTGTCATTTATATATATATATCATCATCATCGTTTTTACGTCCGCTTTTTCATGGGTCCTTCTCAGCATTGCATCTTTCCACTTGTCTCTGCCAGTCTTAGCGATTTGAGGTCCGCTCTCACAACCTCTTCCCAGGTCTTTCTGAGACATACTCTATTGCAGTTTCCTTCTGTGATTTCTTCACCTATCGGTCATTGTCCATGTTCGTACAAGCACAGTCTTCTCTCCTGCAGACCTTGGATTCCCCTCAAGCCCAGCTTTTTTCTTAGCTCATCTAAGGTCTGCCTTTCCCTCACATTTACATTCCACATCCAATGAAACATAGTTGCTTCATTTCTCACAACCTATGTTTCATTACCAGGAGAGGCGGTTGCGCTGGTATGGACATGTGATGCGTATGAAGGATGACAGCTGCATAAAAAGGTGCAGAGCACTAGAAGTCGATGGAAACCGCGGAGTGGGGAGACCCAAGATAACTTGGGCTGAGGTGATAAAAGCCGACCTTACCCAATTACACCTCTCAAAGGCGATGACACACGACCGTGACCTCTGGCGTCACGCAGTAATACAGAGTACCCGACCTCCCATGGGTACAAGCTGAAGCATATAGACAATATGCCCCCACACCCCCCACCGAAAGGTGGTCGTGGAGGTGCCACGGCAAAAAAGCACCCAGCCCACACTGTAAAGTGGACGTGTAGGCGCCACGAAAAAGCACCCAGTACTCACTGTAAATGAGGTTGGTGTTAGGAAGGGCATCCAGCTGTAGAAATCAAGCCAGAATCACTTCCTGTATGAGCAAGACATGGTCAGCTGACCAGACACTGCCCACAACAAGACAACCCGTCTAACCCATGCTAGCGTGGAAGAACGGACGTAAAACGGTGATGATATATATATATATATATATGTATACACACACACATACATATATGATCGCCGCCACTCGATTTCGAGTAATGTCGTCACTTGATACTTAAGCATGATTATCACGGACAGGGTTTTTTAGTCCTGCTATGGCCAGCAATATCACGCATCACACAAAATGTCACATATCAAGCGATGCCTGTGCTTGAAGCTTTTAAAGTAAGGAATGACTTTGCACAGGGCCAATCCTGCGATAGACCAGCGTCCTATCCAGGGAGAGTCTTGTACTCTCAGACACTTGAAACCTGGTGATAAACTTTACAGAACAGACTTTAACTTAATTATATATATACTAAATCTTAAATTGTTGATTGATACTAATTAATAAAATCGACAGTTTGCATATTTTTTATTTATTTCCAAAAACAGATTAGTTACCATCTTGAAGTATATTTACTTACATGTTACTTCCGTATCATTCCATTTCCATTTCTATAAATGGAATGATAGTGAAGTAACACGGAATATATTTTAAGGCGTGTTATCTCGCTTCCTTCCTGTTTCTTTGTATATATTTTAAAAAATAAAGTAAGACTAATTTACTCAGTAGAATTGCGGCTTCGCGTGGCGATGCGCGTAGTGGTTCGGACTTTGTCGCCTACTTATGTATGGCGTGACCATTCTGTGTGTCTGAAGATCGAATAGTTGCGGTGGCATGCGGCCTTGTTGGCACCCGGGACTATTTGCAGGCTGGCTATATGCTGGCCTGTGTCTTGGACCGCGCGAGGAATCCATCTTTCCCACTTTTGCTCTAAATTTGATTAGAGTTATCTCCCTTTATTTAGAGTGACTTCCCCTTTATGGAATTCTTTTTTTTTTTATTGACTTCCGGTCAAAATCATTCTGGATATTATATTCATGTCAAGAGGTATGTAATGTTTTTATTTGCTCAACCTTCTCTCTATGCATGTTATTAGATACACTATATGTCATTAACTCTCACATTAATGTTTTATTTGCCGTGTATTAGGCTTGTACATTTTATTCTAAGAAACTAAACCCCTTTCTAGCACTTCTAAAAATCATAACTAAACACATACATACAGCTACATTTTATCTTTCTGGCACTTCTTCACCCACATTCTTTCTTTTAACATAAACAAACTAGACATAGTTATTCTTTATATATACATCTTTTTCTTTTTCTAAGAAATAAGAAACTAAACTTTCTTTCAGCGCTATATACAAACGTTGCTCTCTTTAGTTATTCAACACACACACATTTTATTATCTTGTCTAACTTATAGTATAAGATGTAGCGTGCCATGACTGGCTCTAGATACTGTATCATGTTTTGTACGTGGGTAGTACCCTCTTCTGCTGCTAATTAAGTCACCTAGGTATGAACCACTTCTATTACCCCTGTGCATCTTTTATATAAAGTCGTCAGATAATTTAACTTACTTTGTCACACTGAATCGCCCTGAGAATTACTTCATCTATGGTCTTAGTTTCTTTTCATACACTTGATGGGACTGCATGGCTAACGTAGGTCCCTTCTGTATATATATATATATATATACTTACATATTTTAAAAGACAAAATTGAAAGAATTTTATAAAGTTTAACATTTGTTTTATTGACAACGTATGTAAATGGCTTTCATCGTTTTTCTTATTTCATTACAGATGTCCAGCCTTCTTAGTCATATGCCGTGTTGTTTGTAACCACAGAGTATGTACAAGTCGGAATGGCGAAGTTATCTGTTAATAAAGAAATGTTTACATATTATATACGAATTGTGTTCAGTTTATTTTAACAAAAAACACTTGAGCGCTGAGGCTCATGAACAAAGAAAATCTCCACATATTATATACGAGTTATGTTACTATTAGCCTTATAAATCATCGAAAGAAGAGAGGTCTACATTCTAAAAATCTCTGTTATAATCGATATATATATAATTGTTTCTACTTTTGGCACAAGGCCAGTAATATGTAGAAGTGTCTAAGAATGTAAATGAAGTGTGTTTGAAAATGTAAAGAAAAAAAAAAATATATATATATAAGTACATTTGGCTGCTATTTCTGGCAGGTTTAGAATTTACTATTTTCCAAACAGAATTCTGTTTTACACCCCTCACTCTGAACTCAATTTCAAATTACCGAGGAGTTTGTTGAAGCAGGTTTCAACTGAAATATCTACACCGGTAACTTAATTAGTGTTACACCGGTATCCCGTAGGCATAACTTCGAATGAGGTACTGGTTTTTTCGCTGTCTTAAATGGAGTATATACGCACACAATGCTTATATATAAATTAATGTTTTTCCTCTGTACAAAGAGATTGACATCATTTCTTAAATCATTATTTAGGGTTTTACAACAAAATATATTGTATGTGTAATTATACATACATTGAATTTAAGTATTTATTTTTTAATTTTACATACACTTTAGTAGTGTATATATATATATATATATTCATTTGTGTGTGCGTTAATTTCGTAGGTAACCGTTAACGTTCGTCTCGTGTTGGGTTTTATTCCAGAGTTAAAGCGACTAGAGTGTGAATAATAAAGTAAGAAAGATCGAAAACACTTGCTGTATATATATATATATATATAAATTTTATTGGCACATTAGAATTGTTTCAATATTGATAGCTCCGCAGTACACAATCATAATATGTATATATTTTTCACATGAAATCAATATTCAAACTGACCCCAGTGTGTTTATTTTAAAGTAACGTAATTCTACCTCCCAGGGATTTGAACACAGTTTCATGTTACTGGGTGGTACAATGAAGCAGAGAATATAAAATCGCTACACAGGTGACATATTTAGTGTTTCACCGGTTTTCTTATAATACACTGGATACGACGTGCATGATAGAGGTAAATGAAATCATCATTATTTTACATTGACGCTATACATATGTTCATGCATAGAGTATACACCCCCCATATATATATATATATATATGCAAAAGTTTTATTTAAAATTGTTGGGTTACAACGAGTAAATATTTTATAACTGATATAAAGCACTCAACAAGTTTTGGAGTAGATATACGATATTAAACAAATGGAAACTATATTTATAAAACCATATTTATTTCATTATACATATTTCAGGGATACCATATTAAAAATATGGCATGCCTTATTTAGATAAAATACAATATATAAGCAGTTTTATAAATAAATTTGACGTACCATAAATATTGTTCAACTTCCATTTAAAAAAGTTGGTTTGGTAGTATATATATATATAATTCAGATGATAAAAGTTGGTTGATCGTATAATCGGCCGACCTTTTTGTAAACAACCGTAATGCACTCTACGATTTGTATTGCTTAGGGTTTTCTCGGTAATGTGTTAACCGGAGTTTCAATATAATGAATAAGAGAGACGTTTATGTATGAATAAAACCGTATGTATGTATGCACACACACACATATATATATATATATAAACATGTATATTTATGTATAAAATATATTTGTATATGTATGAATGTATATATATATATATATATATATACTGCCAATACTGGATTTGAACCATCAAGACTGTTGAGGTATGTCATACATCAATTCATGTATTTTATCTGACGAGGACGTACTGAAAAAACAGCACAGTACTTTCGAAATATATATAATAAAACATATTTTGATTATGTGAATGTCTTCATTTATTAATATTTTGAATAATATCAATAACTCCAGAAAACTTCTTTGTAGAGTGCTTTTAATCTATTGTAAAACTATATTCATTGAGTAATCAATGAACCATATTAATCTTTGGTTAGGTATATATAGTAAAGTTTATATTTTATTTTATGTATTCACTGCTGAGTGAAGTTAAGTGACCTCTCATTTATTTGCTCTAATTTATTTTACTAATCTGTATTCTGAAGACATATTTTCGTTGGTGTACCTTACGATTTTGTTGATGAAATTTCTCTCGTCTTTAGATCATTATTTCTTATAAAAGTTATAATACTCACCTCTTCCCATTACATCTATATTTTACTTCTGGAATACTGTATTATCATTTATATTTTCGTGTCCATATTATTAAATAATAAGGTTGTTATGTAATATTTACAATACCGACTATAGATAAGGGGAAGTGGGGAGGGTAATTATTTAATCAGAGCTAATCCCACACCCTCTGTTTTTAGATTACACCAGGGTTTCCCAACATGGGTGATTTCATATATACATACACATGTATATATATTTACACATATATCGACAAATGTATATAAATGTCTTCACACACGATCGACTGTCGATATATATAAGGACATTTAAATAAATCTAAGGTAAAAGACTAATTGTCAACAATATCTTTTGCATTTGCCTTCTTTATTCTATGTCCATACCTGCATTGTTTTGGCTTTATTATACATATACAAACGTTTATATATATATATATATATATATATATATATATATATATATATATATATATATATATATATATATATATATATATATATATATATATCTCACATCTATGTAAATATACATATATATTAAAAACATATACCATCATAATAACGATTGACTAACCGTCAGGACACATGCTCGCTCTTGTGAAAATTCTCACAGACACTTACGAAATCCGAACTTGCTACCCCACGTACACTTACATACACAGACGAGGTATGACTTATATAGGTACATCAAAGTTTATGTTCCACTCTTGCTCCATTCGAGGTAGATAAAACGAAGTACCAGTATAGTACCGGGGTCGTTTCTTCTTCTATATCTTTTTCTTACTTCCGTTCTCCTACTCTCTATCCTTCTCTGGAAAAATATCTCCTCTGATCAGATCTGGGGTAGAGATGCTATCTGTCAGCTTTCACAAAATACTTTCGACACCCCGAATGTCAATGTGGCACCTCTACGACTCCCTCACAAGTTATGGGACCTTACAGACATACATAGCAACATCAGACAAATCCTTTATGTAGATCTCTTTTACTCGATGATGGAAGACAAGTTTTCAGTGAGTCAGAAAGGAATATTTGCGATATGAAGGGAGAACCTCTCTGAATAAATATTAGATAGTTAAGATGCTACGTAAAGCAGGCGGTGACAACATCGAGGACCAGAGATGCCATGTGGAAATCGACATCGACATATAAATATACAAAGATAGGGGGACCTTATCATCATAGACACTTGGGCTTATGAATACACACACAAATATATATTTATATATATACGTGTGTGTGTGTGTGTGTGTGTGTGTCTCTCTCTCTCTCTCTCTCTCTCTCTCTCCTGCAGGACTAGAACGGTTTCATTCGGAAGAAATCAAGTGCTTTCCTGATGATTTCTTCCGAATGAAACAGTTCTATCTTGTAGAAGCCATTTCTATATTAAATATTATTTATTAAGTATCTATACTCTATGTAATGAGTACCTTATTTACTGTGGTTACCGCCGATTGAACCCGGGATAAACATAGGTGTACGGTGTCCTGTCACACATCACTACATCTTCGAGTAAATGTTGATTAGTAAACAAAACCGTGTATCTCACATGTAAGAGGAAAACTATAGCAAGTGTTGAGGATAAGAGACGTGTGAAGATAATAATAATAGTGTTAAAATTATTAATAGTAGTAGTTGTAATGATAAAGTGAGGAGGACAACATTATTATAAATACTTATGTACACACAAGCTTACATAGGTACACGTATCTACACACATACGTACATAAACGTTTATAAATATAAGACGAAGCTGATAAAAAGAACATTACCGTATCACGTTTGGAACGTTACACTTGACGTTGAGTTCTTGAATCTGATCCCATCATCCTTTGCTGATACGATTATTGCACACACAACACAAGTTTAAAGAGTTGCCTGTTTAGAAACAATATTTCTAGGCCGCCATCTATTCACTAAGGTATGACAGTTGAAGAACATCACTGGACATCAGCTGGTCATTGGATGAAATAAACCTAAAGGGAAGAATAAAAGTCATGATATATTTTCTGAAAACTCCAGAAAAGTAAAAACCAAGTCGACTCGTTTGAGGTATTAAGTCTGAGAAAGCCATGAACACCACCACGTCAATTAAGCTTCGAAAATAGGTTTATATATATATATATATATATTAATTTTCAGTATATTTTTGGCCTATTGGTAGGTGTTAGAGATGGTGGAGATCGAAATTAGTAAAAATCCCTTATTTTATATAGATCCAGACCAGGATCTCCACCGTCTCTCATACCTCCCACTAGGCTACAGAGACAGCTTGAAAATAATATTACTTTTTATTTTGGAAGATTAATTGAAGTGGTGGCGTTCATGCCTTTCTTAATGTTGCTGTTATTAGAAAGGGTCGACTTTATCTTTCATAATTCAGGGTCTTTCATGAAGTAAATATTCATTTTATTTCCTAATTCCCTAGAGTTGATTTGAACCTACAATGATTTCGTCTGCAATACTGTTCACTAATTTCAAATCTGCCATAACTAAATCCTGTGTGCGACTTACAAATAAATTGTTAAACGTCACCTTTTATCAATGTAAGATTGGAACCTACAGTGATGTGCTTTGCAGTAATGTCCCGTAACTCCAACTAGATTGCGCTAAGCTTGTATATTTCTTTCGTCCGAATAACAATGGTTTCGATCCCAGTTCGCTACTGGTACAAGAAATTCTATATCCCCAGCTAAATATTGAACTCCTAACGACATTTTATGTTACTCAATACCAATAACCCCGTTACACACTGAACATCTAAGCCCTGAACACACATTTATATTTATAACTCAATTTCTAATTTTTAAATGATATTACACCACCTTTGTGTTCTCGGTGGATATTAATTTACAATTTTATAGCAGAAAAATAGAGTACCAGTCATTTTATAGGTTCAATTTAATCGATCGGCCCCCCCCCCTAAATCATTTGACATTTGTCAAACGAAGACACACAAACAGTATATATATATATAATACGATAAATTATGTGTTTAATTAAGAAGAAGAATTATTGAAAGTAAGAAATTATAATTATTTAGTAATAATATTTTTATTGTTTGTTTTCACTGCATTAACTGCGGAATGTTACTTATTTTTCTTCTGTAAATTGCGGTTGAGACGTTATTGGATTATTACTAAGGTTTACTGGATGATGGCGTTTCCTTCTTACATTATTTTACAAACAGTGGACATCGGAACATCCCTCTATATACCTGGGATAAATGTAAGGAGCATTGTGATGTTATACATAGTACAATGGTCATCTCTTTCCCCAATTCTGTATTTAGAAGTCCTTTCATTATTTTAAATATTTCTATCATGTCACTCGTTTGATTAATCTCCTCCAAAGTTGTAATTCTAAGTGTTTGTCCTTGGTATAGTGAACTAATGTTGATATTTTCAAGTCTTGACATTTATATTTTATCCTGTCTCCCCTAAGATTTTAGATTTTTCAGCATTTAGTTAAGAAAAAGAACGTTTTATTATTTCCATTATCCGTCTCGCTGTTTTGCTTCAACATGGTTAGCCATCTTTCAATTCTTACATATTCACAATTCTTCAGAGAGAAACAAGAGAGATGAGAAACGAGAGAGAGATCGAGAGAAAAGTAAAAACCAAGTCAACTTGTTTGTGGTATTAATAAGTCTGAGAAAGCCATGAACACCACCACGTCAATTAAGCTTCGAAAATAGAAAGTAGATTTATATATATATTAATTTTCAGTATATTTTTGTAGCCGTCTCGTTGGCCTATTGGTAGGTGTTAGAGACGGTGGAGATTAGTAAAACCCCCTTATTTTATATAGATTAATTGAAGTGGTGGCGTTTATGCCTTTCTTAATGTTGCTGTTATTAGAAAGGGTCGACTTTGTCTTTCATGAAGTAAATATTCATTTTATTTCTTAACTCCCTAGAGTTGATTTGAACCTACAATTACTTCGTCTGCAATAATGTTCACTAATTTCAAATCTGTCATAACTAAATCCTGTGTGCGACTTAGAAATAAATTGTTAAATGTCACTTTTATATATTTACCAATGTAAGATTGGAACCTACAGTGATGTGCTTTGCAGTAATGTCCCGTAACTCCATCTAGATTGCACTAAGCTTGTATATTTCTTTCGTCCGAATAACAATGGTTTCGTTCCCAGTTCGCTACTGTTACAAGAAATTCTATATCCCCAGCTAAATATTGAACTCCTAACGACATTTCATGTTATACCAATAACCCCATTACACACTGAACATCTAAGCCCAGAACACACATTTATAACTCAATTTCTAATTTTTAAATGATATTACCTTTGTGTTCTCGGTGGATATTAATTTACAATTTTATAGCAGAAAATAGAGTACCAGTCATTTTATAGGTTCAATTTAATCGATCGGCTTCTCCCTATCAATCACTTGACATTTGCCAAACAAAGACACACAAACAGTATACGACAAATTTGAAATAAATTGTGTTTAATTAAGAAAAATAATTATTGAAAGTAAGTAATAATATTTTTATTGTTTGTTTTCACTGCATTTACTGCTGAGTGCGACTTATTTTTCTTACTATTTTCTACTGTAAATGGCGGCTGCCACGATATTGGATTATTACTAAGGTTTACTGGATGATGGCGTTTCCTTATTGTATTATTTTACAAACAGGATAACTTTCTAAATACCTGGAATGCAAGAAATTTTTTTTTTTTTTTTTTTTTTTTTTTTTTCTCTCTTCATCCTCAGAACAATGGTCATCTCTTATATTTACATTTTCTTCAATTCTGTATTTTAAAATATTTCATTATTTTAAATGGATTGGCAGTATCGGTAGAGGGTCGGACGCCATGCTTTGACGTATAGAGTTACGGCCCTTGCCATTCGGAGTTCAAATCCCGCCGAGGTTAACTTTGCCTTTCATCCTTACGGAGGTCGATAAAATAAAGTACCAGTAATGCACTGGGTTATTGCTGGCCTTGTGCCAAACGTAGAAACAATTATTATAAATACTTATATACACACAAGCGTAAAACAGGTATACATGCGTACGCTTATCTCCTCCAAAGTTGTAATTCTAAGTGTTTGTCCTTAGTTTAGTGAACTAATGTTGACATTTATATGGAATAGTGTACTAATATTTAAATAGTCTTTATATTTTTATCCCGTCTCTCATAAATTTACAAAAGTTTCTCATCTTCCTTCACAAGACAGATCCCTAAAAAATGTTAGTGTCTCTGGGTTGCTTCAAGAGCCTCACCGTTTTTTTCGGATGTCGGTTGACCATGGCCCAAAATATTCTCAGGGGTATCACATTCATCTAGGGAAAAGAATGTTTTATTATTTCTATTCTATGTCTCCTTAAATAATTATAGTGTTTTCTGTTTTCTTCTCTGGGTTGCTTCAAGAGCAACAAGAGAGAGATGAGGGAAACAAACGAGAGAGAGAGAGTTGAGAGAAACAAGAGAGGGAGAGTGATGAGAGCAACAAGAGGGAGATTGATGAGAGAGAGTTGGGAGCAAAGAGAGACAGAGATGAGAGAAACAACAGAGGGAGAGAATGTTGAGAGCAACGAGGGAGAGAGAGAGATGATAGAAACTAAAGAGAGAGAGATGAGAGAAACAAGAGTGAGATGAGAGCAACGGGAGAGAGGGAGGAGAGGTATGAGAGAAACGAGAGAGAGAGGTACGAGAGAGATGTGAGATGTGAGAAACGAGTGAGATGTGAGAAACGAGAGAGATCAGAGAGAAAGATGAGCAACAAGAGAGGACGTAGAAACAAGAGGAGGTAGAAACAAGAGAGAGAGGGGAGAGAAACAAGAGAGGGGAAAGTGTTGGGAGCAACGAGAGAGAGAGAGAGATGAAAGGGTGAGTTGAGGAGAGAAGGAACGATAAGAGGGGAGAGAGGGACAGAGGGAGAGAAGAGAGAAGAGAAAGATGACGCGAGAGATGAGGAGAGAGAGAGGAGAGAAACAGGAAACAGAGAGGGGAGAGACGAGAGAGAAACAAGGATGGAGAGAGGAATGAGACGAGAGAGAAACAAGGATGGAGAGAGGAATGAAACAAGAGAGGGGAGAGAGGAGGAGGGAGGAGGAGGGAGAGGAGAGAAACAGAAACAAGAGCGAGAGAAACAAGAGAGAAGGGGAGAGAAACAAGAGGAGAGACGAGAGAGAAATAAAGAGAGGAGGGAGAGACCGGGGAGAGGGAGAGAGAGAGGTGAGAGGAGGGAGAGAGGTGAGAGAGGAGGGAGAGAGGGGAGAGGGGAGAGAAATAAGAGAAAGAAGAAAAGAGCTGAGAAATAGAAAAACATGTAAGACTTACCTATTTGTGATGTCAAATAAAGTTTGACAGTACTTTTAGATTTTACAATTATAGGAATGACTCGACATGGTAACTACACAAGATAGAAAATATACAGAAAGTAATATAATTGTTTCTACTTTTGGCACAAGTCCAGCAATTACCCAGCGTATTACTGGTAATTTATTTTATCGACCCCGTAAGGATGAAAGACAGTTAACCTCGGCCGGATTTGAACTCAGAATGGAAAGGGGCGTAATTCTATGCTTCAAAGTGTGGTGATGTGTGTTGTGTGGTGTATAGAAGGTAATGTGCGTTGTGTAGAGTGTGGTGTGTAGAGTATAATGTGTGGTGAGTAGAACATAATGTGTGGTCAGTGATGTGTATGGCGTGGTGTGAGCACATGGTGTGTGAGTACATGTGTGGAGTATGTGGTGTGTAACGAGGGTGTGGTGTAATTATGTGTATGTGTGAGTGTTTAATGTGCTGTGTTAATGAGTGGACTGGAGTAAAAAGGAGTCACACAATCTTTAAAAGACCCTAAATTAACTTGCCCTAATTACTATATATACTCAATTATAAGCCAATCCCTTTCTTATTTGAGAAATAGGACAGAATCCAAACCCCATTTATAAGCCATGGTGGCTAATCAACAGACGACAGTTTTGAAATTCTCATGAGTGGAGAATATATTTATGAAGTTTTAATATTTTGATATTTAAAATGTTTTAAGTGTCATTTAGAGTATAGTTTTTATTTCACTTCTTTATGTAATGAGTTACCATTTTCTGATTGATTTCAAGGTCATATTCATTAAAAACCTCAAATATAATAGCAAATATAAATTTCCCCTCCAAAGTGAAACTGGTGTAATATATTCCCCTGCAAAGTGAAACTGGTGTAATATTCACCTCCAAAGTGAAACTGGTGTAATATTCCAAAGTGAAACTGGTGTAATATATCCACCTCCAAAGTGAAACTGGTGCAATATTCCAAAGTGAAACTGGTGTAATATATCCACCTCCAAAGTGTAAACTGGTGTAATATTCCAAAGTGTAAACTGGTGTAACATTCATCTCCAAAGCGAAAATATTTTAGCACCTCATTTACATATAATTTTTAAGTTGGTGAAATCAAAATATTGACCTCGAAGACAAGTCCTCCCCCCTATTTTACCATCAATATGTTGTCACATTTCTCAACATATATACAAGTATATACAATATTTACTTTACATAAATAGCAAATCTTTTGATAATTTATGTAAACAGAATTATCCGAAACTAAATCTAATAAAATTTCTTTTAATTAAATTTAAGAAAAAAAATATAGTTTGAAAGAAAACTAGAGATCACTGCTCCGACCAAGGTGTAGGGGTCACTGATTTTGACCAAGGTGTAGGGGTCACGACATACAAAATAAACAGTACTCACTGTAAATGAGGTTAGCGTTTGGAAAGGCTTCCAGCTGTTAAAGCGAAGCCAAGATCAGTTCTGTATGAGCAAGACATGGTCACCTGACATTGCCCACGATAGGACAACTCGTCTAACCCATGCTAGCGTAGAAAAATGGACATTAAATGGTGATTATATATATATATATTTGTGTGTGTGTGTGTGTGTGTGTGTGTGTGTGTGTGTGTGTGTGTGTGTGTGTGTGTGTGTGTGTGTGTGTGTGTGTGTGTGTGTACCCCAACTCTTGGAAGAGTCGCGGCGCCATAGAGATATAGAGTGTGCCTTGGGCATTTATAAACCTGATGGAGCCCATCTCTTCAGAGAGAGAGAACACATACGCATGTTTAACCCTTTAGCATTTAAACCGGCCATATCTGGCCAGAATTCTCTCACCTCTTTCTGTTCAAGCCGACCGTTCAAACCCACACATACTGATGTTAAGGTATTGTTTTCAAAGTAAATAATATCATCAAAATCTCAGATTCGATGTGAATAATTATGTGAGATCAAGTCTTTACTGTGAAAATACAATAGTAGATATAGAGTAATGTGAATGCTAAAGGGTTAAATACACACAAACATACATATACACAGCCTTAATATAAACCAACAATACTTACCATAGATATACAGTGTTGTTTACCATCTCCGGTCAGTTTAAACTGGAGATGGTAGACAGCCAGACCAATCTCAGAGATAATATTTACGTTTATGTTGACAGAGGGCAAATGGGTGGGTATTGGTGTGGTCAGCCAGAACAATGACGTCCCCTTCTTCTGTAAGGTTGACAGGACGGGACTGGGTCACTACAAAATTAAAACAATATTTGTTATATGAACAGTATGTGTGTGTGTGTGAATAGGGGGGTAATTTTTTGTGTGGGGGTTAATTTAAAGAATATAGGGTTAACATCAACAATGTGGAGGTAATATGGCTAACATGAAGAGTGTGGTGTGTGTATGTGGGGGGGGGACATGAAGAGTGTGGTGGTGGGTGGGGGAAAACATGGCGAGAGTGGGGGGGGGGCAACATGAAGAGTGTGGTGGTGGGTGGGGGTAAACATGGCGAGAGTGTGGTGGGGGGCAAATATGGCGAGAGTGTGGTGGGGGGCAAACATGGCGAGTGTGTGATGGGGGGACAAACATGGCGAGAGTGTGTGTGTGGGGGGGCTAACATGGAGATAGTGTGGGGGCTTTTGAGCAGGAGGGGATATCAGTATGCGCGTAGTTGTAGAAGGGTAACGTGTGTGTGTGTGTGTGTGTAGAAGCACGTAGCCTAGTGGTAAGTGTTGGACTTACAATCATAACATCGTGGGTTCGATTGCTGGGTTCTGTGTTGTGTTCTTGAGCAAAACACTTCGTTCACGTTGCTCCAGTAAACTCAGCTGAAAATGAGTACCAGCAATAGATGGGGGCTTTAACCCTGCGATGGACTGGCGCCCTGTCCAGGGTGGAGTCTTGTACTCTCAGTCGCTTCACGCCATAATGCATGGAAAATCAAAGTAGTCTAACTACAGAGGTACAACGTCAAACCACTCTAGCCCATTACTATAAAAAGTTATTTCAAAAATAAATAGATGATAAATAGAAAAAGAGAAATGGGGAATACATATACATACAAATATATATATATATATATATATATATATATATAAAAGTGAGTTTTATTATTTCTGGAAATATAATATCCCCCACCCCTATATATATATATATATAAATAAATATATATCGGGGTGGGGGATATTATAATATTGCCAGAAATAATAAAACTCACTTTTTGGTTTGGGTTGGATTTCACTTCCATATATTTTATATCTATCCCTATAGTTAATTTAACTAGCAATCAATGTTTTATTGATTGACCAACAGTTATATATATATATCTAGTCTCCCAGAGTTCTTTCGTCACACACCTGTGACATCAGTGATACTATTGTTTCTTCCTGTTGTATTGTAATGATGGTACAACAACCAATCAAAGCCATAAGAAAGATTAAAGTGGTAGAAAAGCCAGGATCTACTATAAAATCCCTGATCAGTAAACCTTAACCCTTTAAGAAAACCCAAATTAGGGAAGCAACTGAAATAGAACCAAGAAAACCGAAGTAGAACAGAAAACTTGAATGGAACAACAACAACCATACAAATACACACTAATGACCAAAGATAGAATACAAACACGAACACATACCAAACAGAAAACGCGCATAGAAACACATTCGGAAATCGAGACAAATAAATAAACAATTGAATAAGTAAACATTACAATACAACGGGAGGAAACAATAATATCACTGATGATGTTACAAGTGTGTGATGAAAGAACTCAGACTATAAATAAATATATATATATATATAAACAGTTGGTCAATCAATGATAAACATTGATTGCCATCTAAATTAACTATTGGGATGTAGAATATACGGAAGCCAAAACCAACCCAACCCATACTGTTTTATTATATATTTCTGGCAATACTATAACAATATGACCCTCCCCAAATATAATTTGTTTCGACATATGATTTCATATAAAAAAACGTTGCAAACAAATTTGTTCGGATCTAGCTGTCGAAACATCTAGCTTCTGTGTTTTTTTTCTTTTGTTTTTCCTTCCCCTTTTCTTTATATTATAATATATTATATTATATACTTGTTTGTGCTTTCGTTCTGTAAATATTGTATTATATTTCTTTTTATAAGAAATATAATATAATTTTAAGGGGAGCAGATTGGCAGTATCAGTAGAGAGTCGGACACCATGCTTTGCAGCATAGAGTCACGGCCCTTTACGCTCTGAGTTCAAATCCCGCTGAGGTTAACTTTACCTTTCATCCTTACGGGGTCGATAAAATAAAGTACCAGTAATGCACTGGGATAATTGCTGGCCTTGTGCCAAAAGTAGAAACAATGGTATTTCTTTTTATACAAAATAAAATTTAAATCATCTATTATACAATAAAAATATTGCAAATGAGAGGTGTCATTTACCTTTAATCTCATCTCTTCCCATTAGATCTATATTTTACTTCTGGAATACTGTATTAACATTTATATTTTCATGTCTATATTATTAAGTATTAAGGTTGTTATATAATATTTAGAATATAGTCTATAGACAAGGGGAGGTAGGGAAGGGATAATTATTTAAACACTGATCTCTCAACTCCATCTTTATTTACCTGGGCGATTTCATATATACGTACACATATATCTTCATTAAATAATAACCCTTCTTTAATATTTAACTCTGCACCTTAAGCATTGAGCACACCTCGCTTCGGCTATTGGCGTCTAGTATACTGTACCACACTTTTTTGTCTCCTCTTTTCTTATGATACATATCTTCTCTTTAATATATATATATATATATATATGCACACATACATGCATAAACACTTCTATGCAAATACTCATACATATATATTAAAAACACATATATACCAGCATAATAACGATTGACAAACCATTAGGACACATGCTTGCTCGTGTGAAAACCGAACTTGCTACTCTACGTACACTGACGGAAACAGATATGTACATAAACACACAAGCAGAACTGGTAGGACTTATATAGGTACATCAAAGATTTTGTTCCACTATTGAACCATTCGAGGTAATTAGAACGAAGTAGCAGTGTAGTACTGGGGTCAATTCTTGTTCTATATCTTTCTTAATTCCTTTCTCTCACTCTATATCCGTCTCAGGAAAACATAACCTATCTGGGGTAGAGATCGGATCTGTCACCTTATACAAAATGCCCCGAACACCCCGAATGTCAATGTGGGACCTCTACAACTCCCTCACAAGTTATAGGTCCCTACATACATACATACATAGAAACATCAGAGATATCTTTTATATCTTTCACTCGATAATGCTAGACAAGTATTCCGTGAGTCAGAAAGGAATATTTGCGATATGACGGGAGAACCTCTCTGAATAAATATTAGATAGTTCAGATGCTACGTAAAGCAGGCGGCGACAACATCGAAGACCAGAGATGCCATGTGGAAATGGACATCGACATAACACACATAGGGTTACCTTATAATCATAGACATTTGGGCTTATGAACACACACACACACACACACACACACACACACACACACACACACACACACACACACACACACACACACACACACACACACACACACACACACACACACACACACACACACACACACACACACACACACACACACACACACACACACACACACACACACACACACACATAAATATATACGGGTGTACAGGGTATACATGTCGCCACTAAGGATTCCGCCAGATGTCCCGTCACACATCTCTACACCTTCCATTAAATGTTGATTAGTAAATATATAGTAAGTATATCTCACATGTAAGAGGGAAAGCCATAGCAAGTGTTGAGGATAAGAGACGTGTGGAATTAATAATAAAAATATTGTTAAAATTATTAATAGTAGTAGTTTTCACAATAAAGTGGGGAGGACAACATTATTATAAATACTTATAATTGTTTCTACTTTAGGCACAAGGCCAGCAATTACCCAGTACATTACTGGTACTTTATTTTATCGACCCCGTCAGGATGAAAGGCGTTATTTAGAGGGCGGTGGATTGGCAGTATCAGTAGAGGGTCGGATGCCATGCTTTGACGTATAGAGTTACGGCCCTTGCCATTCTGAGTTCAAATCCCGCCGAGGTTAACTTTGCCTTTCATCCTTACAGGGTCGATAAAATAAAGTAATTGCTGGCCTTGTGCCAAACGTAGAAACAATTATTATAAATACTTATATACACACAAGCTTAAACAGGTATACATACGTACGCTTATCTAGACTCGTACGTACATAAACGTTTATAAATAAAAGCCGAAGCTGATAAAAAGAACATAGCTTACCATATCGAATTTGGAAGGATGCACATAACGTTGCTTCAACATGGTCCCATCATCATTTGCTGATACGATTATTGTATACGCAACACAAGTTTAAAGGGCTATCTGTTTAGAAACCATCAAGCCAGGCTACCATCTATACACTGAGGTATGACAGTTGAAGGACATCAGGTGGTTGTAGCATCAAATCAAACCTAAAGAGATAAAAATAGAAGTCATGATATATTTTCTGAAAACTACAGAATAGTAAAAGACATGTCGACACCTTTGCGGTATTAATAAGACTGAGAAAGGTATGAACGCCACCACGTCAATTAAGCTTCGAAAATAGAAAGTAGGTTTATATATATATTAATTTTTATTTTCTTCCCCAATTCTGTATTTTGAAGTGCTTTCATTATTTTAAATATTTCTATCATGTCACTCGTTTGATTAATCTCCTCCAAAGTTGTAATTCAAAGTGTTTGTCCTTGGTATAATGAACTAATGTTGATATTTTCAAGTCTTGACATTTATATGGAATAGTGTACTAATATTTAAATAGTCTTTATATTTTTATCCTGCTCCCCTAAGATTTATCTCCTCTAACTTTACAAAAGCTTCACATTTCTTTCACAAGATAGATCCTTAAATAATTATAGTGTTTTCTGTTTTCTTCTTCTGTGGGTTGCTTCAAGAGCCTCACCGTTTTTTCGGATGTCGATTGACCATGGCCCGAAACAATTTTCTCAGTGGTATCATACATATTCATCTAGAGTTTTAGATTTTTCAGCATTTAGCTAGGGAACAGAATGTTTTATTATTTCTATTATCCGTCTCCCTGTTTTGCTTCAACATGGTTAGCCATCTTTCAATTCATATTCATACATATTCACAATTCTTCTGTGAGGGGTATGAGAAGCTCGTTTTTTGCTCCACATTCGATACCAAATCATGCTTCCTTTTTATAATTTCGTTGTATGAATATAATAATTAAAGTATATATATATATAAGCCATGTATATATATATAGCTGCTTATTAACTCTTTCCCGAAACATTTATTTCTTCAAAATAAGGTAAGACATATCCCGAAAAATATTGTAAGGTGTCTCAATAATTATTCCATTTCAATCAATTTCTCATTTCAGTTTTCTTTAGAAATATCTTGGCGTTGAAGATTTGTCCTTCTCATAGTAATTAGCTTGTCTCAAAATTGTTCGCAGTGTTTCCATGTTTAGTGTCACAAACTATCGTTAATTCAAGATTTTGCTCTAATGTAATAAATGTTACTTTTAAAAGAGTGAAGCTCTCAATTTTTTCTTTCACTTGTATATTGATATCTAATGAATGACAAATGTACGTGTTATGTGATAGGAGAAAAAACACACAGCCTTCTTCCCTCGCTATAAAAGGCTAACTGAAAATCTCGTTCGTAGGAGTGACAAGTAGTCGACAACTGAGCATCACCTGTTACTGCCTTTTATATACCATGTTAACTGGAAAGACTTACCAAGTATGGATACACTCTCTCCTTATCAATATTGTCCGAGTCCGAGGACATTTTCTCTCTGGTTAAGGAGTGAGAAGAAATATTAGGGATCAATCTCTAGCAATAATTTAATTAAATTATATTTAACCAAAGTCGTGGTTGTTGTTATATTTTATAGTCGTGGTTTCAATGTTTATCAGGGGTTGTAGAATTAGTTTTATCAAATTATTATCAAACAAAAATGATGTATATATTGTCGTTGTACGTTGAAATCACATATATAGATTTATATACACACCAAGGATGGAGGGAAGACGGAATTGAAAACCATTATTGCTGAGCACAACATTGCAGGATCAAATATAACACACACACACACATATATATATATAATCAGGTATGACCATTGATGAATGTCCCTGCAGATCATCAGGTTGTAGGATGAAATCAACCCTAGAGAAATGATAAATTATATGAAGGTATATTTTATGGAAGCTCGAGAAGAATAAAAATGAAAGTGAACCATTTTGAATTGTTAATAGCATTGGGAAAGACATGGAGGCCACTACATCAATTTTTCTTTTAAATAGAAAGTAGGTTTATAAATTTTAATTTTGATTGTATTTTTGTAGTTGTCTCGGTAGTCTATTGGTAGGTGTTGGGACAGTGGTGATGCTGGTCTGGGGTTCAATCTCAGTCAGGAATCGCTAGAGAAATTAAATTTTTTTTTTATTTTCATAAAATGAACGAAAAATAGAGGTTGCAGTAATCTGACTGAGATCGAACCCCAGCCCAGCATCTCCATCACCTCTAATACTTACCACTAGTCTACGGACACGGTTATAAAAACTTACTGAAAATTAATATTTATAAACCTACTTTTTCAATTTTTTATAAAAACAAAATTTCTGTACAAGGTTTTCATGTGCACCTGACAGAGATCGAAACCCTAATCAATATCACCACTGTCTCTAATGTCTACCACTAGACCACTGAGACGGTTACGAAATCGTAGTGAAAATTAATATTTATGAACTTACTTTTTAATGGTTTTTTTTATTTTAGAAGTGGTAAACTAAAAATACCCATAATGTAGAACCAGATAGAGATTGAACCCTAGACCAGGATTTCACCGTTTCTAATACATATCACTGGGCCAGAGAGAATGTACGAATTCGTAGTGAAAATTAATATTTATAAAACTTCATTTTGTTCGGAAGTAATTCAAATAAATTATTGTTTCTGACGATCCCGTAACAAGTTGAAAGCAGCGATTCTTTGCTTAAACTTTAATTTGTACTCATAATAAATAAATAAACATGTATTTATGTGTGTATGCATGTATATGCGTTGCTTTGATGCTATTTCTAGCATATTTATTGTTGTTTTTTTATGAAAAATACAGAAACCGGAAGTGAAAAGATTGAAAATCTTTGGTCAAAATTCAGGCGAACTTTTTTAAACAAAAGGATTTTTTTTGTAAACAAACTTGAAATTTTTGCCAAGAAACATAACTCTTGCCTGACTTAAACGCAAAAATTGATGCAAAAACTTTGCGTGCGTGCAAATTATAGGGACTGTAGGAATTCGTTTTGAAAATTAATCTTTATAAAACTACATTTTGTTCGGTTGAAAACTCGATGTAGTGGCGTTCGTGGCTTTTTCGGGACGTCCTTGAATTCATAAAGTAAATCTAGACTTTATTTCTCATTGCTCTAGGCTTGATTTGAACCTACAACAACTCTGTCTGCAATAATGTCATACCTCATTCCAGCTTAGTACGTCGTAGCCGTAAATTGTTAAACGTCGTTCCTATATATACATGCAAGTAAGATTTGAACCTACAATGCTGTGCTTAATTTCTATTAATAAGTGTGTTTTATAAAAGAAAGTAATGAAACAATTTAATGAAAGTAAAAAATTTATTTTATTCAGTCATGGTTTTATTTGTATTTTATGTATTCACTTCATTAACTGCTGAATAGTTCTCTTGTTTTTGTTTGTTCTTACCATTGTTTACTGTAAATGGTGACTTGACGAGACTGGATTATTACCAAGTTTTACTGGATGATGACATTTCCTTATTGTATTATTTTGTTGCCAGTGGACATCTCTCTAAATACCTGGAATAAACATATGGTGTGTCTTTTACGTAACATTTCATTTAATATCTGATGTTCCAATGGATTACTTTTAAAATAAAACCAATAAACGTAACAGGTAGACTCCATCAAAAGAGACCACAGAGATGAGGTACGAATAATCTAAAATTAATTTTAAAAAAAAGACAAAGTTTGAAGAAAGACAAACATTAAAAAAGGATTTCCAACAAAGACGTAAAGGCAAAGACAATCATATCCACAATTTAATATCTGAAGATCAACATTTTTCACGATATAATTAAAACTAAATATGTAAAGTTAAGTGACCTCTCATTTATTTGCTCTAACTTATTTTACTAATCTGTATTCTGTAGACATATATTTTCGTTGGTGTACATTACGATTTCGTTGATGAAAGTTTTCACTCGTCTTTAGATCTTTATTTCTTATAAAAGTTATAATACTCACCTCCTCTCATTAGATCTCTATTTTACTTCTGGAATATTGTATTAACATTTATATTTTCATCTCGATATTATTAAGTATTAAGGTTGCCATGTATTACAATACAGTATATAAACAAGGGAATATGTGGAGGGGTAATCATTTAAAAACAGCTAACCCCACACTCTGTATATTTAGATTACCCCAGGGTGTCCCATGGGCGATTTTTCATATATACATACACACATATATATACAAGTTATTGATTACAGAGTCGGGCTAGATCGATACAGAACGAACCTTAAGCTGATGAATAGCGAAACGCGCGCCACGAACCAATAAACGTAATGAAGGTGTACCCATTCGTCCTTGTTTTATTATATATATATATATATATATATATATATATATATATATATATATATATATATACACATATTTATTTATTTATTTATTTAATTCCACCTGGAGTTTCGACCGATAGATAGTATTAGCAATTGGAAAGACCAGTGGAAACATTGTTTCGTCGGTCCGATCTGACGAAGGTCGATCGATTGTCTATATATGTATATACATACCCATACATTCATATTTACTCACTTCTATGTAAAACACATACCATATACCAGCTTAAAAACGACTGACTAACCATCAGGACACATGCTTGCTCTTGTTAAAATTTCACAGAGATACTTATGAAAACCGAAATTGCAAGGCCACGTACACTTACATACACACACCTGTACATACACAGACGTTTAGAAAAGGTATGACTTATATAGGTACGTCAAAGTTAATGTTCCACTATAGCACCATTCGAGGTAGATAAAACGAAGTACCAGTGTAGTACTGGGGATCGATTCTTCTTCTATATCTCTTTCTTACTTCCTTTCTCCTACTTTCTCTCCTTCTCTGGTAAATATCTCCTCTGATCAGATCTAGGGTAGAGATGGGATCAGTCAGCTTTTACAAAATGCCCAAGACACCCCGAATATCAACGTGGGGTCACCAAGACTCCCTCGCAAGCTATACGTCCCTAGATACATACATAGCAACATCAGACAGATCCTTTATGTAGATCACTTTTACTCGATATGGAAGACAAGTTTTCAGTGAGTCAGAAAGGAATATTTGCGATATGAAGGGAGAACCTCTCTGAATAAATATTAGATAGTTAAGATGCTACGTAAAGAAGGCGGTGACAACATCGAGGACCAGAGATGCCATGTGGAAATAGACATCGACATATAAATGTACAAAGATAGGGGGACCTTATCATCATAGACACTTGGGCTTATGAATACACACACAAATATATATTTATATATATACATACATACGTGTGTGTGTGTGGTGTATGTGTGTGTCTCTCTCTCCCTCCTGCAGGACTAGAACGGTTTCATTCGGAAGAAATCAAGGGCTTTCCTGATTATTTTTTTCCGAATGAAACAGTTCTAGTCCTGTAGAAGCCATTTCTATATTAAATATTATTTATTAAGTATTTATACCCTGCTATGTAATGAGTACCTTACTTACTGTGGTTACCGCCGATTGAACCGTGATAAACATGTATATATATACGGGTGCACAGGTGTACGGTGTCCTCAAGTTAACACTAAGGATTACGCTCGATGTCCCGTCACACATCACTACATCTTCGAGTAAATGTTGATTAGTAAATAAATCGTGTATCTCACATGTAAGAGGAAAACTATAGCAAGTGTTGAGGATAAGAGACGTGTGAAAATAATAATAATAATAATAGTGTTACAATTATTAATAGTAGTAGTTGTAATAATAAAGTGAGGCGGGACAACATTATTATAAATAGTTATGTACACACAAGCTTACACAGGTACACATTCGTACACGTATCTACACACGTACCTACATAAACGTTTATAAATAAAAGACGAAGCTGATAAAAAGAACATATATTACCGTATCGCATTTGGAACGATAAACTTGACGTTGAGTTCTTGAATTTGATCCCATCATCGGTTGCTGATACCATTATTGCACACACAACACAAGTTTAAATAGCCGCCTGTTTAGAAACAATATTTTCAGGCTGCCATCTACTCACTAAGGTATGACAGCTGAAGGACATCACTGGATGTCAGCTGGTCGTTGGATGAAATAAACCTAGTAATAAGAATAAATGTCATGATATATTTTCTGAAAACTCCAGAAAAGTAAAAACCATGTCAACTCGTTTGTGGTATTAATAAGACTGAGAAAGCCATGAACACCACCACGTCAATTAAGCTTCGAAAATCGAAAGTAGGTTTATATATATTAGTTTTCAGTATATTTTTTTAGCCGTCTCGTTTGCCTATATGTAGATCCTGGCCAAGATAGAAACCGAAACCAGGATCTCTACCGTCTCTCATACCTCCCTCTAAGCTACAGAGACAGCTTCAAAATAATATTAAAAATTAATATTTATAAACTTACTTTATATTTTGGAAGATTAATTGAAGTGGTGGCGTTCCCGCCTTTCTTAGTGTTGCTGTTATTAGAAAGGGTCGACTTTGTCTTTCATAATTCAGGGTCTTTCACGAAGTAAAATATTCATTTTATTTCTTAACGCCCTAGTATTGATTTGAACCTACAATTACTTCGTCACTAATTTCAAATCTGTCATAACTAAATCCTGTGTGCGACTTAGAAATAAATTGTTAAATGTCACTTTTATATATTTACCAATGTAAGATTGGAACCTACAGTGATGTGTTTTGCAGTAATATCCCGTAACTCCAACTAGATTGCTCTAAGCTTATATATTTCTTTCGTCCGAACAACATAATGGTTTCGATCCCAGTTCGCTACTGGTACAAGAAATAATTTAAAGAAATTCTATATCCCCAGTAAAATATTGAACTCCTAACGACATTGTACGTTACTTAATACCAATAACCCCATTACGCCCTGAACACACATTTATATTTATTACTCAATTTCCAATGTTTAAAATGATATTACACCACCTTTGTGTTCTAGGTGAAAATCCTGTCGATATTAATTTACAATTTTATAACTTTAGAGAAGAAAAATAGAGTACCAGTCATTTTATGGGTTCAAATTAATCGATCGGCTTCACCCCGTCAATCACTTGACATTTGCCAAACAGTATAAATATGATACGACAAATTTAAAATAAATTACGTGTTTAATTAAGAAAAAAATTATTGAAAGTAAGAAATTATAATTATTTAGTAATAATATTTTTATTGTTTGTTTTCACTGCATTAACTGCTGAGTGTGACTTTTAATTTTCTTACTATTTTCTACTGAAAATGGCGGCTGAGACGTTATTGGAGTATTACTAAGGTTTACTGGATGATGTTTCCTTATTGCATTATTTTACAAACAGTGGACATCGGAATATCCTTCTATATACCTGGGATAAATGTAAGGAGCATTGTTATGTTATACATAGTACAATGGTCATCTCTTCTATTTACATTTTTCCCCAATTCTGTATTTTGAAGTCTTCATTATTTTAAATATTTCTAGCATGTCACTCGTTTGATTAATCTCCTCCAAAGTTGTAATTCAATGTGTTTGTCCTTGGTATAGTGAACTAATGTTGATATTTTCAAGTCTTGGTATTTATATGGAATAGTGTACTAATATTTAAATAGTCTTTATGTTTTTGTCTAGTCTCCCCTAAGATTTATCTCCCCTAAATTTACAAAAGTTTCTCATCTTCCTTCACAAAACAAATCCCTAAATAATTCTAGTGTCTTCTGTTTTCTTCTTCTCTGGGTTGCTTCAAGAGCCTCACCGTTTTTTCGGATGTCAGTTGACCATGGCCCAAAACAATATCCTCAGTGGTATCACACATATTTATCTATAGTTTTAGATTTTTCAGCATTTAGATAGGAAAAAGAATGTTTTATTATTTCTATTATCCGCCTCTCTGTTTTGCTTCAACATGGTTAGTCATCTTTCAATTCATATTCATACATATTCACAATTCTTCTGTGAGGGGTATAAGAAGCTCGTTGTTTGCTCAACATTCGATACCAAAACATGTTTCCTTTTTATAACTTCGTTGTACAAATATAATTATTAAAGTAGATATATATATATACAAGCCATGTATAATATATTTATATAGCTGCTTATTAACTGTTTCCCGAAACATTTCTTCAAAATAAGGTAAGACATATCCCGAAAAATATTATAAGGTGTCTCAATAATTATTCCATTGCAATCAATTTCTCATTTCAGTTTTCTTTAGAATATCTTAGCGTTGAAGATACATACATTTGTCCTTCTCATAGTAATTAGCTTGTCTCAAAATTGTTCGTATTGTTTCCATGTTTAGTGTCACAAACTATCGTCAATTCAAGATTTTGCTCTAATGTAATAAATGTTACTTTTAAAAGACTAAAGCTCTCAATTTTTTTCTTTCTCTTGTATATCGATATCTAAAGAATAACAAATGTATGTGTTTTGTGATAGGAGAAAAAACCCACGGCCTTGTTTCCTCGCTATAGAAGGCTAACTGACAATGTCGTTCGAGGCGTGACAAGTACACAACAACAGTGAGCATCACATGTTTACTGCCTTTTATATACCATGTTAACTGGAAAGATTTGCCAAGTATGGATACACTCTCTCCTTATCAATATTGTCCGAGCCCGAGAAACATTTTCTCCCTGGTTAAGGAGTGAGATAAAATATTAGGGATCAATCTCTAGCAATAATTTAATTAAATTATATTTAACCAAAACTGTTATGTCGTGGTTTCAATGTTTATCAGGGGTTGTAGCATTAGTTTTATCTAATTATTCTCAAACAAAAATGATGTATATATTGTCGTTGTACGTTGAAATCACATATATAGATTTATATACCCACCAAGGATGGAGGGAATTGAAGACGGAATTGAAAACCAAATTGCTGAGCAGAACATTGCAGGATCAAATATGTATATATAATCAGCCATGTCCCTGCAGATCATCAGGTTGTAGCATGAAATCAACCCTAAAAGCTCGAGAAGAATAAAAATGAAAGTGAACCATTTTGAATTGTTAATATCATTGGGAAGGCCACTACATCAATTTTTCTTTTAAATAGAAAGTAGGTTTATAAATTTTAATTTTGATAATATTTTTGTATCTGTCGCGGTAGCCTATTGGTAGGTGTTGGGACAGTGGTGATGCTGGTCTGGGGTTCAATCTCAGTCAGGAATCTCTCAAGAAATTTAAATTTTTCGTAAAATAAACAAAAAATAGCGGTTGCATGAATCTGACTCAGATCGAACCCCAGACCACCACCTCTAGTATTTATAAAATTACATGTTTCTCGGTTGAAAATTCGATGTAGTGGCGTTCATGGCTTTTTCGGGACGTCCTTGAATTCTTAAAGTAAATCTAGACTGTATTTCTCATTGCTCTAGGCTTGATTTGAACCTACAACAACTCCGTCTGCAATAATGTCATACGTCGTACCCGTAAATTGTTTAATGTGGTTCCTATATATATATATACATGCAACTAAGATTTTGAACCTACAATGCTGTGCTTTATTTCTATTAATAAATGTGTTTTATAAAAGAAAGTAAAGAAACAATTTAATGAAAGTAAAAAATTTATTTTATTCAGTCATGGTTTTATTTTTATTTTATGTATTCACTTCATTAACTGCTGAATAGTTATCTTGCTTTTGTTTGTTCTTACCATTGTTTACTGTAAATGGCGACTGGATTATTACCAAGTTTTACTGGATGATGGCATTTCCTTATTGTATTATTTTGTTGTCAGTGGACATCTCTCTAAATACCTGGAATAAACATATGGTGTGTCTTTTACGTAACATTTCATTTAATATCTGATGTTCCAATGGATTACTTTTAAAATAAAACCAATAAACAGGACAGGGAGACTCCATGATGAGGTACGAATAATCTAAAATTAATTTTAAAAAGAAGACAATGTTTAAAGAAAGACAAACAATCACATCCACAATTTAATATCTGAATATCAACATTTTTCACGATATAAATATGTAAAGTTAAGAGACCTCTCATTTATTTGCTCTAACTTTATTTTACTAATCTATTCTGTAGACTTATATTTTCGTTGGTGTACATTACGATTTCGTTGATGAAATTTTCTTTCGTCTTTAGATCTATATTTTACTTCTGGAATACTGTATTAACAATTATATCACTTGTCTTTAGATCTTTATTTCTTATAAAAGTCACCTCTTCCCATTATATTTTCATATATATATATTTGAAAAAAGGAAAAGAATGACTTGACTTGTAGTTCTAAACAATTTTATTTAGAACTACAAATGAAGTCATTCTTTTCCTTTTTTTAAATATATCTGACTGTACCAAGGATTTCACACACACACACATATTTCTACCTGGAGTTTCGACCGATAGATAGTATTAGCAATTAGAAAGACCATTTTCATTTATATATACCCATACATTCATATTTACTCACTTCTATGTAAAATATACATATATATATATATATATATTAAAAGCACATACCATCATAATAACGATTGACTACTCATCAGGACACATGCTTGCTCATGTAAAAATTCTCAGAGACACTTACGAAAACCGAACTTGCAACGCCAGGTACACTTACATACACATATATAGGTACATCAAAGTTTAGGTTTCGCTCTTGTACCATTCGAGGAAGTTAGAAACAAGTACCAGTGTAGTACTGGGTCGATTCTTCTCAATTCCTTTCTCTCACTCTCTGTAAGAGATCTGGGTGTGGAGATGGGATCTGTCAACTTTTACAAAGTACCCTAGACACCCTGAATGTCAATGTCGGGCCTTTAGGACTCCCTCACAAGTTATAGGTCGCTACATAAGACAGATTCTTTAGATCTCTTTTACTCGATGATGCAAGACAAGTTTTCAGTGAGTCAGAAAGTGATATGAAGGGATAAATATTAGATAGTTAAGATGCTACGTAAAGCGGGCGGTGACAACATCGAGGAGCAGATGTGCCATGTGGAAATAGACATCGACATATAAATATACAAAGATGGGGGGGGGACCTTATCATCATAGACAATTGGTCTTATGTGTGTGTGGCTTCTGCAGGACTAGAACGGTTTCATTCGAAAGAAATCAAGGGCTTTCCTGATGATATTTTCCGAATGAAACAGTTCTAGTCCCGTAGAAGACATTTCTATATGAAATATTTATACTCTGATATATATTGAGTACCTTACTTACTGTGGCGTTCATGCCTTTCTTAGTGTTGCTGTTATTAGAAAGGGTCGACTTTGTCTTTCATAATTCAGGCTCTTTCATGAAGTAAATATTCATTTTATTTCTTAACGCCCTAGTGTTGATTTGAACCTACAATGACTTCGTCTGCAATAATGTTCACTAATTTCAAATCTGCCATACCTAAATCCTGTGTGCGACTTACAAATAAATTGCTAAACGTCACTTTTATCAATGTAAGATTGGAACCTACAGTGATGTGCTTTGCAGTAATGTCCCGTAACTCGAACTAGATTGAGCTAAGCTTGTATATTTCTTTCGTCCGAATAACATAATGGTTTCGATCCCAGTTCGCTACTGGTACAAGAAATAATTTTTAGAAATTCTATATCCCCAGCTAAATATTGAACTCCTAACGACATTTTATGTTACTTAATACCAAAGCCCTGAACACACATTTATATTTATAACTCAATTTCTAATTTTTAAATGATATTACACCACCTTTGTGTTTTCGGTGGATATTAATTTACAATTTTATAGCAGAAAAATAGAGTACCAGTCATTTTATAGGTTCAATTTAATCGATCGGCTTCTCCCCGTCAATCACTTGACAAACAAAGACACACAAACAGTATATATATATGATACGACAAATTTGAAATAAATTACGTGTTTAAGAAAAAGAATTATTGAATGTAAGTAATAATATTTTTATTGTTTGTTTTCACTGCATTAACTGCTGAGTGTGATGGAGAGAGGGGTGGAGAGAGAGGGATGGAGAGAGAGAGAAAGAGATAGAGAGAGGGTGAATGGAGAGAGGGGTGGATAGAGAGAGAGTTGGATGGATAGAGAGAGGGAGAGAGATGGATGGAGAGAGATGCAAAGAGAGAGGGGTGGAGAGAGAGTGAGGGATGGAAGGAGAGAGTGAGGGATGGAAGGAGAGAGTGAGGGATGGAAGGAGAGAGTGAGGGATGGAGAGATAGTGGAGAGTGAGGAATGGAGAGAGAGTGAGGAATGGAAAGAGAGAGAGGAATGGAAAGAGAGAGGGGTGGATGGAGAGAGAGAGATGGAAAGAGAGGGGTGGATGGAAAGAGTGAGGGATGGATGGAAGGAGAGAGGAATGGATGGAAGGAGAGAGGGAGAAGGATGGATGGAAGGAGAGAGGGAGAAGGATGGATGGAAGGAGAGAGGGAGAAGGATGGATGGAAGGAGAGAGGGAGAAGGATGGATGGAAGGAGAGAGGGAGATGGATGGATGGAAAGAGAGATGGATGGAGAGGGATGGATGGAAAGAGAGAGGGATGGATGGAGAGAGAGAGGGGTGGATGGAGAGAGAGAGAGAGGGATGGATGGAAGGAGAGAGAGAGAGGAATGGAGAGTGAGGAATGGGGAGAGAGTTGGATGGATAGAGAGAGAGAGGGATGGATGGAGAGAGAGGGAGTTGGATGGATAGAGAGAGGGAGAAAGATGAATGGAGAGAGAGAGGGGTGGAGAGAGGGATGGATGGAGAGAGAGAGAGGGATGGAAGGATAGAGAGAGATGGAAGGATAGAGAGAGAAAGGGGTGGATAGAAGGAGAGAGTGAGGAATGGAGAGAGAGAGAGAGTAGGATGGATGGATAGAGAGGGATGGATAGAGATGGAAGGATGGAGAGATGAAAGGATAGAGAGAGATGAAAGGATGGAGCGAGGGATGGAGAGAGAGAGGGATGGAGAGAGAGGGATGGATAGAGAGAGAGAGGGAGAATGATGGATGGAGAGAGGGATGGATAGGAGAGAGGGAGAATGATGGATGGAGAGAGGGATGGATGGAAGGAGAGAGGGATGGATGGAAGGAGAGAGAGATGGAAGGATAGAGAGAGAGAGGGATGGATCGAGAGAGGGAGAATGATGAATGGAGAGAGAGAGGGATGGATGTAGAGAGCGATGGATGGAAGGAGAGAGAGAGAGGGGTCAAGAGAGGGATGGATGGAGAGAGAGGGGTCAAGAGAGGGATGGATGGAAGGATAGAGAGAGAGGGATGGATGGAGAGAGAGAAGGAAGGATAGAGAGAGAGGGATGGATGGAGAGAGAGAAGGAAGGATAGAGAGAGAGGGAAGGATAGAGAGAGAGAGGGATAGAGAGAGAGAGAGGGATGGAAGGAGAGGGATGGGTGGAGAGAGAGAGAGAGAGAGGGATGGACCGATAGAGAGAGAAGGATGGATGGAGAGAGGGATGGAATGGACAGAGAGAGATGGAAGGAGAGAGAGGGATGGAAGGAGAGAGAGAGAGGGATGGAAGGGGAGAGAGAGAGGGGTATGGATGGAGAGGGAGAGAGAGAGGGTATGGATGTAGAGAGAGGGATGGAGAGAGATGGATGGAAGGAGAGAGAGGGATGGTTGAGAGGGAGAGAGAGGGGTATGGATGGAGAGAGGGAGAGATGTAGAGAGAGGGATGGAGAGAGAGAGGGAGGGATAGATGTAGGGAGAGGGGTGGATGAAGAGAGAGGGAGATGGAAGGAGAGGGAGGGGTGGATAGAGAGAGAGAGGGGTGGATAGAGAGAGAGGGGGGGGGGGTGGATAGAGAGAGAGGGGGGGTGGATAGAGAGAGAGGGGGGTGGATAGAGAGAGGGGGGTGGATAGAGAGAGAGGGGGGTGGATAGAGGGAGAGAGAGATGGAGAGAGAGAGAGAGGGATGGATGTAGAGAGAATGATGAATGGAGAGAGGGATGGATGTAGAGAGAGGGATGGAGGGAGAGAGAGAGAGGGAGGGACGGAGAGAGGGGTGGATAGAGGGAGAGGGGTGGATGGAGAGAGAGCGAGAGAGGGAGAAGGATGGATGGAAGGATAGAGAGAGGGATGGATGGAGAGAGAGGGATGGAGGGAGAGGGATGGAAGGAGAGAGAGGGAGTACGATGAATGGAGAGGGATGGATGTAGAGAGAGGGAGTACGATGAATGGAGAGAGGGATGGATGTAGAGAGAGGGAGGGATGGATGTAGAGAGAGAGAGGGGTGGATGGAAGGATGGAGAGAGAGGGGTGGATGGAAGGATGGAGAGAGAGGGGTGGATGAAGAGAGAGAGGGATGGATGAAGAGAGAGAGGAATGGGGAGAGAGAGGGAGATGGATAGGAGAGAGATGGATATAGAGAGTGAGGAATGGAGAGAGAGAGATGGAAGGATAGAGAGAGGGATGGATGGAAGGAGAGAGAGAGATGGAAGGATAGAGAGAGAGGGATGGAAGGTGAGAGAGAGAGTAGGGATGGATGGATAGAGAGGAATGGAAGGAGAGAGGGGGATGGAAGGAGAGAGGGGGATGGATGGAGAGAGGGAAGGATGGATGGAGAGAGGGAAGGATGGATAGAGAGAGGAAGAGGGATGGAGAGAGGGAGGGATGGAGAGAGGGAGGGATGGAGAGAGGGGGTAGGGATGGATGGATAGAGAGAGGAATGGAAGGAGAGAGAGAGAGAGGAATGGAAGGAGAGAGAGAGAGAGGAATGGATGGAGAGAGAGGAATGGATGGAGAGAGAGGGATGGAAGGAGAGAGAGAGAGAGAGAGAGATGGATAGAGAGAGGAATGGAAGGAGAGAGAGAGAGAGGGGGATGGAAGGAGAGAGAGAGAGAGGGGGATGGATGGATAGAGAGAGAGAGGGGGATGGATGGATAGAGAGAGGAATGGAAGGAGAGAGAGAGGGATGGATGTAAGGAGAGAGAGAGAGAGGGATGGAGAGAGAGAGGGAGAGGGATGGAGAGAGAGAGAGAGAGAGAGGGATGGAAGGAGAGAGAGGGAGAGGGATGGAGAGAGAGAGAGGGAGAGGGATGGAGAGAGAGAGAGAGGGATGGAAGGAGAGAGAGAGGGAGGGAGGGATGGAAGGAGAGAGAGAGAGAGAGAGGGATGGAGAGAGAGAGGGGGTAGGAGAGAGGGATGGATGTAGAGAGAGAGAGAGGGGTGGAGAGAGAGGGATGGAGAGAGAGAGAAAGAGAGAGGGGTGGAGAGAGAGAAAGAGAGAGAGAGGCTGAATGGAGAGAGAGTTGGATGGATAGAGAGAGAAAGGGTGAATGGAGAGAGAGTTGGATGGAGAGAGAGAGAAAGAGAGAGGGGTGGAGAGAGAGAAAGAGATAGAGAGGGTGATAGAGAGAGAGTTGGATGGATAGAGAGAGTGAGGGATGGAAGGAGAGAGTGAGGGATGGAGAGATAGTGGAGAGTGAGGAATGGATAGAGAGAGAGGAATGGAAAGAGAGAGAGAGGAATGGAAAGAGAGAGGGGTGGATGGAGAGAGTGAGGGATGGATGGAAGGAGAGAGGAATGGATAGAGAGAGAGAGAGGGAGAAGGATGGATGGAAGGAGTGAGGGATGGATGGATGGAAGGAGAGAGAGGGATGGATGGATGGAGAGAGAGAGGGATGGATGGATGGAGAGAGGGATGGAGAGGGATGGATGGAGAGAGAGAGGGATGGATGGAAGGAGAGAGAGGAATGGAGAGTGAGGAATGGGGAGAGAGTTGGATGGATAGAGAGAGAGAGGGATGGATAGAAGGAGAGAGAGAGAGGGATGGATAGAAGGAGAGAGAGAGAGGAATGGAGAGTGAGGAATGGGGAGAGAGTTGGATGGATAGAGAGAGAGAGGGATGGAAGGATAGAGAGAGAGAGGGATGGAAGGATAGAGAGAGAGGGAAGGAAGGATAGAGAGAGAGGGAAGGATAGAGAGAGAGAGGGAAGGATAGAGAGAGAGAGGGAAGGATAGAGAGAGGGATGGATGTAGAGAGCGATGGATGGAAGGAGAGAGAGAGGGATGGCAGGAGAGAGAGGGGTCAAGAGAGGAATGGATGGAGAGAGAGAGAGAGAGAAGGAAGGATAGAGAGAGAGGGAAGGATAGAGAGAGAGAGAGGGATAGAGAGAGAGAGAGGGATGGAAGGAGAGGGATGGGTGGAGAGAGAGAGAGAGAGGGATGGACCGATAGAGAGAGAAGGATGGATGGAGAGAGGGATGGAATGGACAGAGAGAGATGGAAGGAGAGAGATGGATGGAAGGGGAGAGAGAGAGGGATGGAAGGGGAGGGAGAGAGAGAGGGATGGAAGGGGAGGGAGAGAGAGAGGGGTATGGATGGAGAGGGAGAGAGAGGGTATGGATGTAGAGAGAGGGATGGATGGAAGGAGAGAGAGAGGGATGGTTGAGAGGGAGAGATGTAGAGAGAGGGATGGAGAGAGAGAGGGATAGATGTAGGGAGAGGGGTGGATGAAGAGAGAGGGAGATGGAAGGAGAGGGAGGATAGAGAGAGAGAGGGGTGGATAGAGAGAGGGGGGGTGGATAGAGAGAGAGAGAGAGATGCAGAGAGAGAGGGATGGAGGGAGAATGATGAATGGAGAGAGGGATGGATGGAGGGAGAATGATGAATGGAGAGAGGGATGGATGGAGGGAGAATGATGAATGGAGAGAGAATGATGAATGGAGAGAGGGATGGATGTAGAGAGAGGGGTGGATGGAGAGAGGGGGTGGATGGAGAGAGGGGGTGGATAGAGGGAGAGGGGTGGAGAGAGAGAGAGAGAGAGAGAGAGGGAGAAGGATGGATGGAGAGAGAGAGAGGGAGAAGGATGGATGGAAGGAGAGAGAGAGAGGGAGAAGGATGGATGGAAGGAGAGAGAGAGGGAGGAATGGATGGAGAGAGAGGGATGGAAGGATAGAGAGAGGGATGGATGGAGAGAGAGAGGGATGGATGGAGGGAGAGGGATGGATGGAGGGAGAGGGATGGAAGGAGAGAGAGAGGGATGGAAGGAGAGAGAGAGGGAGTACGATGAATGGAGAGGGATGGATGTAGAGAGAGGGAGTACGATGAAAGGAGAGAGGGATGGATGTAGAGAGAGGGAGGGATGGATGTAGAGAGAGAGAGGGGTGGATGGAAGGATGGAGAGAGGGGTGGATGAAGAGAGAGAGGGATGGATGAAGAGAGAGAGGAATGGGGAGAGAGAGATGGAAGGATAGAGAGAGGGATGGATGGAAGGAGAGAGAGAGAGATGGAAGGATAGAGAGAGAGAGGGATGGAAGGTGAGAGAGAGAGAGAGGGGGGAAAGGGATGGAAGGAGAGAGAGTAGGGATGGATGGAGAGAGGGAAGGATGGATAGAGAGAGGAAGAGGAATGGAGAGAGAGGGGGTAGGAGAGAGAGAGAGGGGGTAGGAGAGAGAGAGAGGGGGTAGGGATGGATGGATAGAGAGGAATGGAAGGAGAGAGAGGGGGATGGATGGAGAGAGAGGAATGGATGGAGAGAGAGGGATGGAAGGAGAGAGAGAGAGGGATGCATGGAGAGAGAGAGATTAGGGATGGATGGATAGAGAGAGGAATGGAAGGAGAGAAAGAGAGAGGGGGATGGATGGAGAGAGGGAGTAGGGATGGATGGATAGAGAGAGGGATGGAAGGATAGAGAGAGAGAGGGAAGGATGGATAGAGAGAGGAAGAGGGATGGAGAGAGAGGGAGGGATGGAGAGAGGGAGAGAGGGGGATGGATGGAGAGAGAGGAATGGATGGAGAGAGGGAGAGAGGGGGATGGATGGAGAGAGAGGAATGGATGGAGAGAGGGATGGAAGGAGAGAGGGAGAGATGGATGGATAGAGAGAGGAATGGAAGGAGAGAGAGAGAGAGAGAGAGGGATGGATGTATATATATATATATATATATATATATAGAGAGAGAGAGAGAGGGATGGATGTATATATATATATATATAGAGAGAGAGAGGGATGGATGTATAGAGAGAGAGAGAGGGATGGAAGGAGAGAGAGAGAGGGATGGAAGGAGAGAGAGAGATGGATGTATAGAGAGAGAGAGAGAGAGGGATGGAAGGAGAGAGGGATGGAAGGAGAGAGAGAGAGAGATGGAGAGAGAGAGAGAGGGATGGAGAGAGAGAGAGAGAGAGAGAGAGAGAGAGAGAGAGAGATGGAAGGAGAGAGAGGGATGGAAGGAGAGAGAGGGATGGAAGGAGAGAGAGAGAGAGGGATGGAAGGAGAGAGAGAGAGAGGGATGGAAGGAGAGAGAGGGATGGATGGAGAGAGAGAGAGAGGGATGGAGAGAGGGATGGAGAGAGGGAGAGGGATGTATGTAGAGAGAGGGATGGATGGAGAGAGAGGGGGTAGGGATGGATGTAGAGTGAGAGGGATGGAGAGAGCTGAGAAATAGGAAAACATGTAAGACTTACTTTTTTGTGATGTCAAATAAAGTTTGACAGTACTTTTAGATTTTACAATTATAGGAATGACTCGACATGATAACTACACAAGATAGAAAATATACAGAAAGTAATATAATTGTTTCTACTTTTGGCACAAGTCCAGCAATTACCCACTGGTAATTTATTTTATCGACCCCGTAATGATGAAAGACAGTTAACCTCGGCCGGATTTGAACTCAGAATGGAAAGGGGCGTAATTCTATGCGTCAAAGCATGGCGTCCGACGGTGTAGTGTGGTGATATGTGTGGTGATGTGTGTGGTGTGGTGTGTAGAAGGTGATGTGTGTGGTGTGTAGAAGGTGATGTGTGTGGTGTGGTGTGTAGAAGGTAATGTGCATTGTGTAGTGTGTAGAGTGTGGTGTGTAGAGTATAATGTGTGGTGTGTAAAACATAATGTGTGGTCAGTGATGTGTATGGCGTGGTGTGTGCACATGGTGTATGAGTACACGTGTGGAGTATGTGGTGTGTAACGAGGGTGTGGTGTAATTGTGTGTATGTGTGAGTGTTTAATGTGCTGTGTTAATGAGTGGACTGGAGTAAAAAGGAGTCACACAATCTTTAAAAGACCCTAAATTAACTTGCCCTAATTACTATATATACTCAAATAAAAAAGGGATTGGCTTATAATTGAGAAATAGGACAGAATCCAAACCCCATTTATAAGCCATGGTGGCTAATCAACAGACGACAGTTTTGAAATTCTCATGAGTGGAGAATATATTTATGAAGTTTTAAGTGTCATTTAGAGTATAGTTTTTATTTCACTTCTTTATGTAATGAGTTACCATTTTCTGATTGATTTCAAGGTCATATTCATTAAAATCATCCAACATAATAGCAAATACAAATTTCACCTCCAAATTGAAACTGGTGTAATATATCCACATCCAAAGTGTAAACTGGTGTAATATTCCAAAGTGTAAACTGGTGTAATATTCCAAAGTGAAACTGGTGAAATATTCACCTCCAAAGTGAAACTGGTGTAATATATCCACCACCAAAGTGAAACTGGTGTAATATATTCACCTGCAAAGTGAAACAGGTGTAATATATCCACATCCAAAGTGAAACTGGTGCAATATTCACCTACAAAGTGAAACTGGTGTAATATTCCAAAGTGAAATTGTAATATTCCAAAGTGAAACTGGTGTAATATTCCAAAGTGAAACTGGTGTAATATTCACCTCCAAAGTGCAAACTGGTGTAATATTCACCTCCAAAGTGTAAACTGGTGTAATATTCACCTCCAAAGTGTAAACTGGTGTAATATTCACATCCAAAGTGAAACTGGTGTAATATTCCAAAGTGAAACTGGTGTAATAATCCAAAATGAAACTGGTGTAATATATCCACCACCAAAGTGAAACTGGTGTAATATATTCACCTGCAAAGTGAAACAGGTGTAATATATCCACATCCAAAGTGAAACTGGTGCAATATTCACCTACAAAGTGAAACTGGTGTAATATTTCAAAGTGAAACTGGTGTAATATTCCAAAGTGAAACTGGTGTAATATTCCAAAGTGAAACTGGTGTAATATTCCAAAGTGAAACTGGTGTAATATTCCAAAGTGAAACTGGTGTAAAATTCACCTCCAAAGTGTAAACTGGTGTAATAATCCAAAGTGAAACTGGTGTAATATATTCACCTGCAAAGTGAAACTGGTGTAATATTCCAAAGTGAAACTGGTGTAATATATCCACCACCAAAGTGAAACTGGTGTAATATATTCACCTGCAAAGTGAAACTGGTGTAATATTCCAAAGTGAAACTGGTGTAATATATTCACCTGCAAAGTGAAACTGGTGTAATATTCCAAAGTGAAATTGGTGTAATATTCCAAAGTGAAACTGGTGTAATATTCACCTCCAAAGTGTAAACTGGTGTAATATTCACCTCCAAAGTGTAAACTGGTGTAATATTCCAAAGTGAAACTGGTATAATAATCCAAAATGAAACTGGTGTAATATATCCACCACCAAAGTGAAACTGGTGTAATATATTCACCTGCAAAGAGAAACAGGTGCAATATATCCACATCCAAAGTGAAACTGGTGTAATATATTCACCTGCAAAGTGAAACTGGTGTAATATATTCACGTGCAAAGTGAAACTGGTGTAATATATCCACGTGCAAAGTGAAACTGGTGTAATATATTCACCTGCAAAGTGAAACTAGTGTAATATATCCAAAGTGAAACTGGTGTAATATTCTAAAGTGTAAACTGATGTAATATTCCAAAGTGAAACTGGTGTAATATATCCACCACCAAAGTGAAACTGGTGTAATATATCCACCTGCAAAGTGAAACTGGTGTAATATATTCACCTGCAAAGTGAAACTGGTGTAATATATCCACCTCCAAAGTGAAACTGGTGTAATATTCCAAAGTGAAACTGGTGTAATATTCACCACCAAAGTGTAAACTGGTGTAATATTCCAAAGTGAAACTGGTGTAATATTCACCTCCAAAGTGTAAACTGGTGTAATATTCCAAAGTGAAACTGGTGTAATATATCCACCACTAAATTGCAACTGGTGCAATATTCACCTGCAAAGTGAAACAGGTGTAATATATCCACATCCAAAGTGAAACTGGTGTAATATATCCACCTCCAAAGTGAAACTGGTGCAATATTCACCTACAAAGTGAAACTGGTGTAATATTCCAAAGTGAAACTGGTGTAATATTCACCCCCAAAGTGTAAACTGGTGTAATATTCACCTCCAAAGTGTAAACTGGTGTAATATTCCAAAGTGAAACTGGTGTAATATTCACCTCCAAAGTGTAAACTGGTGTAATATTCCAAAGTGAAACTGGTGTAATATTCACCTCCAAAGTGTAAACTGGTGTAATATTCCAAAGTGAAACTGGTGTAATATTCCAAAGTGAAACTGGTGAAATATTCACCTCCAAAGTGAAACTGGTTAATATATCCACCACCAAAGTGAAACTGGTGTAATATATCCACCACCAAAGTGAAACAGGTGTAATATATCCACCACCAAAGTGAAACAGGTGTAATATATCCACATCCAAAGTGAAACTGGTGTAATATATCCACCTCCAAAGTGAAACTGGTGCAATATTCACCTCCAAAGTGAAATTGTTGTAATATTCCAAAGTGAAACTGGTGTAATATTCCAAAGTGTAAACTGGTGTAATATTCCAAAGTGAAACTGGTGTAATATTCACCTCCAAAGTGTAAACTGGTGTAATATTCCAAAGTGAAACTGGTGTAATATTCACCTCCAAAGTGTAAACTGGTGTAATATTCCAAAGTGAAACTGGTGAAATATTCACCTCCAAAGTGAAACTGGTGTAATATTCCAAAATGAAACTGGTGTAATATTCCAAAATGAAACTGGTGTAATATTCCAAAATGAAACTGGTGTAATATTCTAAAGTGAAACTGGAGTAATATTCACCTCCAAAGTGTAAACTGGTGTAATATTCCAAAGTGAAACTGGTGTAATATTCACCTCCAAAGTGTAAAATGGTGTAATATTCTAAAGTGAAACTGGTGTAATATTCACCTCCAAAGTGTAAACTGGTGTAATATTGCAAAGTGAAACTGGTGTAATATATCCACCACCAAAGTGAAACTGGTGCAATATTCACCTACAAAGTGAAACCGGTGTAATATTCCAAAGTGAAACTGGTGTAATATTCACCCCCAAAGTGTAAACTGGTGTAATATTCCAAAGTGAAACTGGTGTAATATTCACCTCCAAAGTGAAACTGGTGTAATATTCACCTTCAAAGTGAAACTGGTGCAACATTCATCTCCAAAGAGAAAATATTATAGCACCTCATTTACATATAATTTTTAAGTTGGTGAAATCAAAATATTGACCTCGAAGACAAGTCCTCCTCCCTATTTTACCATCAATATTTTGTCTCATTTATCGACATATATACAAGTATATACAATATTTACTTTACATAAATTATCAAAAGATTTGCTATTTATGTAAACAGAATTATCCGAAACTAAATCTAATAAAATTTCTTTTAATTAAATTTAAGAAAAAAAAATAGTTTGAAAGAAAACTAGAGATCACTGCTCCGACCAAGGTGTAGGAGTCACTGATTTTGACCAAGGTGTAGGGGTCACGACATACAAAATAAACAGTACTCACTGTAAATGTGGTTAGCGTTTGGAAAGGCTTCCAGCTGTTAAAGCGAAGCCAAGATCAGTTCTGTATGAGCAAGACATGGTCACCTGACCTGGCTTTGCCCACAATAGGACAACTCGTCTAACCCATGCAAGCGTAGAAAAATGGACATTAAATTGTGATTATATATATATATATATATATATATTATGTGTGTGTGTGTGTGTGTGTGTGTGTGTGTGTGTGTGTGTGTGTGTGTGTGTGTGTGTGTGTGTGTGTGTGTGTGTGTGTGTGTGTGTGTGTGTGAGAGAGTCTCGGGTTCAATCGAGGGGGAAACCACAGTAGGTAAAGTACTCAATACATTAGTAGAGTATATACAAAATATAATATAGAAATAGCTTCTACAGGACTAGGAATATTTCATTCGAAGGAAATCATTAGGAAAGCCCCGATTTCCTTGAAATGAAAGTTCTAGTCCTGTAGAAGTCATTTCTATATCATTCTGTTGACAAAGGGTTTCTCCCTACGAACGAAAATCCAGTTATATGATGCCTGTGTGAGATGGGCAGCAACTGCGGAGGATATGCGACGGCTGGAGAGAAATGAATCAAGCATGCTCCGTTGGATGTGCAATGTCAATGTGTGTGAACGACCAAGTATAGACGAGTTGAAAAAGAAACTGGGAATAAGAGGGATAAGTTGTGGTGTGCAGGAGAGAAGACTGCGATGGTATGGACATGTGATGCGCATGGAGGATGACCGCTGGGTAAAGAAGTGCCAAGAAATCCCAGTAGAAGGAAGATGCAGTAGAGGAAGACCACGAAAATCATGGGCAGGAGTGGTGAGAGCTGACCTCAGATCGCTGAAACTCACAGATGACGACGAAGGACAGTGACGATGGAGAGATGCTGTGCTGAATAGGACCCGTCCCACCCTTGCAAGCAGGAAAACTCAGACGTATGAAAAGATATATATATATATATATATGTATATATAAGAATCAAATATACTACTTGACCAATATACTAATATGTATAGATAATATAGATATAACAAACCTGTTGGTATAAACATCAACACTGGTAGACTCCTTCAGTACAGGAGAGGGGCAGATGATACTCCTGGCTTGTGTTTGATCAATAGCATCACTCCTTCCCTCTGGCACATAAATTTCTATTTGGTAGTGACCAGTTGTTTCCTCCTACTAAGAAAGAAATACCACCAGGGGTCAGAAGGTTAATTTATGAGTTTTATTTATTTAGTTTATGTATCATATACAGGGTGTCCCCCAAAAATGTATACACGCTTCAACAATATTCTTATAAATATGTGTATGCATTTTGGGGGGTAACCCTTTATTTGTGGCTGAATTTTTGTGGTGGTGGTGGAAGGTTATTGTAGCTGAGGGAAGGAAGGAAGGGAGGGAGAATGTAGATTGTGTGTGTAAGTAGAAGAGAGAGAGAACCTGAGATGGGAGAGACACATACATGTATGTGTGTCTCCCATCTCACGTTCTCTCTCCCTTCTACTTGCACATGTGTATGTGTGTGTGTACCCCAACTCTTGGAGGAGTCGGGGCGCCATAAAGATGTAGAGTGTGCCGTGGGCATTTATAAACCTGGTGGAGCCCATCTCTTCAGAGAGAGAGAGAGAGAGAGAGAGAGTGAGAGAGAAAGAGAGAACACATACGCATGTTTAACCCTTTAGCATTTAAACCGGCCATATCTGGCCAGAATTCTCTCACCTCATTCTGTTCAAACCGACCGTAACTAGCCACCCATACTGATGTTAAGGTATTGTTTTCAACGTAAATAATATCATCATCAAAATCTCAGATTCGATGTGAATAATTATGTGAGATCAAGTCTTTACTGTGAAAATACAATAGTAGATATAGAGTAATGTGAATGCTAAAGTGTTAAATACACACAAACACACACACAAACATACATATACACAGCCTTAATATAAACCAACAATACTTACCATAGATATACAGTGTTGTTTACCATCTCCGGTCAGTTTAAACTGGAGATGGTAGACAGCCAGACCAATCTCAGAGATAATATTTACGTTTATGTTGACAGAGGGCAAATGGGTGGGTATTGGTGTGGTCAGCCAGAACAATGACGTCCCCTTCTTCTGTAAGGTTGCCAGGACGGGACTGGGTCACTACAAAATCAAAACAATATTTGTTATATGAACAGTGTGTGTGTGAGTAGGGGGGTAATTTTTTGTGTGGGGGTTAATTTAGAGAATATAGGGTTAACATCAACAATGTGGAGGTAATATGGCTAACATGAAGAGTGTGGTGTGTGTGTATGTGGGGGGCTAACATGAAGAGTGCGGTGGCGGGGGGGGGGGGGGGGGTAAACATGGCGAGAGTGTGGTGGGGGGCAAACATGGCGAAAGTGTGTGATGGGGGGACAAACATGGCGTGAGTGTGATGGGGGGACAAACATGGCGAGAGTGTGATGGGGGGACAAACATGGCGAGAGTGTGTGTGTGGGGGGACAAACATGGCGAGAGAGTGTGTGTGTGGGGGCTAACATGGAGATAGTGTGGGGGCTTTTGAACAGAAGGGGATATAGTATGCGTGTAGTTGTAGAAGGGTAACGTGTGTGTGTGTGTAGAGAGAGAGAGAGAGGGGCACGTGGCCCAGTGGTAAGGGTCTTGGACTTACAATCATAACATCGTGGGTTCGATTCCTGGGTTCTGTGTTGTGTTCTTGAGCAAAACACTTCATTTCACGTTGCTCCAGTAAACTCAGCTGAAAATGAGTACCAACAATAGATGGAGGTTTAACCCTGCGATGGACTGGCACCCTGTCGAGGGTGGTGTCTTGTACTCTCAGTCGCTTCATGCCATAATGCATTGAAAATCTAAGTCGTTTAACTACAGAGGTACAACGTCAAACCATTCTAGCCCATTACTATAAAAAGTTATTTCAAAAATAAATAGATGATAAATAGAAAAAGAGAAATGGGGAATACATATACATACACAAATATATATATATATATATTTATTTATTAAAATAACAGATTAAAGTTTAAGCAAAGAATCGCTGCTTTCACCCTTAACGGGATCTGTTATTTTAATAAATATTTGCTCTACGGTTCTTATATATTTGATATATATTCATCCTTATCGAGCCCTCTTTGGATTTTAGTCTTCAAATTTATTATTATTACTATATATATATATATATATATATATATATATATATATATATATAAATAAAAGTGAGTTTTATTATTTATGGAAATATAATAATATCCCCCACCCCTATATATATATATATATATATATATATATATATATATATATATATATATATATATATATAGGGGTGGGGGATATTATTATATTGCCAGAAATAATAAAACTCACTTTTTGGTTTGGGTTGGATTTCACTTCCATATATTTTATATCTATCCCTATAGTTAATTTAACTAGCAATCAATGTTTTATTGATTGACCAACAGTTTTATATATATATATATATATATAGTCTCCCAGAGTTCTTTCGTCACACACCTGTGACATCAGTGATACTATTGTTTCTTCCTGTTGTATTGTAATGATGGTACAACAACCAATCAAAGGCCATAAGAAAGATTAAAGTGGTAGAAAAGCCAGGATCTACTATAAAATCCCTGAATTAGGGAAGCAACTGAAACAGAACCAAGAAAACCGAAGTAGAACAAAACCTGAATGGAACAACAACAACCATACAAATACACACTAGTGACCAAAGATAGAATACAAACACGAACACAAACCAAACAGAAAACGCGCATAGAAACACATTCGGAAATCGAGACAAATAAATAAACAATTGAATAAGTAAACATTACAATACAACGGGAGGAAACAATAATATCACTGATGATGTCACAAGTGTGTGATGAAAGAATTCAGACTATAAATAAATATATATATATATAAACAGTTGGTCAATCAATGATAAACATTGATTGCCAGCTAAATTAACTATAGGGATGTAGAATATACGGAAGCCAAAACCAACCCAACCCAAACTGTTTTATTATATATTTCTAGCAATACTATAACAATATGACCCTCCCCAAATATAATTTGTTTCGACATGCGATTTCATATAAAAAAACGTTGCAAACAAATTAGTTCGGATCTAGCTGTCGAAACATCTAGCTTCTGTGTTTTTCCTTTCCCTTTCCTTTATATTATATTATATTATATTATATATTTGTTTGTGCTTTCGTTCTGTAAATATTGTATTATATTTCTTTTTATAAGAAATATAATACAATTTTAAGGGCAGTAGATTGGCAGTATCAGTAGAGAGTCGGACACCATGCTTTGCAGCAAAGAGTCACGGCCCTTTACGCTCTCAGTTCAAATCCCGCTGAGGTTAACTTTACCTTTCATCCTTACGGGGTAGATAAAATAAAGTACCAGTCATGCACTGGGATAATTGCTGGCCTTGTGCCAAAAGTAGAAACAATGATATTTCTTTTTATACAAAATAAAATTTAAATCATCTATAATACTTAGATACAACAATACAATAAAAATATTGCAAATGAGAGGTGTCATTTACCTTTAATCTCACCTCTTCCCATTAGATCTATATTTTTCTTCTGGAATACTGTATTAACATTTATATTTTCATGTCTATATTATTAAGTATTAAGGTTGTTATATAATATTTAGAGTACAGTCTACAGACAAGGGGAAGTAGGGAAGGGATAATTATTTAAAAACTGATCTCTCAACTCCATCTTTATTTAGCTTACCCCAGGGTTTCCCAACCTGGGCGATTTCATATATACGGACACACATATATTCATTAAATAATAGCCCTTCTTTAATATTTAACTCTGCACCTTAAGCATTGAGCACACCTCGCTTCGGCTATTGGCGTCTAGTATACTGTACCACACTTTTTTGTCTCCTCTTTTCTTATGATACATATCTTCTCTTTAATATATATATATATTTATATATATATACACACATACATGCATAAACACTTCTATGCAAATACTCATACAGATATATTAAAAGCACATATATACCAGCATAATAACGATTGACAAACCATCAGGACACATGCTTGCTCGTGTGAAAACCGAACTTGCTACTCTACGTACACTGACGGAAACAGATATGTACATAAACACACAAATAGAACTGGTATGACTTATATAGGTACATCAAAGATTTTGTTCCAATATTGAACCATTCGAGGTAGTTAGAACGAAGTAGCAGTGTAGTACTGGGGTCAATTCTTCTATATCTCTTTCTTAATTCCTTTCTCTCACTCTATATCCGTCTCAGGAAAACATAACCTATCTGGGGTAGAGATCGGATCTGTCACCTTATACAAAATGCCCCGAACACCCCGAATGTCAATGTGGGACCTCTACAACTCCCTCACAAGTTATAGGTCCCTACATACGTACATAGAAACATCAGAGATATCTTTTATATCTTTCACTCGATAATGCTAGACAAGTATTCCGTGAGTCAGAAAGGAATGTTTGCGATATGACGGGAGAACCTCTCTGAATAAATATTAGATAGTTCAGATGCTACGTAAAGCAGGCGGCGACAACATCGAAGACCAGAGATGCCATGTGGAAATGGACATCGACATAACACACATAGGGTTACCTTATAATCATAGACATTTGGGCTTATGAACACACACACACACACACATATACATATATACGGGTGCACAGGTGTACGGAGTTCTCATGTCGCCACTAAGGATTCCGCCAGATGTCCCGTCACACATCTCTACACCTTCCATTAAATGTTGATTAGTAAATATATAGTAAGTATATATCACATGTAAGAGGGAAAGCCATAGCAAGTGTTGAGGATAAGAGACGTGTGGAATTAATAATAAAAATATTGTTAAAATTATTAATAGTAGTAGTTGTCACAATAAAGTGGGGAGGACAACATTATTATAAATAGTTATAATTGTTTCTACTTTAGGCACAAGGCCAGCAATTAACCAGTACATTACTGGTACTTTATTTTATCGACCCCGTCAGGGTGAAAGGCGTTGTTTAGAGGGCGGTGGATTGGCAGTATCAGTAGAGGGTCGGACGCCATGCTTTGACGTATAGAGTTACGGCCCTTGCCATTCTGAGTTCAAATCCCGCCGAGGTTAACTTTGCCTTTCATCCTTACAGGGTCGATAAAAGAAAGTACCAGTAATGTACTGGGTAATTGCTGGCCTTGTGCCAAACGTAGAAACAATTATTATAAATACTTATATACACACAAGCTTAAACAGGTATACATACATACGCTTATCTAGACTCGTACGTACATAAACGTTTATAAATAAAAGCCGAAGCTGATAAAAAGAACATAGCTTACCATATCGAATTTGGAAGGATGCACATAACGTTGCTTCAACATGGTCCCATCATCATTTGCTGATACGATTATTGCATACGCAACACAAGTTTAAAGGGCTATCTGTTTAGAAACCATCAAGCCAGGCCACCATCTAGACACTGAGGTGTGACAGTTGAAGGACATCAGGTGGTTATAGATTCAAATCAAACCTAAAGAGATAAAAATAAAATCATGATATATTTTCTGAAAACTACAGAATAGTAAAAGACATGTCGACACCTTTGCGGTATTAATAAGACTGAGAAAGGTATGAACGCCACCACGTCAATTAAGCTTCGAAAATAGAAAGTAGGTTTATATATCTATTAATTTTCATTTTCTTCCCCAATTCTGTATTTTGAAGTGCTTTCATTATTTTAAATATTTCTATCATGTCACTCGTTTGATTAATCTCCTCCAAAGTTGTAATTCTATGTGTTTGTCCTTGGTATAGTGAACTAATGTTGATATTTTCAAGTCTTGACATTTATATGGAATAGTGTCCTAATATTTAAATAGTCTTTATATTTTTATCCTGCTCCCCTAAGATTTATCTCCTCTAAATTTACAAAAGTTCACATTTCTTTCACAAGATAGATCCTTAAATAATTATAGTGTTTTCTGTTTTCTTCTTCTCTTGGTTGCTTCATGAGCCTCACCGTTTTTGCGGATGTCGGTTGACAATTTTCTCAGTGGTATCATACATATTCATCTAGAGTTTTAAATTTTTCAGCAATTAGCTAGGGAACAGAATGTTTTATTATTTCTATTATCCGTCTCCCTCTTTTGCTTCAACATGGTTAACCATATTTCAATTCATATTCATACATATTCACAATTCTTCTGTGAGGGGTATAAGAAGCTCGTTTTTTGCTCCACATTCGATACCAAATCATGCTTCCTTTTTATAACTTCGTTGTACAAATATAATAATTAAAGTATATATAAGCAATGTATATATATATAGATAGCTTCTTATTAACTCTTTCCCGAAACATTTATTTCTTCAAAATAAGGTAAGACATATCCCGAATAATATTGTAAGGTGTCTCAATAATTATTTCATTTCAATCAATTTTTCATTTCAGTTTTCTTTAGAAATATCTTGGCGTTGAAGATTTGTCCTTCTCATAGTAATTAGCTTGTCTCAAAATTGTTCGCAGTGTTTCCATGTTTAGTGTCACACACTATCGTTAATTCTAATGTAATAAATGTTACTTTTAAAAGAGTGAAGCTCTCAATTTTTTCTTTCTTTTGTATATTGATATCTAATGAATGACAAATGTATGTTATGTGATAGGAGAAAACACACACAGCCTTCTTCCCTCGCTATAGAAGGCTAACTGACAATGTCGTTCGTAGGAGTAACAAGTCACCTCTTACTGCCTTTTATATACCATGTGAACTGGAAAGATTTGCCAAGTATGGATACACTCTCTCCTTATCAATATTGTCCGAGTCCGAGGACATTTTCTCTCTGGTTAAGGAGTGAGAAGAAATATTAGGGATCAATCTCTAGCAATAATTTAATTAAATTATATTTAACCAAAGCTGTTATGTCGTGGTTGTTGTTATATTTTATAGTCGTGGTTTCAATGTTTATCAGGGGTTGTAGAATTAGTTTTATCAAATTATTATCAAACAAAAATGATGTATATATTGTCGTTGTACGTTGAAATCACATATATAGATTTATATACACACCAAGGATGGAGGGAAGACGGAATTGAAAACCATTATTGCTGAGCACAACATTGCAGGATCAAATATAACACACACACACATATATATATATAATCAGGTATGACCATTGATGAATGTCCCTGCAGATCATCAGGTTGTAGGATGAAATCAACCCTAGAGAAATGATAAATTATATGAAGGTATATTTTATGGAAGCTCGAGAAGAATAAAAATGAAAGTGAACCATTTTGAATTGTTAATATGATTGGGAAAGACATGGAGGCCACTACATCAATTTTTCTTTTAAATAGAAAGTAGGTTTATAAATTTTAATTTTGATAGTATTTTTGTAGTTGTCTCGGTAGTCTATTGGTAGGTGTTGGGACAGTGGTGATGCTGGTCTGGGGTTCAATCTCAGTCAGGAATCTCTCGAGAAATTTAATTTTTTTTAATTTTTCATAAAATGAACGAAAAATAGAGGTTGCAGGAATCTGACTGAGGTCGAACCCCAGACCAGCACCTCCATCACCTCTAATACTTACCACTAGTCTACGGAGGCGGTTATAAAAACTAACTGAAAATTAATATTTATAAACCTACTTTTTCAATTTTTTATAAAAACAAAATTTCTGTACAAGGTTTTCATGTACACCTGACAGAGATCGAACCCCTAATCAATATCACCACTGTCTCTAATGTCTACCACCAGACCACTGAGACGGTTATGAAATCGCAGTGAAAATTAATATTTATAAAACTACATTTTGTTCGGTTGAAAACTCGATGTAGTGGCATTCATGGCTTTTAAAGGACGTCCTTGAATTCATAAAGTAAATCTAGACTTTATTTCTCATTGCTCTAGGCTTGATTTGAACCTACAACAACTCCGTCTGCAATAATGTCATACCTCATTCCAGCTTAGTACGTCGTACCCGTAAATTGTTAAACGTGGTTCCTATATATACATGCAAGTCAGATTTGAACCTACAATGCTGTGCTTAATTTCTATTAATAAGTGTGTTTTATAAAAGAAAGTAAAGAAACAATTTAATGAAAGTAAAAAATTTATTTTATTCAGGAATGTTTTTATTTTATTTTATGTATTCACTTCATTAACTGCTGAATAGTTCTCTTGTTTTTGTTTGTTCTTACCATTGTTTACTGTAAATGGTGACTGTGATGAGACTGGATTATTACCAAGTTTTACTGGATGATGGCATTTCCTTATTGTATTATTTTGTTGTCAGTGGACATCTCTCTAAATACCTGGAATAAACATATGGTGTGTCTTTTACGTAACATTTCATTTAATATCTGATGTTCCAATGGATTACTTTTAAAATAAAACCAATAAACAGCACAGGTAGACTCCATCAAAAGAGACCACAGAGATGAGGTACGAATAATCTAAAATTAATTTTTAAAAAAAGACAATGTTTAAAGAAAGACAAACATTAAAAAAATATTTCCAACAAACACGTAAAGACAAAGACAATCACATCCACAATTTAATATCTGAAGATCAACATTTTTCACGATATAAATAAAACTAAATATGTAAAGTTAAGTGACCTCTCATTTATTTGCTCTAACTTTATTTTACTAATCTGTATTCTGTAGACATATATTTTCCTTGGTGTACATTACGATTTCGTTGATGAAAGTTTTCACTCGTCTTTAGATCTTTATTTCTTATAAAAGTTATAATACTCACCTCCTCTCATTAGATCTCTATTTTACTTCTGGAATACTGTATTAACATTTATATTTTCATCTCGATATTATTAAGTATTAAGGTTGCCATGTATTACAATACAGTATATAAACAAGGGAATATGAGGAGGGGTAATCATTTAAAAACAGCTAACCGCACACTCTGTGTATTTAGATTACACCAGGGTGTCCCATGGGCGATTTCATATATACATACACACATATATATACAAGTTATTGATTACAGAGTCGGGCTAGATCGATACAAAACGAACCTTAAGTTGATGAATAGCGAAACGCGCGCCGCGCCACGAATCAATAAACGTAATGAATGTGTACCCATTCGTCCTTATTTTATTATATATATATATTTTAATATATATATATATATATATATCTTATAAATATATATATATATATATATATATATATATATATATATACACATATTAATTTATTTATTTCAACCTGGAGTTTCGACCGATAGATAGTATTAGCAATTGGAAAGACCAGTGGAAACATTGTTTCGTCGGTCCGATCTGACGAAGGTCGATCGACTGTCTATATATGTATATACATACACATACATTAATATTTACTCACTTCTATGTAAATATATATACATATTAAAAACACATACCATATACCAGCTTAAAAACGACTGACTAACCATCAGGACACATGCTTGCTCTTGTTAAAATTTCACAGAGATACTTATGAAAACCGAACTTGCAACGCCACGTACACTTACATACACACACCTGTACATATACAGACGTATAGAAAAGGTATGACTTATATAGGTACATCAAAGTTAATGTTCCACTATAGCACCATTCGAGGTAGATAAAACGAAGTACCAGTGTAGTACTGGAGTCGATTCTTCTTCTATATCTCTTTCTTACTTCCTTTCTCCTACTTTCTCTCCTTCTCTGGTAAATATCTCCTGTGATCAGATCTAGGGTAGAGATGGGATCAGTCAGCTTTTAAAGAATACCCAAGACACCCCGAATATCAACGTGGGATCACCAAGACTCCCTCGCAAGCTATACATCCCTACATACATAGCAACATCAGACAGATCCTTTATGTAGATCACTTTTACTCGATGATGGAAGACAAGTTTTCAGTGAGTCAGAAAGGAATATTTGCGATATGAAGGGAGAACCTCTCTGAATAAATATTAGATAGTTAAGATGCTACGTAAAGCAGGCGGCGACAACATCGAGGACCAGAGATGCCATGTGGAAATAGACATCCACATATAAATATACAAAGATGGGGGGACCTTATCATCATAGACACTTGGGCTTATGAATACACAAATATATATTTATATACATACATACATACATATATATACATGGGGGAGGGGGGGGGCTCCTGCAGGACTAGAACGGTTTCATTCGGAAGAAATCAAGGGCTTTCCTGATGATTTTTTCCGAATGAAACAGTTCTAGTCCTGTAGAAGCCATTTCTATATTAAATATTATTTATTAAGTATTTATAATCTGCTATGTAATGAGTACCTTACTTACTGTGGTTACCGCCGATTGAACCCGGGATAAACATATATATATATACGGGTGCACAGGTGTACGGTGTCCTCAAGTTAACACCAAGGATTACGCTCGATGTCCCGTCACACATCACTACATCTTCGAGTAAATGTTGATTAGTAAATAAACCGTGTATCTCACATGTAAGAGGAAAACTATAGCAAGTGTTGAGGATAAGAGACGTGTGAAAATAATAATAATAATAATAATAGTGTTACAATTATTAATGGTAGTAGTTGTAATAATAAAGTGAGGGGGGACAACATTATTATAAATAGTTATGTACACACAAGCTTACACAGGTACACATTCGTACACGTATTTACACAAACGTTTATAAATAAAAGACGAAGCTGATAAAAAGAACATATATTACCGTATCGCGTTTGGAACGATACACTTGACGTTGAGTTCTTGAATCTGATCCCATCACCGGTTGCTGATACCATTATTGCACACACAACACAAGTTTAAAGAGCTGCCTGTTTAGAAACAATATTTCCAGGCCACCATCTACTCACTAAGGTATGACAGCTGAAGGACATCACTGGATATCAGCTGGTCGTTGGATGAAATAAACCTAGTGATAAGAATAAAAGTCATGATATATTTTCTGAAAACTCGAGAAAAGTAAAAACCATGGCGACTTGTTTGTGGTATTAAAAAGACTGAGAAAGCCATGAACACCACCACGTCAATTAAGCTTCGAAAATAGAAAGTAGGTTTATATATATTAATTTTCAGTATATTTTTATATCCGTCTCGTTGGCCTATTGGTAGGTGTTAGAGACGGTGAAGATCGAGGTTTGGGGTTCAACCTTAGCCAGGATCTATATAAAATAAGGGGGTTTTACTAATTTTTTTCAGCTTTTTAAAAATGTAAAAAAGTAGATAAAAATTTTTTTTCATTTTACCATAGATTTTTTTACGTTTGCATTGAAAAAAGCTGAAAAAAATTAGTAAAACCCCCTTATTTTATATAGATCGTGGCCAAGATCGAAACCCAGACCAGGATCTCCACCGTCTCTCATACCTCCCACTAGGCTACAAAGACAGCTTCAGAATAATATTAAAAATTAATATTTATAAACATACTTTTGATTTTGGAAGATTAATTGAAGTGGTGGCGTTCATGCCTTTCTTAGTGTTGCTGTGATTAGAAAGGGTCGACTTTGTCTTTCATAATTCAGGCTCTTTCATGAAGTAAATATTCATTTTATTTCTTAACGCCCTAGTATTGATTTGAACCTACAATTACTTCGTCTGCAATAATGTTCACTAATTTCAAATCTGCCATACCTAAATCCTGTTGCGACTTACAAATAAATTGTTAAATGTCACTTTTATATATTTACCAATGTGAGATTGGAACCTACAGTTATGTGCTTTGCAGTAATGTCCCGTAACTCAAACTAGATTGCGCTAAGCTTATATATTTCTTTCGTCCGAACAACATAATGGTTTCGATCCCAGTTCGCTACTGGTACAAGAAATAATTTAAAGAAATTCTATATCCCCAGCTAAATATTGAACTCCTAACGACATTTTATGTTACTTAATACCAATAACCCTGTTACACACTGAACATCTAAGCCCTGAACACACATTTATATTTATGACTCAATTTCCAATTTTTTTAATGATATTACACCACCTTTGTGTTCTAGGTGAAAATCCTGTCGATATTAATTTACAATTTTATAACTTTAGAGAAGAAAAATAGAGTACCAGTCATTTTATGGGTTCAATTTAATCGATCGGCTTCACCCCGTCAATCACTTGACATTTGCCAAACAAAAACACACAAACAGTATATATATATATATATATATATAATACGACAAATTAAAATAAATTACGTGTTTAATAAAGAAAAAAATTATTGAAAGTAAGAAATTATAATTATTTAGTAATAATATTTTTATTCTTTGTTTTCACTGCATTAACTGCTGAGTGTGACTTAATTTTCTTACTATTTTCTACTGTAAATGGCGGCTGAGTCGTTATTGGAGTATTACTAAGGTTTACTGGATGATGTTTGCTTATTGCTTTATTTTACAAAAAGTACCAGTAATGCACTGGGTAATTGCTGGACTTGTGCCTAAAGTAGAAACAATTATTTTACAAACAGTGGACATCGGAATATCCCTCTATATACCTGGGATAAATGTAAGGAGCATTGTTATGTTATACATAGTACAATGGTCATCTCTTCTTATATTTACATTTTCTTCCCCAATTCTGTATTTTGAAGTACTTTCATTATTTTAAATATTTCTATCATGTCACTCGTTTGATTAATCTCCTCCAAAGTTGTAATTCTATGTGTTTGTCCTTGGTATAGTGAACTAATGTTGATATTTTCAAGTCTTGGTATTTATATGGAATAGTGTACTAATATTTAAATAGTCTTTATGTTTTTGTCTTGTCTCCCCTAAGATTTATCTCCTCTAAATTTACAAAAGTTTCTTATCTTCCTTCACAAGACAGATCCCTAAATAATTCTAGTGTCTTCTGTTTTCTCCTCTCTGGGTTGCTTCAAGAGCCTCACCGTTTCTTCGGAGGTCAGTTGACCATGGCCCAAAACAATATTCTCAGTGGTATCACACATATTCATCTAGAGTTTTAGATATTTCAGTATTTAACTAGGAAAAAGAATGTTTTATTATTTCTATTATCCGTCTCCCTGTTTTGCTTCAACATGGTTAGTCATCTTTCAATTCATATTCATACATATTCACAATTCTTCTGTGAGGGGTATAAGAAGCTCGTTTGATGATCGAACCTGACTGAAAATCGTAAGGTCCTCAGATACGTCTTGATTCTACGAAGCAGATTTTCCTATTTCCATACATTTATATACACACCAAGGATGGAAGACAGATCTCTGTATATTTTCATGAAATTAGATTCACCGTTAACATGGAGTGACGACGAAACTGTAGTTATGTCCAAGCCAGTTGATACAATTCTAAGTTAGTTGATATATTTTGAAGTATTGCGAGATTTACTGAGTTCTTTTCTTATTTCCATAGCATGATCAAATTCACTACAATGCTTTCTGCTCACTTTTACTCAGCATCACAAATATTTCGTTCTTCATCTGTCATATCTTTTTATCATCATTTACTGTTGTGTCGTCTACTCCATCATTTAAACTATTCAATTCACTAATATCTCTTTGAGAAATATATATTTTCTGATGTCTTTAGAGCATTGTATCTTATAAACAGTATAATGGTGTCCTCTTCTTACATTTTCTTCTGTAATTTCAAGTGCTTTCATTATCTTAAATATTTCTGTCGTGTCTCCCCTTAGCTTTATCTCCTCCAAAGTCGTAATTCCTGGCTTTTTACATCTTTCTTCTCAAGAATTCTGGTATTTCATGCTTTTTTCTTCTCTGGATTCCTTCAATAGTTTCTCTCTCCTTTCGGAAGTCGGGTGACCATACCTGCAAATAATATTCTAAGTAGTATCACACATATCATTTATCTAGAGTTTTAATATATCTGTATTTAGGTAGGTAAAGTAATATTTCATCATTCCTATAATCCGACTTGGTGTTGTGGTCTTTTCCTGTGAGATGGTTAGCTACCTTTAAATTCAAATTGATACATATTCCACATTTGTTGGGGGTGGGTGAAACAAAAAAACACAATTTTACATCAGTATTCGATGTTAAAACTTGCTGGCGTCTTATACGTTCAAGATACAAATATGATAATTAAAGTATATACTAGCCATGTATATGTATCACCCTATTTTTAACTCTTCTTCAAAATGTATTCCGAAAAATCCTGTATGAGGTCTCTGTAAGTGTTCGATTTTCAATAGATTGTATTGCCGTTGAAGATGCAATCATTTCTCCTTATCAATAAACAATTTGTTATACAATTGTTGCTTCGTCCATTTTAAGTTTAGTTTCACAAACTATCGTTAATTCAAGATTTTGCTCTAATATAATAAATTATACTTTTAAAAGACTGACATTCTCACATTCATTCTTTATCTTCTATATTATCTAATGAATAAAACAATGTATGTGAGCTGTAGAAATAACACGACCTTCTTTCACCGCTGCAGATAGCAAACTGGCAGTGTGTTTAGCTGACAACGGTGAACGTCACGTGTTTAGTGTTAAATCCCAACAAAGTACCATTTATATACCGTGTTAACTGGAAAGACGGACCAAATAAGGATACAATCTGCTCTCCTTATCAATATTCTCTGAGATTGAGGACCTTGGTCCCTGAATAAGCAGTGAGATAAAGTGATAGGGTTGAATCTCTAGCAAGAATTACAGTAGGTTATTTTTAACGAAGGACATCAATAAATTTAATAGTGAGGTATGACAGTTGAAGAAGGCCACTGCAGATTATCGGGTTGTAGGATGAAATGAACCTTAGAGAAAGTAAGTGAAGATATATTTTCTGAAATTGCCAGAAGAATAAAAATCCAATGTCGACCCTCTCGAAGTATTGATAATGCTGAGAAGGGCATGAATGCCACAACATCTATTATGCTTGGAAATACAAGGTAGTTTTCTGAAAGCTCCAGATTAATAAAATACAAGGTCGGTCGTTGGTAGTGCGAATAACATGGAGAAAGACATGAAGGCCACCACATCAAGTTTGCTTGGATATAGAAAAGTAGCTTTATAAATATAAATGTTCATAGTACTTTTGTGGCAGTCTCTGTGGGTATGGTATGTGATAGAGACGGTGAAGATCCTAGTCTCTGGTTCAATCTCGGCCAGGAACTACACTAACGTTTTTCATTTTACTAGAGATAAAATGAAAAATTTTTGAATTTTTTCATTAAGACACCTCTGGTCTTGGCCAAGATTGAACCCGACACCAGGATCTTCACCGTCTCTCATACCTTCCACCAGGCCACCGAAACTTGCTACAAAAAGTTATGGAAAATTAATATTTATAAATCTACTTTACTATTTTCAAGCAAAATTGATGTGGTGGCGTTCATGCCTTACTCAATGTTATAAATACTAAAAAGGGTCGACTTTGTCTTTCATCCTCCTGGGTCTTTGATAAATTAAATCTTCACTTTGTTTCTTATCGCTCTACGGTTGATTTGAACCTACAATGTCCCCGTCTACAATAATATTTACTAACTTTAAATCTATCATACCTGGTTTGTGTGTGTGTGAAATATTCCCACCTCGTACAATAAGCCCGTAAATTGTTAAACCTGATTTCTATATAGATAATATATGTAGCAGTGTAAGATCTGAACCTACAATGATATGTTTTGCAGTAATTTTACACAATTTCAACTAAATAGCGATATGTATATGTTTTTCGTTTCTTAAAAATAAAAGAAATTCTATATCCGCAGCTAAATATTGAACTCCTGACAGCACCACAAACTACATTAAATATTTAACTACAAAGTCTCACACGACTTTGTAACTAAATGATAAAATAATAACCTTAATTTTTAATTGATATTACTTCACCTTTTTGTGTTCTCATCTCGGTGAAAATCTGGCCCTGATTAATTTAACATTTTTATTTTTGGAGAGATAAAATATAGTACCAGTCACATACTGGAACCAATTTAAATGATCGAATTCTCCCCGTAAATTTCTGCCTCAGTTACAAACAAAGAGGGTGTATCTGTATGTGTAAATATATATATATACATATATATTAAAGTATGTGTTAGCAATAAATAAATGAAACAAATTAAATAATAAAAGTAAGACATTTTTATTCAGTAGTTTTATTTTTATTATGATTTTCAATACATTAACTGCCCAGTGTGCCTTTTGTTTTTGTTTCTTCTTATTTTCTATTGCAAATGGCGGCTACGGCGAAACTGGATTATTACCAAGGTTTACTGGATGTTGTCTTTTGCTTCTTGGATTACTTTACAAACTTGAGACATCAGGATATTTACCGCAATACCCGAGATAAACATAAGGTCTGTCTTTTACGCAATATTTCGCTTTAAAGACTTGTGTTGACTTGATCAAATTTGACCTGTCTACGAGACAGAGATGCTATTTCAAAACAAACCACACAGACCAACCATGAATAATCTAAAATTAGTTTTACAAAAGATAATCCATCTTTAAAGAGACAAATATTTAAAAATTGACGTTCAAAGGAACACTCGATGGCAGAAAGAATCTCAGCCACAATTTAATGTCTGAAGTTAGACATTTTTCACGACATAAATATAGTTTAATGCCCCTCCTCTCATATCCGATTCCTTTCCTCAAATCCTCCAATAATACATATTTTATAGAGATATAATGTTGTGTTTTGTTTATATTTTCACCTTTTCTAGTAATTCGTAGTTTTAGAATTGTCATTCCGATCATGTAGAAAATCTATGACATTATCCTGATTGATATTATACGTTTTCAATATGAGATTGGAAGGCATAGCAAGTTCAAATTCACGACAATGCTTTCCGCTCACTTTTACTCAGCATCACAAATATTTCAATCTATTCATTCGTTCTTCATCTGTCATATCTTTTTATAATCATTTACTGTTGTGTCGTCTACTCCATCATTTAAACTATTCAATTCACTAATATCTCTTTGAGAAATATATATTTTCTGATGTCTTTAGAGCATTGTATCTTATAAACAGTATAATGGTGTCCTCTTCTTACATTTTCTTCTGATTTTCAAGTCCTTTCATTATCATAAATATTTCTGTCGTGTCTCCCCTTAGTTTTATCTCCTCCAAAGTTGTAATTCCTAGATTTTTACACCTTTCTTGTCAAGACAGATTTGTTAATAATTCTGGTATTTCATGCTTCTTTCTTCTCTGGATTCCTTCAATAGCTTCTCCCTCCTTTCGGAAGTCGGGTGACCATACCTGCAAATAATATTCTAAGTAGTATCACACATATCATTTATCTAGAGTTTCAGTATTTCTGTATGTTGGTAGGTATAGTAATATTTTATCATTCCTATAATCCGACTTGGTGTTGTGGGTTTTTTTATGTGAGATGGTTAGTTAACCTTAAATTCAAATTGTTACATATTCCGATTTTGTTGGGGTGGGTGAAACAAGAGACACATTTTTACATAAAAATTCGATGTTAAAACCTGCTGGCGTCTTATACATCCAAGATACGAATATGATAATTATATATGTTTGTACTAGCCATGTATAAGTATATCCCTATTTATAACTCTTCCTCAAAACAATATATTCCGAAAAATGCCGTATGATGTCTCCGTGAGTGTTCCATTTCAATCAATATCTCATTTCGATTTTCAATAGATTGTGTGGCCCTTGAAGATGCAATCATTTCTCCTTATAATAATTAATTTGTTTTACAATGTTCGTATTGTTGCTTCGTCCATTTTACGTTTAGTGTCACAAACTATCGTTAATTCAAGATTTTGCTCTAATATAATAAACTATACTTTTAAAAGACTGACATTCTCATATTCATTCTATCTCTTCTATATAGTTATCTAACCGATAAAAGAATGTATGTGGTATGTGAGAGGTAGAAATAACACGACCTTCTTTCACCGCTGCAGATAGCAAACTGGCAGTGTGTTTAGCTGACAACGGTGAACATCACGTGTTTAGCGTTAAGTCCCAACATAGTGCCATTTTTATACCGGGTTAACTGGAAAGTCGGACCAAATAAGGATACAATCTTCTGCCCTTATCAACATTCTCCGATCTTGGTCCCTGAATAAATAGTGAGATAAAGTGATAGGGTTGAATCTCTATCAAGAATTACAGTAGGTTATTTTTAACGAAGGACATCAATAAATTTAATAGTGAGGTATGACAGTTGAAGAAGGCCACTGCAGATTATCGGGTTGTAGGATGAAATGAACCTTAGAGAAAGTAAGTGAAGATATATTTTCTGAAATTGCCAGAAGAATAAAAATCCCATGTCGACCCTTTGGAAGTATTGATAATGCTGAAAAAGGCATGAATGCCACAACATCTATTATGCTTGGAAATACAAAGTGGGTTTCTGAAAGCTCCAGAGGAATAAAATACAAGGTCGGTCGTTGGTAGTGCGAATAACATAGAAAAAGACATGAAGGCCACCACATCAAGTTTGCTTGGATATAGAAAAGTAGCTTTATAAATATAAATGTTCATAGTACTTTTGTGGCAGTCTCTGTGGGCTAATGGTATGTGATAGAGACGGTGAAGATCCTGGTCTCTGGTTCAATCTCGACCAGGAACTACACTAACGTTTTTCATTTTACTAGAGATAAAATAAAAAAACTTTTAATTTTTTCACTAAGACCCATCTAGTCCTGGCCAAGATTGAACCCGACACCAGGATCTTCACCGTCTCCCATACCTTCCACAAGGCCACCGAAACTTGCTACAAAAAGTGATTGAAAATTAATATTTATAAACCTACTTTACTATTTTCAAGCAAAATTGATGTGGTGGCGTTCATGCCTTACTCAATGTTATAAATACTAAAAGGGGTCGACTCTGTCTTTCATCCTCCTGGGTCTTTGATAAATTAAATCTTCACTTTGTTTCTTATCGCTCTACGGTTGATTTGAACCTACAATGTCCCCGTCTACAATAATATTTACTAACTTTAAATCTATCATACCTGGTTGGTGTGTGTGTGTGTGTGTGAAATATTCCCACCTCGTACAATACGCCCGTAAATTGTTAAACCTGATTTCTATATAGATAATATATGTAGCAGTGTAAGATCTGAACCTACAATGATATGTTTTGCAGTAATTTTACACAATTTCAACTAAATAGCGATATGTATATGTTTTTCGTTTCTTAAAAATAAAAGAAATTCTATATCCGCAGCTAAATATTGAACTCCTGACAGCACCACAAACTACATTAAATATTTAACTACCAAGTCTCACACGACTTTGTAACTAAATGATAAAATAATAACACCTAAATTTTTAATTGATATTACTTCACCTTTTTGTGTTCTCATCTCGGTGAAAATCTGGCCCTGATTAATTTAACATTTTTATTTTTGGAGAGATAAAATATAGTACCAGTCACATAGTGGGATCAATTTAAACGATCGAATTCTCACCGCAAATGTCTGACTTCTGCCTCAGTTACAAACAAAGAGAGTTTATCTATGTGTGTATATATATATATATATATTAGTTAAAGTATGTGTTAGCAATAAATAAATGAAAAAAATTAAATAATGACAGTAAGACATTTTTATTCAGTAGTTTTATTTTTATTGTGATTTTCAATACATTAACTGTCCAGTGTGGCCTTTTGTTTTTGTTTCTGCTTATATTCTATTGCAAATGGCGGCTACGGCGAAACTGGATTACCAAGGTTTACTGGATGTTGTCTTTTGCTTTGTGGATTACTTTACAAACTGGAGACATCAGGATATCTACCGCAATACCCGAGATAAACATAAGGTGTGTCTTTTACGCAATATTTCGTTTTACAGACATGTTCGACTTGATCAAATTTGACCTGTCTATGAGACAGAGATTCTATTTCAAAACAAACCACACAGACCAACCACGAATAATCTAACATTAGTTTTTCAAAAGATAATCCATCTTTAAAGAGAGACAAATATTTAAAAATTGACGTTCAAAGGAACACTCGATAGCAGAAAGAATCTCAGCCGCAATTTAATGTCTGAAGTGAGACATTTTTCACGACATAAATATAGTTTCATGCCCCTCCTCTCACATCTGACTCGTTTTCTTAAAACTTACTTCTAATAATACATATTTTATAGACATATACTTTCGAAGGTAAACATTATGTTTTTGTGTTGTGTTTTGTAATTTTTCAATTCGTAGTTTTAGAAATGACATTCCGATTATGTAGAAAATCTATGACATTATTCTGATTGATATTATACTTTATCAACACGAGATTGGAAGACAGGCATAATTAACGAATTTTCAAGTTTATATTTA
>OZ024763.1:14155323-14247823 GCA_964016885.1 Eledone cirrhosa
GTAAGAGATCTGGGTGTGGAGATGGGATCTGTCAACTTTTACAAAGTACCCTAGACACCCTGAATGTCAATGTCGGGCCTTTAGGACTCCCTCACAAGTTATAGGTCGCTACATAAGACAGATTCTTTAGATCTCTTTTACTCGATGATGCAAGACAAGTTTTCAGTGAGTCAGAAAGTGATATGAAGGGATAAATATTAGATAGTTAAGATGCTACGTAAAGCGGGCGGTGACAACATCGAGGAGCAGATGTGCCATGTGGAAATAGACATCGACATATAAATATACAAAGATGGGGGGGGACCTTATCATCATAGACAATTGGTCTTATGTGTGTGTGGCTTCTGCAGGACTAGAACGGTTTCATTCGAAAGAAATCAAGGGCTTTCCTGATGATATTTTCCGAATGAAACAGTTCTAGTCCCGTAGAAGACATTTCTATATGAAATATTTATACTCTGATATATATTGAGTACCTTACTTACTGTGGCGTTCATGCCTTTCTTAGTGTTGCTGTTATTAGAAAGGGTCGACTTTGTCTTTCATAATTCAGGCTCTTTCATGAAGTAAATATTCATTTTATTTCTTAACGCCCTAGTGTTGATTTGAACCTACAATGACTTCGTCTGCAATAATGTTCACTAATTTCAAATCTGCCATACCTAAATCCTGTGTGCGACTTACAAATAAATTGCTAAACGTCACTTTTATCAATGTAAGATTGGAACCTACAGTGATGTGCTTTGCAGTAATGTCCCGTAACTCGAACTAGATTGAGCTAAGCTTGTATATTTCTTTCGTCCGAATAACATAATGGTTTCGATCCCAGTTCGCTACTGGTACAAGAAATAATTTTTAGAAATTCTATATCCCCAGCTAAATATTGAACTCCTAACGACATTTTATGTTACTTAATACCAAAGCCCTGAACACACATTTATATTTATAACTCAATTTCTAATTTTTAAATGATATTACACCACCTTTGTGTTTTCGGTGGATATTAATTTACAATTTTATAGCAGAAAAATAGAGTACCAGTCATTTTATAGGTTCAATTTAATCGATCGGCTTCTCCCCGTCAATCACTTGACAAACAAAGACACACAAACAGTATATATATATGATACGACAAATTTGAAATAAATTACGTGTTTAAGAAAAAGAATTATTGAATGTAAGTAATAATATTTTTATTGTTTGTTTTCACTGCATTAACTGCTGAGTGTGATGGAGAGAGAGGGATGGAGAGAGGGGTGGAGAGAGAGGGATGGAGAGAGAGAGGGATGGAGAGAGAGAGAAAGAGAAAGAGATAGAGAGAGAGAGGGTGAATGGAGAGAGGGGTGGATAGAGAGAGAGTTGGATGGATAGAGAGAGGGAGAGAGATGGATGGAGAGAGGGGTGGAGAGAGAGAGTGAGGGATGGAGAGAGAGGGATGGATGGAAGGAGAGAGTGAGGGATGGAAGGAGAGAGTGAGGGATGGAAGGAGAGAGTGAGGGATGGAGAGATAGTGGAGAGTGAGGAATGGAGAGAGAGTGAGGAATGGAAGGAGAGAGAGTGAGGAATGGAAAGAGAGAGAGGAATGGAAAGAGAGAGGGGTGGATGGAGAGAGAGAGAGAGAGATGGAAAGAGAGGGGTGGATGGAAAGAGTGAGGGATGGATGGAAGGAGAGAGGAATGGATAGAGAGAGAGAGAGGGAGAGAGGGAGAAGGATGGATGGAAGGAGAGAGGGAGAAGGATGGATGGAAGGAGAGAGGGAGAAGGATGGAAAGAGAGATGGATGGAGAGGGATGGATGGAAAGAGAGGGGGATGGATGGAGAGAGAGAGGGGTGGATGGAGAGAGAGAGAGAGGGATGGATGGAAGGAGAGAGAGAGAGGAATGGAGAGTGAGGAATGGGGAGAGAGTTGGATGGATAGAGAGAGAGAGGGATGGATGGAGAGAGAGAGGGAGTTGGATGGATAGAGAGAGGGAGAAAGATGAATGGAGAGAGAGAGGGGTGGAGAGAGGGATGGATGGAGAGAGAGAGATGGATGGAGAGAGGGATGGAGAGAGAGGGATGGAAGGATAGAGAGAGGGGTGGATAGAGAGAGAGAGGGATGGAAGGATAGAGAGAGATGGAAGGATAGAGAGAGGGATGGATGGATAGAGAGAGAAAGGGGTGGATAGAAGGAGAGAGTGAGGAATGGAGAGAGAGAGAGAGTAGGATGGATGGATAGAGAGGGATGGATAGAGATGGAAGGATGGAGAGATGAAAGGATAGAGAGAGATGAAAGGATAGAGAGAGATGAAAGGATGGAGCGAGGGATGGAGAGAGAGAGGGATGGAGAGAGAGAGAGAGGGAGAATGATGGATGGAGAGAGGGATGGATAGGAGAGAGGGAGAATGATGGATGGAGAGAGGGATGGATGGAAGGAGAGAGGGATGGATGGAAGGAGAGAGAGATGGAAGGATAGAGAGAGAGAGGGATGGATCGAGAGAGGGAGAATGATGAATGGAGAGAGAGAGGGATGGATGTAGAGAGGGATGGATGGAGAGAGAGAGAGAGAGAGAGAGAGAGAGAGAGAGATGGAGAGAGAGGGGTCAAGAGAGGGATGGATGGAAGGATAGAGAGGGATGGATGGAGAGAGAGAAGGAAGGATAGAGAGAGAGGGAAGGATAGAGAGAGAGAGGGATAGAGAGAGAGAGAGGGATGGAAGGAGAGGGATGGGTGGAGAGAGAGAGAGAGAGAGGGATGGACCGATAGAGAGAGAAGGATGGATGGAGAGAGGGATGGAATGGACAGAGAGAGGGATGGAAGGAGAGAGAGAGAGAGGGGTATGGAAGGGGAGAGAGAGAGGGGTATGGATGGAGAGAGAGGGATGGAGAGAGATGGATGGAAGGAGAGAGAGAGGGATGGTTGAGAGGGAGAGATAGATGTAGGGAGAGGGGTGGATGAAGAGAGAGGGAGATGGAAGGAGAGGGAGGGGTGGATAGAGAGAGAGAGGGGTGGATAGAGAGAGAGAGGGGTGGAGAGAGAGAGAGGGGTGGATAGAGAGAGAGGGGGGGGGTGGATAGAGAGAGAGGGGGGGGTGGATAGAGAGAGGGGGGGTGGATAGAGAGAGAGGGGGGTGGATAGAGAGAGGGGGGTGGATAGAGAGAGAGGGGGGGTGGATAGAGAGAGAGGGGGGATAGAGAGAGAGGGGGGGTGGATAGAGAGAGAGGGGGGGTGGATAGAGAGAGAGGGGGGGTGGATAGAGGGAGAGAGAGATGGAGAGAGAGAGAGAGGGATGGAGGGAGAATGATGAATGGAGAGAGGGATGGATGGAGGGAGAATGATGAATGGAGAGAGGGATGGATGTAGAGAGAATGATGAATGGAGAGAGGGATGGATGTAGAGAGAGGGATGGAGGGAGAGAGAGAGAGGGAGGGATGGAGAGAGGGGTGGATAGAGGGAGAGGGGTGGATGGAGAGAGAGAGGGATGGAGAGAGAGCGAGAGAGGGAGAAGGATGGATGGAAGGATAGAGAGAGGGATGGATGGAGAGAGAGGGATGGAGGGAGAGGGATGGAAGGAGAGAGAGGGATGGAAGGAGAGAGAGGGATGGAAGGAGAGAGAGGGAGTACGATGAATGGAGAGGGATGGATGTAGAGAGAGGGAGTACGATGAATGGAGAGAGGGATGGATGTAGAGAGAGAGAGGGGTGGATGGAAGGATGGAGAGAGAGGGGTGGATGGAAGGATGAAGAGAGAGAGGGATGGATGAAGAGAGAGAGGAATGGGGAGAGAGAGGGAGATGGATAGGAGAGAGATGGATATAGAGAGTGAGGAATGGAGAGAGAGAGATGGAAGGATAGAGAGAGGGATGGATGGAAGGAGAGAGAGAGATGGAAGGATAGAGAGAGAGAGGGATGGAAGGTGAGAGAGAGAGAGGGATGGAAGGTGAGAGAAAGAGAGGGGGGAAAGGGATGGAAGGAGAGAGAGTAGGGATGGATGGATAGAGAGGAATGGAAGGAGAGAGGGGGATGGATGGAGAGAGGGAGGGATGGAGAGAGAGAGAGGAATGGATGGAGAGAGAGGGATGGAAGGAGAGAGAGAGAGAGAGAGAGATGGATAGAGAGAGGAATGGAAGGAGAGAGAGAGAGAGGGGGATGGATGGATAGAGAGAGGAATGGAAGGAGAGAGAGAGGGATGGATGTAAGGAGAGAGAGAGAGAGGGATGGAGAGAGAGAGGGAGAGGGATGGAGAGAGAGAGAGAGAGAGAGAGGGATGGAAGGAGAGAGAGGGAGAGGGATGGAGAGAGAGAGGGAGAGGGATGGAGAGAGAGAGAGAGAGGGATGGAAGGAGAGAGAGAGAGGGATGGAAGGAGAGAGAGAGGGAGGGAGGGATGGAAGGAGAGAGAGAGAGAGAGAGAGGGATGGAGAGAGAGAGGGGGTAGGAGAGAGGGATGGATGTAGAGAGAGAGAGAGAGAGAGATGGAAGGAGAGAAAGAGAGAGGGGTGGAGAGAGAGGGGTGGAGAGAGAGGGATGGAGAGAGAGAGAAAGAGAGAGGGGTGGAGAGAGAGAAAGAGATAGAGAGAGAGAGGGTGAATGGAGAGAGGGGTGGATAGAGAGAGAGTTGGATGGATAGAGAGAGTGAGGGATGGAAGGAGAGAGTGAGGGATGGAAGGAGAGAGAGAGGAATGGATAGAGAGAGGGGTGGATGGAGAGAGTGAGGGATGGATAGAGAGAGAGAGAGGGAGAAGGATGGATGGAAGGAGAGAGGGATGGATGGATGGAAGGAGAGAGGGATGGATGGATGGAGAGAGAGAGGGATGGATGGATGGAGAGAGAGAGGGATGGATGGATGGAGAGAGGGATGGATGGAGAGAGAGGGGGATGGATGGAAGGAGAGAGAGAGAGGGATGGATGGAAGGAGAGAGAGAGAGGAATGGAGAGTGAGGAATGGGGAGAGAGAGAGGGATGGATGGAGAGAGAGAGGGATGGATGGAAGGAGAGAGAGAGAGAGGGATGGATGGAAGGAGAGAGAGAGAGGAATGGAGAGTGAGGAATGGGGAGAGAGTTGGATGGATAGAGAGAGAGAGGGATGGAAGGATAGAGAGAGAGAGGGATGGAAGGATAGAGAGAGAGGGAAGGATAGAGAGAGAGAGGGGTGGATAGAGAGAGAGAGGGGTGGATAGAGAGAGAGAGAGAGAGATGGATGGATGGAGAGAGAGGGATGGATGGAGAGAGGGATGGATGGAGAGAGAGTGAGCAATGGAGAGAGAGGTATGGATGGAGAGAGAGAGGGATGGAAGGATGGAGAGAGATGGAAGGATAGAGAGAGAGGGATGGAAGGAGAGAGAGAGAGAGGGGAATGGATGTAGAGAGAGAGGGATGGATGTAGAGAGCGGGATGGAAGGATGGATGAGGAGAGAGGCGTGGATGGAGAGAGAGGGGTGGATGGAGAGAGATGGATGGATAGAGAGAGAGGGATGGAAGGAGAGAGGGAGAACGATGAATGGAGAGAGGGATGGATGGAAGGAGAGAGTGAGCAATGGAGAGAGAGGGATGGATGGATAGAGAGAGAAAGGGGTGGATAGAAGGAGAGAGTGAGGAATGGAGAGAGAGAGAGAGAGTAGGATGGATGGATAGAGAGGGATGGATAGAGATGGAAGGATGGAGAGAGATGAAAGGATAGAGAGAGAGAGGGATGGAGCGAGGGATGGAGAGAGAGAGGGATGGAGAGAGAGGGATGGATAGAGAGAGAGAGGGATGGATGGAGAGAGAGAGGGAGAATGATGGATGGAGAGAGGGATGGATAGGAGAGAGGGAGAATGATGGATGGAGAGAGGGATGGATGGAAGGAGAGAGGGATGGAAGGATAGAGAGAGGGATGGAAGGATAGAGAGAGGGATGGATGTAGAGAGCGATGGATGGAAGGAGAGAGAGAGGGATGGCAGGAGAGAGAGAGGGATGGCAGGAGAGAGAGGGGTCAAGAGAGGAATGGATGGAGAGAGAGAGAGAGAGAGAGAAGGAAGGATAGAGAGAGAGGGAAGGATAGAGAGAGAGAGGGATAGAGAGAGAGAGAGGGATGGAAGGAGAGGGATGGGTGGAGAGAGAGAGAGAGAGGGATGGACCGATAGAGAGAGAAGGATGGATGGAGAGAGGGATGGAATGGACAGAGAGAGATGGAAGGAGAGAGAGAGATGGAAGGAGAGAGATGGATGGAAGGGGAGGGAGAGAGAGAGGGATGGAAGGGGAGGGAGAGAGAGAGGGGTATGGATGGAGAGGGAGAGAGAGAGGGGTATGGATGGAGAGGGAGAGAGAGGGTATGGATGTAGAGAGAGGGATGGATGGAAGGAGAGAGAGGGGTGGATGGAGAGAGGGAGGGATAGATGTAGGGAGAGGGGTGGATGAAGAGAGAGGGAGATGGAAGGAGAGGGAGGATAGAGAGAGAGAGGGGTGGATAGAGAGAGGGGGGGTGGATAGAGAGAGAGAGAGAGATGCAGAGAGAGAGGGATGGAGGGAGAATGATGAATGGAGAGAGGGATGGATGGAGGGAGAATGATGAATGGAGAGAGAATGATGAATGGAGAGAGGGATGGATGTAGAGAGAGGGGTGGATGGAGGGAGAGAGAGGGGTGGAGGGATGGAGAGAGGGGGTGGATAGAGGGAGAGGGGTGGATGGAGAGAGAGGGATGGAGAGAGAGGGAGAAGGATGGATGGAGAGAGAGAGAGGGAGAAGGATGGATGGAAGGAGAGAGAGAGGGAGGAATGGATGGAGAGAGAGGGATGGAAGGATAGAGAGAGGGATGGAAGGAGAGAGAGAGGGATGGATGGAGAGAGAGAGGGATGGATGGAGGGAGAGGGATGGAAGGAGAGAGAGAGGGATGGAAGGAGAGAGAGAGGGAGTACGATGAATGGAGAGGGATGGATGTAGAGAGAGGAAGTACGATGAATGGAGAGAGGGATGGATGTAGAGAGAGGGAGGGATGGATGTAGAGAGAGAGAGGGGTGGATGGAAGGATGGAGAGAGAGGGGTGGATGGAAGGATGGAGAGAGAGGGGTGGATGAAGAGAGAGAGGGATGGATGAAGAGAGAGAGGAATGGGGAGAGAGAGATGGAAGGATAGAGAGAGGGATGGATGGAAGGAGAGAGAGAGAGATGGAAGGATAGAGAGAGAGAGGGATGGAAGGTGAGAGAGAGAGAGAGGGGGGAAAGGGATGGAAGGAGAGAGAGTAGGGATGGATGGAGAGAGGGAAGGATGGATAGAGAGAGGAAGAGGGATGGAGAGAGGGAGGAATGGAGAGAGAGGGGGTAGGAGAGAGAGAGAGGGGGTAGGGATGGATGGATAGAGAGGAATGGAAGGAGAGAGAGGGGGATGGATGGAGAGAGAGGAATGGATGGAGAGAGAGGGATGGAAGGAGAGAGAGAGAGGGATGCATGGAGAGAGAGAGATTAGGGATGGATGGATAGAGAGAGGAATGGAAGGAGAGAAAGAGAGAGGGGGATGGATGGAGAGAGGGAGTAGGGATGGATGGATAGAGAGAGGGATGGAAGGATAGAGAGAGAGAGGGAAGGATAGAGAGAGAGAGGGAAGGATGGATAGAGAGAGGAAGAGGGATGGAGAGAGAGGGAGGGATGGAGAGAGAGGGGGTAGGAGAGAGAGAGGGGGATGGATGGATAGAGAGAGGAATGGAAGGAGAGAGAGAGAGGGTGATGGATGGAGAGAGAGGAATGGATGGAGAGAGGGAGAGAGGGGGATGGATGGAGAGAGAGGAATGGATGGAGAGAGGGAGAGAGGGGGATGGATGGAGAGAGAGGAATGGATGGAGAGAGGGATGGAAGGAGAGAGAGAGAGAGAGAGAGAGAGAGGGATGGATGTATATATATATATATAGAGAGAGAGAGGGATGGATGTATAGAGAGAGAGAGAGGGATGGAAGGAGAGAGAGAGAGGGATGGAAGGAGAGAGAGAGAGGGATGGAAGGAGAGAGAGAGAGAGATGGAAGGAGAGAGAGAGAGGGATGGAAGGAGAGAGAGAGATGGATGTATAGAGAGAGAGAGGGATGGAAGGAGAGAGGGATGGAAGGAGAGAGAGAGAGAGATGGAGAGAGAGAGAGAGGGATGGAGAGAGAGAGAGAGAGGGATGGAGAGAGAGAGAGGGATGGGGAGAGAGAGAGAGAGAGAGAGAGGGATGGGGAGAGAGAGAGAGAGAGAGAGAGATGGATGGAGAGAGAGTGAGGAATGGAAGGAGAGAGAGAGATATGGATGGAGAAAGTGAGGGAAGGATAGAGAGGGAAGGATAGTGAGGGAAGGATAGAGAGTGAGGGAAGGATAGAGAGAGGGAGAATGATGAACGTGGAGAGGGATGGATAGAGAGAGAGGGATGGATGGAGAGAGAGAGGGATGGATGGAAGGAGAGAGTGAGGAATGGAGAGAGAGGGATGGATGGAAGGAGAGAGTGAGGAATGGAGAGAGAGGGATGGATGGAAGGAGAGAGTGAGGAATGGATTTCCGGAGAGAGAGAGAGAGAGATGGATGTAGAGAGAGAGAGGGTTGGATGGATAGAGAGAGAGGGTTGGATGGATAGAGAGAGAGAGATGGAAGGATAGAGAGAGAGAGATGGATGAGAGAGAGAGATGGATGAGAGAGAGAGGTGGATGGAAGGAGAGAGTGAGGGATGGAAGGAGGTGGATGGAAGGAGAGAGTGAGGGATGGAAGGAGAGGGATGGAAGGAGAGAGAGAGGGATGGATGGAAGGAGAGAGAGTGGTGGATGGAAGGAGAGAGAGAGAGATGGATGGAGAGAGATGGATGGAAGGAGAGAGAGAGGGGTATGGTTGAGAGGGAGAGAGAGGGTTATGGATGGAGAGAGGGAGAGGGATGGAGAGAGAGAAATAGAAAAACATGTAAGACTTACCTATTTGTGATGTCAAATAAAGTTTGACAGTACTTTTAGATTTTACAATTATAGGAATGACTCGACATGATAACTACACAAGATAGAAAATATACAGAAAGTAATATAATTGTTTCTACTTTTGGCACAAGTCCAGCAATTACCCACTGGTAATTTATTTTATCGACCCCGTAATGATGAAAGACAGTTAACCTCGGCCGGATTTGAACTCAGAATGGAAAGGGGCGTAATTCTATGCGTCAAAGCATGGCGTCCGACGGTGTAGTGTGGTGATATGTGTGGTGATGTGTGTGGTGTGGTGTGTAGAAGGTGATGTGTGTGGTGTGTAGAAGGTGATGTGTGTGGTGTGTAGAAGGTGATGTGTGTGGTGTGGTGTGTAGAAGGTAATGTGCATTGTGTAGTGTGTAGAGTGTGGTGTGTAGAGTATAATGTGTGGTGTGTAGAACATAATGTGTGGTCAGTGATGTGTATGGCGTGGTGTGTGCACATGGTGTATGAGTACACGTGTGGAGTATGTGGTGTGTAACGAGGGTGTGGTGTAATTGTGTGTATGTGTGAGTGTTTAATGTGCTGTGTTAATGAGTGGACTGGAGTAAAAAGGAGTCACACAATCTTTAAAAGACCCTAAATTAACTTGCCCTAATTACTATATATACTCAAATAAAAAAGGGATTGGCTTATAATTGAGAAATAGGACAGAATCCAAACCCCATTTATAAGCCATGGTGGCTAATCAACAGACGACAGTTTTGAAATTCTCATGAGTGGAGAATATATTTATGAAGTTTTAAGTGTCATTTAGAGTATAGTTTTTATTTCACTTCTTTATGTAATGAGTTACCATTTTCTGATTGATTTCAAGGTCATATTCATTAAAATCATCCAACATAATAGCAAATACAAATTTCACCTCCAAATTGAAACTGGTGTAATATATCCACATCCAAAGTGTAAACTGGTGTAATATTCCAAAGTGTAAACTGGTGTAATATTCCAAAGTGAAACTGGTGAAATATTCACCTCCAAAGTGAAACTGGTGTAATATATCCACCACCAAAGTGAAACTGGTGTAATATATTCACCTGCAAAGTGAAACAGGTGTAATATATCCACATCCAAAGTGAAACTGGTGCAATATTCACCTACAAAGTGAAACTGGTGTAATATTCCAAAGTGAAATTGTAATATTCCAAAGTGAAACTGGTGTAATATTCCAAAGTGAAACTGGTGTAATATTCACCTCCAAAGTGCAAACTGGTGTAATATTCACCTCCAAAGTGTAAACTGGTGTAATATTCACCTCCAAAGTGTAAACTGGTGTAATATTCACCTCCAAAGTGTAAACTGGTGTAATATTCACATCCAAAGTGAAACTGGTGTAATATTCCAAAGTGAAACTGGTGTAATAATCCAAAATGAAACTGGTGTAATATATCCACCACCAAAGTGAAACTGGTGTAATATATTCACCTGCAAAGTGAAACAGGTGTAATATATCCACATCCAAAGTGAAACTGGTGCAATATTCACCTACAAAGTGAAACTGGTGTAATATTTCAAAGTGAAACTGGTGTAATATTCCAAAGTGAAACTGGTGTAATATTCCAAAGTGAAACTGGTGTAATATTCCAAAGTGAAACTGGTGTAATATTCCAAAGTGAAACTGGTGTAAAATTCACCTCCAAAGTGTAAACTGGTGTAATAATCCAAAGTGAAACTGGTGTAATATATTCACCTGCAAAGTGAAACTGGTGTAATATTCCAAAGTGAAACTGGTGTAATATATCCACCACCAAAGTGAAACTGGTGTAATATATTCACCTGCAAAGTGAAACTGGTGTAATATTCCAAAGTGAAACTGGTGTAATATATTCACCTGCAAAGTGAAACTGGTGTAATATTCCAAAGTGAAATTGGTGTAATATTCCAAAGTGAAACTGGTGTAATATTCACCTCCAAAGTGTAAACTGGTGTAATATTCCAAAGTGAAACTGGTATAATAATCCAAAATGAAACTGGTGTAATATATCCACCACCAAAGTGAAACTGGTGTAATATATTCACCTGCAAAGAGAAACAGGTGCAATATATCCACATCCAAAGTGAAACTGGTGTAATATATTCACCTGCAAAGTGAAACTGGTGTAATATATTCACGTGCAAAGTGAAACTGGTGTAATATATCCACGTGCAAAGTGAAACTGGTGTAATATATTCACCTGCAAAGTGAAACTAGTGTAATATATCCAAAGTGAAACTGGTGTAATATTCTAAAGTGTAAACTGATGTAATATTCCAAAGTGAAACTGGTGTAATATATCCACCACCAAAGTGAAACTGGTGTAATATATCCACCTGCAAAGTGAAACTGGTGTAATATATTCACCTGCAAAGTGAAACTGGTGTAATATATTCACCTGCAAAGTGAAACTGGTGTAATATATCCACCTCCAAAGTGAAACTGGTGTAATATTCCAAAGTGAAACTGGTGTAATATTCACCACCAAAGTGTAAACTGGTGTAATATTCCAAAGTGAAACTGGTGTAATATTCACCTCCAAAGTGTAAACTGGTGTAATATTCCAAAGTGAAACTGGTGTAATATATCCACCACTAAATTGCAACTGGTGCAATATTCACCTGCAAAGTGAAACAGGTGTAATATATCCACATCCAAAGTGAAACTGGTGTAATATATCCACCTCCAAAGTGAAACTGGTGCAATATTCACCTACAAAGTGAAACTGGTGTAATATTCCAAAGTGAAACTGGTGTAATATTCACCCCCAAACTGTAAACTGGTGTAATATTCACCTCCAAAGTGTAAACTGGTGTAATATTCCAAAGTGAAACTGGTGTAATATTCACCTCCAAAGTGTAAACTGGTGTAATATTCCAAAGTGAAACTGGTGTAATATTCCAAAGTGAAACTGGTGAAATATTCACCTCCAAAGTGAAACTGGTTAATATATCCACCACCAAAGTGAAACTGGTGTAATATATCCACCACCAAAGTGAAACAGGTGTAATATATCCACCACCAAAGTGAAACAGGTGTAATATATCCACATCCAAAGTGAAACTGGTGTAATATATCCACCTCCAAAGTGAAACTGGTGCAATATTCACCTCCAAAGTGAAATTGTTGTAATATTCCAAAGTGAAACTGGTGTAATATTCCAAAGTGTAAACTGGTGTAATATTCCAAAGTGAAACTGGTGTAATATTCACCTCCAAAGTGTAAACTGGTGTAATATTCCAAAGTGAAACTGGTGTAATATTCACCTCCAAAGTGTAAACTGGTGTAATATTCCAAAGTGAAACTGGTGAAATATTCACCTCCAAAGTGAAACTGGTGTAATATTCCAAAATGAAACTGGTGTAATATTCCAAAATGAAACTGGTGTAATATTCCAAAGTGAAACTGGTGTAATATTCTAAAGTGAAACTGGAGTAATATTCACCTCCAAAGTGTAAACTGGTGTAATATTCCAAAGTGAAACTGGTGTAATATTCACCTCCAAAGTGTAAAATGGTGTAATATTCTAAAGTGAAACTGGTGTAATATTCACCTCCAAAGTGTAAACTGGTGTAATATTGCAAAGTGAAACTGGTGTAATATATCCACCACCAAAGTGAAACTGGTGCAATATTCACCTACAAAGTGAAACCGGTGTAATATTCCAAAGTGAAACTGGTGTAATATTCACCCCCAAAGTGTAAACTGGTGTAATATTCCAAAGTGAAACTGGTGTAATATTCACCTCCAAAGTGAAACTGGTGTAATATTCACCTTCAAAGTGAAACTGGTGCAACATTCATCTCCAAAGAGAAAATATTATAGCACCTCATTTACATATAATTTTTAAGTTGGTGAAATCAAAATATTGACCTCGAAGACAAGTCCTCCTCCCTATTTTACCATCAATATTTTGTCTCATTTATCGACATATATACAAGTATATACAATATTTACTTTACATAAATTATCAAAAGATTTGCTATTTATGTAAACAGAATTATCCGAAACTAAATCTAATAAAATTTCTTTTAATTAAATTTAAGAAAAAAAAAATAGTTTGAAAGAAAACTAGAGATCACTGCTCCGACCAAGGGTAGGAGTCACTGATTTTGACCAAGGTGTAGGGGTCACGACATACAAAATAAACAGTACTCACTGTAAATGAGGTTAGCATTTGGAAAGGCTTCCAGCTGTTAAAGCGAAGCCAAGATCAGTTCTGTATGAGCAAGACATGGTCACCTGACCTGGCTTTGCCCACAATAGGACAACTCGTCTAACCCATGCAAGCGTAGAAAAATGGACATTAAATTGTGATTATATATATATATATATATTATGTGTGTGTGTGTGTGTGTGTGTGTGTGTGTGTGTGTGTGTGTGTGTGTGTGTGTGTGTGTGTGTGTGTGTGTGTGTGTGTGTGTGTGTGTGTGTGTGTGTGTGTGTGTGTGTGTGTGTGTGTGTGAGAGAGTCTCGGGTTCAATCGAGGGGGAAACCACAGTAGGTAAAGTACTCAATACATTAGTAGAGTATATACAAAATATAATATAGAAATAGCTTCTACAGGACTAGGAATATTTCATTCGAAGGAAATCATTAGGAAAGCCCCGATTTCCTTGAAATGAAAGTTCTAGTCCTGTAGAAGTCATTTCTATATCATTCTGTTGACAAAGGGTTTCTCCCTACGAACGAAAATCCAGTTATATGATGCCTGTGTGAGATGGGCAGCAACTGCGGAGGATATGCGACGGCTGGAGAGAAATGAATCAAGCATGCTCCGTTGGATGTGCAATGTCAATGTGTGTGAACGACCAAGTATAGACGAGTTGAAAAAGAAACTGGGAATAAGAGGGATAAGTTGTGGTGTGCAGGAGAGAAGACTGCGATGGTATGGACATGTGATGCGCATGGAGGATGACCGCTGGGTAAAGAAGTGCCAAGAAATCCCAGTAGAAGGAAGATGCAGTAGAGGAAGACCACGAAAATCATGGGCAGGAGTGGTGAGAGCTGACCTCAGATCGCTGAAACTCACAGATGACGACGAAGGACAGTGACGATGGAGAGATGCTGTGCTGAATAGGACCCGTCCCACCCTTGCAAGCAGGAAAACTCAGACGTATGAAAAGATATATATATATATATATATGTATATATAAGAATCAAATATACTACTTGACCAATATACTAATATGTATAGATAATATAGATATAACAAACCTGTTGGTATAAACATCAACACTGGTAGACTCCTTCAGTACAGGAGAGGGGCAGATGATACTCCTGGCTTGTGTTTGATCAATAGCATCACTCCTTCCCTCTGGCACATAAATTTCTATTTGGTAGTGACCAGTTGTTTCCTCCTACTAAGAAAGAAATACCACCAGGGGTCAGAAGGTTAATTTATGAGTTTTATTTATTTAGTTTATGTATCATATACAGGGTGTCCCCCAAAAATGTATACACGCTTCAACAATATTCTTATAAATATGTGTATGCATTTTGGGGGGTAACCCTTTATTTGTGGCTGAATTTTTGTGGTGGTGGTGGAAGGTTATTGTAGCTGAGGGAAGGAAGGAAGGGAGGGAGAATGTAGATTGTGTGTGTAAGTAGAAGAGAGAGAGAACCTGAGATGGGAGAGACACATACATGTATGTGTGTCTCCCATCTCACGTTCTCTCTCCCTTCTACTTGCACATGTGTATGTGTGTGTGTACCCCAACTCTTGGAGGAGTCGGGGCGCCATAAAGATGTAGAGTGTGCCTTGGGCATTTATAAACCTGGTGGAGCCCATCTCTTCAGAGAGAGAGAGAGAGAGAGAGAGAGAGTGAGAGAGAAAGAGAGAACACATACGCATGTTTAACCCTTTAGCATTTAAACCGGCCATATCTGGCCAGAATTCTCTCACCTCATTCTGTTCAAACCGACCGTAACTAGCCACCCATACTGATGTTAAGGTATTGTTTTCAACGTAAATAATATCATCATCAAAATCTCAGATTCGATGTGAATAATTATGTGAGATCAAGTCTTTACTGTGAAAATACAATAGTAGATATAGAGTAATGTGAATGCTAAAGTGTTAAATACACACAAACACACACACAAACATACATATACACAGCCTTAATATAAACCAACAATACTTACCATAGATATACAGTGTTGTTTACCATCTCCGGTCAGTTTAAACTGGAGATGGTAGACAGCCAGACCAATCTCAGAGATAATATTTACGTTTATGTTGACAGAGGGCAAATGGGTGGGTATTGGTGTGGTCAGCCAGAACAATGACGTCCCCTTCTTCTGTAAGGTTGCCAGGACGGGACTGGGTCACTACAAAATCAAAACAATATTTGTTATATGAACAGTGTGTGTGTGAGTAGGGGGGTAATTTTTTGTGTGGGGGTTAATTTAGAGAATATAGGGTTAACATCAACAATGTGGAGGTAATATGGCTAACATGAAGAGTGTGGTGTGTGTGTATGTGGGGGGCTAACATGAAGAGTGCGGTGGCGGGGGGGGGGGGGTAAACATGGCGAGAGTGTGGTGGGGGGCAAACATGGCGAAAGTGTGTGATGGGGGGACAAACATGGCGTGAGTGTGATGGGGGGACAAACATGGCGAGAGTGTGATGGGGGGACAAACATGGCGTGTGTGTGTGGGGGGACAAACATGGCGTGTGTGTGTGGGGGGACAAACATGGCGAGAGAGTGTGTGTGTGGGGGCTAACATGGAGATAGTGTGGGGGCTTTTGAACAGAAGGGGATATAGTATGCGTGTAGTTGTAGAAGGGTAACGTGTGTGTGTGTGTAGAGAGAGAGAGAGAGGGGCACGTGGCCCAGTGGTAAGGGTCTTGGACTTACAATCATAACATCGTGGGTTCGATTCCTGGGTTCTGTGTTGTGTTCTTGAGCAAAACACTTCATTTCACGTTGCTCCAGTAAACTCAGCTGAAAATGAGTACCAACAATAGATGGAGGTTTAACCCTGCGATGGACTGGCACCCTGTCGAGGGTGGTGTCTTGTACTCTCAGTCGCTTCATGCCATAATGCATTGAAAATCTAAGTCGTTTAACTACAGAGGTACAACGTCAAACCATTCTAGCCCATTACTATAAAAAGTTATTTCAAAAATAAATAGATGATAAATAGAAAAAGAGAAATGGGGAATACATATACATACACAAATATATATATATATATATTTATTTATTAAAATAACAGATTAAAGTTTAAGCAAAGAATCGCTGCTTTCACCCTTAACGGGATCTGTTATTTTAATAAATATTTGCTCTACGGTTCTTATATATTTGATATATATTCATCCTTATCGAGCCCTCTTTGGATTTTAGTCTTCAAATTTATTATTATTACTATATATATATATATATATATATATATATATATATAAATAAAAGTGAGTTTTATTATTTATGGAAATATAATAATATCCCCCACCCCTATATATATATATATATATATATATATATATATATATAGGGGTGGGGGATATTATTATATTGCCAGAAATAATAAAACTCACTTTTTGGTTTGGGTTGGATTTCACTTCCATATATTTTATATCTATCCCTATAGTTAATTTAACTAGCAATCAATGTTTTATTGATTGACCAACAGTTTTATATATATATATATATATATAGTCTCCCAGAGTTCTTTCGTCACACACCTGTGACATCAGTGATACTATTGTTTCTTCCTGTTGTATTGTAATGATGGTACAACAACCAATCAAAGGCCATAAGAAAGATTAAAGTGGTAGAAAAGCCAGGATCTACTATAAAATCCCTGAATTAGGGAAGCAACTGAAACAGAACCAAGAAAACCGAAGTAGAACAAAACCTGAATGGAACAACAACAACCATACAAATACACACTAGTGACCAAAGATAGAATACAAACACGAACACAAACCAAACAGAAAACGCGCATAGAAACACATTCGGAAATCGAGACAAATAAATAAACAATTGAATAAGTAAACATTACAATACAACGGGAGGAAACAATAATATCACTGATGATGTCACAAGTGTGTGATGAAAGAATTCAGACTATAAATAAATATATATATATATATAAACAGTTGGTCAATCAATGATAAACATTGATTGCCAGCTAAATTAACTATAGGGATGTAGAATATACGGAAGCCAAAACCAACCCAACCCAAACTGTTTTATTATATATTTCTAGCAATACTATAACAATATGACCCTCCCCAAATATAATTTGTTTCGACATGCGATTTCATATAAAAAAACGTTGCAAACAAATTAGTTCGGATCTAGCTGTCGAAACATCTAGCTTCTGTGTTTTTCCTTTCCCTTTCCTTTATATTATATTATATTATATTATATATTTGTTTGTGCTTTCGTTCTGTAAATATTGTATTATATTTCTTTTTATAAGAAATATAATACAATTTTAAGGGCAGTAGATTGGCAGTATCAGTAGAGAGTCGGACACCATGCTTTGCAGCAAAGAGTCACGGCCCTTTACGCTCTCAGTTCAAATCCCGCTGAGGTTAACTTTACCTTTCATCCTTACGGGGTAGATAAAATAAAGTACCAGTCATGCACTGGGATAATTGCTGGCCTTGTGCCAAAAGTAGAAACAATGATATTTCTTTTTATACAAAATAAAATTTAAATCATCTATAATACTTAGATACAACAATACAATAAAAATATTGCAAATGAGAGGTGTCATTTACCTTTAATCTCACCTCTTCCCATTAGATCTATATTTTTCTTCTGGAATACTGTATTAACATTTATATTTTCATGTCTATATTATTAAGTATTAAGGTTGTTATATAATATTTAGAGTACAGTCTACAGACAAGGGGAAGTAGGGAAGGGATAATTATTTAAAAACTGATCTCTCAACTCCATCTTTATTTAGCTTACCCCAGGGTTTCCCAACCTGGGCGATTTCATATATACGGACACACATATATTCATTAAATAATAGCCCTTCTTTAATATTTAACTCTGCACCTTAAGCATTGAGCACACCTCGCTTCGGCTATTGGCGTCTAGTATACTGTACCACACTTTTTTGTCTCCTCTTTTCTTATGATACATATCTTCTCTTTAATATATATATATATTTATATATATATACACACATACATGCATAAACACTTCTATGCAAATACTCATACAGATATATTAAAAGCACATATATACCAGCATAATAACGATTGACAAACCATCAGGACACATGCTTGCTCGTGTGAAAACCGAACTTGCTACTCTACGTACACTGACGGAAACAGATATGTACATAAACACACAAATAGAACTGGTATGACTTATATAGGTACATCAAAGATTTTGTTCCAATATTGAACCATTCGAGGTAGTTAGAACGAAGTAGCAGTGTAGTACTGGGGTCAATTCTTCTATATCTCTTTCTTAATTCCTTTCTCTCACTCTATATCCGTCTCAGGAAAACATAACCTATCTGGGGTAGAGATCGGATCTGTCACCTTATACAAAATGCCCCGAACACCCCGAATGTCAATGTGGGACCTCTACAACTCCCTCACAAGTTATAGGTCCCTACATACGTACATAGAAACATCAGAGATATCTTTTATATCTTTCACTCGATAATGCTAGACAAGTATTCCGTGAGTCAGAAAGGAATGTTTGCGATATGACGGGAGAACCTCTCTGAATAAATATTAGATAGTTCAGATGCTACGTAAAGCAGGCGGCGACAACATCGAAGACCAGAGATGCCATGTGGAAATGGACATCGACATAACACACATAGGGTTACCTTATAATCATAGACATTTGGGCTTATGAACACACACACACACACACACACACATATACATATATACGGGTGCACAGGTGTACGGAGTTCTCATGTCGCCACTAAGGATTCCGCCAGATGTCCCGTCACACATCTCTACACCTTCCATTAAATGTTGATTAGTAAATATATAGTAAGTATATATCACATGTAAGAGGGAAAGCCATAGCAAGTGTTGAGGATAAGAGACGTGTGGAATTAATAATAAAAATATTGTTAAAATTATTAATAGTAGTAGTTGTCACAATAAAGTGGGGAGGACAACATTATTATAAATAGTTATAATTGTTTCTACTTTAGGCACAAGGCCAGCAATTAACCAGTACATTACTGGTACTTTATTTTATCGACCCCGTCAGGATGAAAGGCGTTGTTTAGAGGGCGGTGGATTGGCAGTATCAGTAGAGGGTCGGACGCCATGCTTTGACGTATAGAGTTACGGCCCTTGCCATTCTGAGTTCAAATCCCGCCGAGGTTAACTTTGCCTTTCATCCTTACAGGGTCGATAAAAGAAAGTACCAGTAATGTACTGGGTAATTGCTGGCCTTGTGCCAAACGTAGAAACAATTATTATAAATACTTATATACACACAAGCTTAAACAGGTATACATACATACGCTTATCTAGACTCGTACGTACATAAACGTTTATAAATAAAAGCCGAAGCTGATAAAAAGAACATAGCTTACCATATCGAATTTGGAAGGATGCACATAACGTTGCTTCAACATGGTCCCATCATCATTTGCTGATACGATTATTGCATACGCAACACAAGTTTAAAGTCTATCTGTTTAGAAACCATCAAGCCAGGCCACCATCTAGACACTGAGGTATGACAGTTGAAGGACATCAGGTGGTTATAGCTTCAAATCAAACCTAAAGAGATAAAAATAAAATCATGATATATTTTCTGAAAACTACAGAATAGTAAAAGACATGTCGACACCTTTGCGGTATTAATAAGACTGAGAAAGGTATGAACGCCACCACGTCAATTAAGCTTCGAAAATAGAAAGTAGGTTTATATATCTATTAATTTTCATTTTCTTCCCCAATTCTGTATTTTGAAGTGCTTTCATTATTTTAAATATTTCTATCATGTCACTCGTTTGATTAATCTCCTCCAAAGTTGTAATTCTATGTGTTTGTCCTTGGTATAGTGAACTAATGTTGATATTTTCAAGTCTTGACATTTATATGGAATAGTGTCCTAATATTTAAATAGTCTTTATATTTTTATCCTGCTCCCCTAAGATTTATCTCCTCTAAATTTACAAAAGTTCACATTTCTTTCACAAGATAGATCCTTAAATAATTATAGTGTTTTCTGTTTTCTTCTTCTCTTGGTTGCTTCATGAGCCTCGCCGTTTTTGCGGATGTCGGTTGACAATTTTCTCAGTGGTATCATACATATTCATCTAGAGTTTTAAATTTTTCAGCAATTAGCTAGGGAACAGAATGTTTTATTATTTCTATTATCCGTCTCCCTCTTTTGCTTCAACATGGTTAACCATATTTCAATTCATATTCATACATATTCACAATTCTTCTGTGAGGGGTATAAGAAGCTCGTTTTTTGCTCCACATTCGATACCAAATCATGCTTCCTTTTTATAACTTCGTTGTACAAATATAATAATTAAAGTATATATAAGCAATGTATATATATATAGATAGCTTCTTATTAACTCTTTCCCGAAACATTTATTTCTTCAAAATAAGGTAGGACATATCCCGAATAATATTGTAAGGTGTCTCAATAATTATTTCATTTCAATCAATTTTTCATTTCAGTTTTCTTTAGAAATATCTTGGCGTTGAAGATTTGTCCTTCTCATAGTAATTAGCTTGTCTCAAAATTGTTCGCAGTGTTTCCATGTTTAGTGTCACACACTATCGTTAATTCTAATGTAATAAATGTTACTTTTAAAAGAGTGAAGCTCTCAATTTTTTCTTTCTTTTGTATATTGATATCTAATGAATGACAAATGTATGTTATGTGATAGGAGAAAACACACACAGCCTTCTTCCCTCGCTATAGAAGGCTAACTGACAATGTCGTTCGTAGGAGTAACAAGTCACCTCTTACTGCCTTTTATATACCATGTGAACTGGAAAGATTTGCCAAGTATGGATACACTCTCTCCTTATCAATATTGTCCGAGTCCGAGGACATTTTCTCTCTGGTTAAGGAGTGAGAAGAAATATTAGGGATCAATCTCTAGCAATAATTTAATTAAATTATATTTAACCAAAGCTGTTATGTCGTGGTTGTTGTTATATTTTATAGTCGTGGTTTCAATGTTTATCAGGGGTTGTAGAATTAGTTTTATCAAATTATTATCAAACAAAAATGATGTATATATTGTCGTTGTACGTTGAAATCACATATATAGATTTATATACACACCAAGGATGGAGGGAAGACGGAATTGAAAACCATTATTGCTGAGCACAACATTGCAGGATCAAATATAACACACACACACATATATATATATAATCAGGTATGACCATTGATGAATGTCCCTGCAGATCATCAGGTTGTAGGATGAAATCAACCCTAGAGAAATGATAAATTATATGAAGGTATATTTTATGGAAGCTCGAGAAGAATAAAAATGAAAGTGAACCATTTTGAATTGTTAATATGATTGGGAAAGACATGGAGGCCACTACATCAATTTTTCTTTTAAATAGAAAGTAGGTTTATAAATTTTAATTTTGATAGTATTTTTGTAGTTGTCTCGGTAGTCTATTGGTAGGTGTTGGGACAGTGGTGATGCTGGTCTGGGGTTCAATCTCAGTCAGGAATCTCTCGAGAAATTTAATTTTTTTTAATTTTTCATAAAATGAACGAAAAATAGAGGTTGCAGGAATCTGACTGAGGTCGAACCCCAGACCAGCACCTCCATCACCTCTAATACTTACCACTAGTCTACGGAGGCGGTTATAAAAACTAACTGAAAATTAATATTTATAAACCTACTTTTTCAATTTTTTATAAAAACAAAATTTCTGTACAAGGTTTTCATGTACACCTGACAGAGATCGAACCCCTAATCAATATCACCACTGTCTCTAATGTCTACCACCAGACCACTGAGACGGTTATGAAATCGCAGTGAAAATTAATATTTATAAAACTACATTTTGTTCGGTTGAAAACTCGATGTAGTGGCATTCATGGCTTTTAAAGGACGTCCTTGAATTCATAAAGTAAATCTAGACTTTATTTCTCATTGCTCTAGGCTTGATTTGAACCTACAACAACTCCGTCTGCAATAATGTCATACCTCATTCCAGCTTAGTACGTCGTACCCGTAAATTGTTAAACGTGGTTCCTATATATACATGCAAGTCAGATTTGAACCTACAATGCTGTGCTTAATTTCTATTAATAAGTGTGTTTTATAAAAGAAAGTAAAGAAACAATTTAATGAAAGTAAAAAATTTATTTTATTCAGGAATGTTTTTATTTTATTTTATGTATTCACTTCATTAACTGCTGAATAGTTCTCTTGTTTTTGTTTGTTCTTACCATTGTTTACTGTAAATGGTGACTGTGATGAGACTGGATTATTACCAAGTTTTACTGGATGATGGCATTTCCTTATTGTATTATTTTGTTGTCAGTGGACATCTCTCTAAATACCTGGAATAAACATATGGTGTGTCTTTTACGTAACATTTCATTTAATATCTGATGTTCCAATGGATTACTTTTAAAATAAAACCAATAAACAGCACAGGTAGACTCCATCAAAAGAGACCACAGAGATGAGGTACGAATAATCTAAAATTAATTTTTAAAAAAAGACAATGTTTAAAGAAAGACAAACATTAAAAAAATATTTCCAACAAACACGTAAAGACAAAGACAATCACATCCACAATTTAATATCTGAAGATCAACATTTTTCACGATATAAATAAAACTAAATATGTAAAGTTAAGTGACCTCTCATTTATTTGCTCTAACTTTATTTTACTAATCTGTATTCTGTAGACATATATTTTCCTTGGTGTACATTACGATTTCGTTGATGAAAGTTTTCACTCGTCTTTAGATCTTTATTTCTTATAAAAGTTATAATACTCACCTCCTCTCATTAGATCTCTATTTTACTTCTGGAATACTGTATTAACATTTATATTTTCATCTCGATATTATTAAGTATTAAGGTTGCCATGTATTACAATACAGTATATAAACAAGGGAATATGAGGAGGGGTAATCATTTAAAAACAGCTAACCGCACACTCTGTGTATTTAGATTACACCAGGGTGTCCCATGGGCGATTTCATATATACATACACACATATATATACAAGTTATTGATTACAGAGTCGGGCTAGATCGATACAAAACGAACCTTAAGTTGATGAATAGCGAAACGCGCGCCGCGCCACGAATCAATAAACGTAATGAATGTGTACCCATTCGTCCTTATTTTATTATATATATATATTTTAATATATATATATATATATATATCTTATAAATATATATATATATATATATATATATATATATACACATATTAATTTATTTATTTCAACCTGGAGTTTCGACCGATAGATAGTATTAGCAATTGGAAAGACCAGTGGAAACATTGTTTCGTCGGTCCGATCTGACGAAGGTCGATCGACTGTCTATATATGTATATACATACACATACATTAATATTTACTCACTTCTATGTAAATATATATACATATTAAAAACACATACCATATACCAGCTTAAAAACGACTGACTAACCATCAGGACACATGCTTGCTCTTGTTAAAATTTCACAGAGATACTTATGAAAACCGAACTTGCAACGCCACGTACACTTACATACACACACCTGTACATATACAGACGTATAGAAAAGGTATGACTTATATAGGTACATCAAAGTTAATGTTCCACTATAGCACCATTCGAGGTAGATAAAACGAAGTACCAGTGTAGTACTGGAGTCGATTCTTCTTCTATATCTCTTTCTTACTTCCTTTCTCCTACTTTCTCTCCTTCTCTGGTAAATATCTCCTGTGATCAGATCTAGGGTAGAGATGGGATCAGTCAGCTTTTAAAGAATACCCAAGACACCCCGAATATCAACGTGGGATCACCAAGACTCCCTCGCAAGCTATACATCCCTACATACATAGCAACATCAGACAGATCCTTTATGTAGATTACTTTTACTCGATGATGGAAGACAAGTTTTCAGTGAGTCAGAAAGGAATATTTGCGATATGAAGGGAGAACCTCTCTGAATAAATATTAGATAGTTAAGATGCTACGTAAAGCAGGCGGCGACAACATCGAGGACCAGAGATGCCATGTGGAAATAGACATCCACATATAAATATACAAAGATGGGGGGACCTTATCATCATAGACACTTGGGCTTATGAATACACAAATATATATTTATATACATACATACATACATATATATACATGGGGGAGGGGGGGGGGGCTCCTGCAGGACTAGAACGGTTTCATTCGGAAGAAATCAAGGGCTTTCCTGATGATTTTTTCCGAATGAAACAGTTCTAGTCCTGTAGAAGCCATTTCTATATTAAATATTATTTATTAAGTATTTATAATCTGCTATGTAATGAGTACCTTACTTACTGTGGTTACCGCCGATTGAACCCGGGATAAACATATATATATATACGGGTGCACAGGTGTACGGTGTCCTCAAGTTAACACCAAGGATTACGCTCGATGTCCCGTCACACATCACTACATCTTCGAGTAAATGTTGATTAGTAAATAAACCGTGTATCTCACATGTAAGAGGAAAACTATAGCAAGTGTTGAGGATAAGAGACGTGTGAAAATAATAATAATAATAATAATAGTGTTACAATTATTAATGGTAGTAGTTGTAATAATAAAGTGAGGGGGGACAACATTATTATAAATAGTTATGTACACACAAGCTTACACAGGTACACATTCGTACACGTATTTACACAAACGTTTATAAATAAAAGACGAAGCTGATAAAAAGAACATATATTACCGTATCGCGTTTGGAACGATACACTTGACGTTGAGTTCTTGAATCTGATCCCATCACCGGTTGCTGATACCATTATTGCACACACAACACAAGTTTAAAGAGCTGCCTGTTTAGAAACAATATTTCCAGGCCACCATCTACTCACTAAGGTATGACAGCTGAAGGACATCACTGGATATCAGCTGGTCGTTGGATGAAATAAACCTAGTGATAAGAATAAAAGTCATGATATATTTTCTGAAAACTCGAGAAAAGTAAAAACCATGGCGACTTGTTTGTGGTATTAAAAAGACTGAGAAAGCCATGAACACCACCACGTCAATTAAGCTTCGAAAATAGAAAGTAGGTTTATATATATTAATTTTCAGTATATTTTTATATCCGTCTCGTTGGCCTATTGGTAGGTGTTAGAGACGGTGAAGATCGAGGTTTGGGGTTCAACCTTAGCCAGGATCTATATAAAATAAGGGGGTTTTACTAATTTTTTTCAGCTTTTTAAAAATGTAAAAAAGTAGATAAAAATTTTTTTTCATTTTACCATAGATTTTTTTACGTTTGCATTGAAAAAAGCTGAAAAAAATTAGTAAAACCCCCTTATTTTATATAGATCGTGGCCAAGATCGAAACCCAGACCAGGATCTCCACCGTCTCTCATACCTCCCACTAGGCTACAAAGACAGCTTCAGAATAATATTAAAAATTAATATTTATAAACATACTTTTGATTTTGGAAGATTAATTGAAGTGGTGGCGTTCATGCCTTTCTTAGTGTTGCTGTGATTAGAAAGGGTCGACTTTGTCTTTCATAATTCAGGCTCTTTCATGAAGTAAATATTCATTTTATTTCTTAACGCCCTAGTATTGATTTGAACCTACAATTACTTCGTCTGCAATAATGTTCACTAATTTCAAATCTGCCATACCTAAATCCTGTTGCGACTTACAAATAAATTGTTAAATGTCACTTTTATATATTTACCAATGTGAGATTGGAACCTACAGTTATGTGCTTTGCAGTAATGTCCCGTAACTCAAACTAGATTGCGCTAAGCTTATATATTTCTTTCGTCCGAACAACATAATGGTTTCGATCCCAGTTCGCTACTGGTACAAGAAATAATTTAAAGAAATTCTATATCCCCAGCTAAATATTGAACTCCTAACGACATTTTATGTTACTTAATACCAATAACCCTGTTACACACTGAACATCTAAGCCCTGAACACACATTTATATTTATGACTCAATTTCCAATTTTTTTAATGATATTACACCACCTTTGTGTTCTAGGTGAAAATCCTGTCGATATTAATTTACAATTTTATAACTTTAGAGAAGAAAAATAGAGTACCAGTCATTTTATGGGTTCAATTTAATCGATCGGCTTCACCCCGTCAATCACTTGACATTTGCCAAACAAAAACACACAAACAGTATATATATATATATATATATATATATATATATATATATATATATATATATATATATATATATATATATATATATAAAATACGACAAATTAAAATAAATTACGTGTTTAATAAAGAAAAAAATTATTGAAAGTAAGAAATTATAATTATTTAGTAATAATATTTTTATTCTTTGTTTTCACTGCATTAACTGCTGAGTGTGACTTAATTTTCTTACTATTTTCTACTGTAAATGGCGGCTGAGTCGTTATTGGAGTATTACTAAGGTTTACTGGATGATGTTTGCTTATTGCTTTATTTTACAAAAAGTACCAGTAATGCACTGGGTAATTGCTGGACTTGTGCCTAAAGTAGAAACAATTATTTTACAAACAGTGGACATCGGAATATCCCTCTATATACCTGGGATAAATGTAAGGAGCATTGTTATGTTATACATAGTACAATGGTCATCTCTTCTTATATTTACATTTTCTTCCCCAATTCTGTATTTTGAAGTACTTTCATTATTTTAAATATTTCTATCATGTCACTCGTTTGATTAATCTCCTCCAAAGTTGTAATTCTATGTGTTTGTCCTTGGTATAGTGAACTAATGTTGATATTTTCAAGTCTTGGTATTTATATGGAATAGTGTACTAATATTTAAATAGTCTTTATGTTTTTGTCTTGTCTCCCCTAAGATTTATCTCCTCTAAATTTACAAAAGTTTCTTATCTTCCTTCACAAGACAGATCCCTAAATAATTCTAGTGTCTTCTGTTTTCTCCTCTCTGGGTTGCTTCAAGAGCCTCACCGTTTCTTCGGAGGTCAGTTGACCATGGCCCAAAACAATATTCTCAGTGGTATCACACATATTCATCTAGAGTTTTAGATATTTCAGTATTTAACTAGGAAAAAGAATGTTTTATTATTTCTATTATCCGTCTCCCTGTTTTGCTTCAACATGGTTAGTCATCTTTCAATTCATATTCATACATATTCACAATTCTTCTGTGAGGGGTATAAGAAGCTCGTTTGATGATCGAACCTGACTGAAAATCGTAAGGTCCTCAGATACGTCTTGATTCTACGAAGCAGATTTTCCTATTTCCATACATTTATATACACACCAAGGATGGAAGACAGATCTCTGTATATTTTCATGAAATTAGATTCACCGTTAACATGGAGTGACGACTAAACTGTAGTTATGTCCAAGCCAGTTGATACAATTCTAAGTTAGTTGATATATTTTGAAGTATTGCGAGATTTACTGAATTCTTTTCTTATTTCCATAGCATGATCAAATTCACTACAATGCTTTCTGCTCACTTTTACTCAGCATCACAAATATTTCGTTCTTCATCTGTCATATCTTTTTATCATCATTTACTGTTGTGTCGTCTACTCCATCATTTAAACTATTCAATTCACTAATATCTCTTTGAGAAATATATATTTTCTGATGTCTTTAGAGCATTGTATCTTATAAACAGTATAATGGTGTCCTCTTCTTACATTTTCTTCTGTAATTTCAAGTGCTTTCATTATCTTAAATATTTCTGTCGTGTCTCCCCTTAGCTTTATCTCCTCCAAAGTCGTAATTCCTGGCTTTTTACATCTTTCTTCTCAAGAATTCTGGTATTTCATGCTTTTTTCTTCTCTGGATTCCTTCAATAGTTTCTCTCTCCTTTCGGAAGTCGGGTGACCATACCTGCAAATAATATTCTAAGTAGTATCACACATATCATTTATCTAGAGTTTTAATATATCTGTATTTAGGTAGGTAAAGTAATATTTCATCATTCCTATAATCCGACTTGGTGTTGTGGTCTTTTCCTGTGAGATGGTTAGCTACCTTTAAATTCAAATTGATACATATTCCACATTTGTTGGGGGTGGGTGAAACAAAAAAACACAATTTTACATCAGTATTCGATGTTAAAACTTGCTGGCGTCTTATACGTTCAAGATACAAATATGATAATTAAAGTATATACTAGCCATGTATATGTATCACCCTATTTTTAACTCTTCTTCAAAATGTATTCCGAAAAATCCTGTATGAGGTCTCTGTAAGTGTTCGATTTTCAATAGATTGTATTGCCGTTGAAGATGCAATCATTTCTCCTTCTTATCAATAAACAATTTGTTATACAATTGTTGCTTCGTCCATTTTAAGTTTAGTTTCACAAACTATCGTTAATTCAAGATTTTGCTCTAATATAATAAATTATACTTTTAAAAGACTGACATTCTCACATTCATTCTTTATCTTCTATATTATCTAATGAATAAAACAATGTATGTGAGCTGTAGAAATAACACGACCTTCTTTCACCGCTGCAGATAGCAAACTGGCAGTGTGTTTAGCTGACAACGGTGAACGTCACGTGTTTAGTGTTAAATCCCAACAAAGTACCATTTATATACCGTGTTAACTGGAAAGACGGACCAAATAAGGATACAATCTGCTCTCCTTATCAATATTCTCTGAGATTGAGGACCTTGGTCCCTGAATAAGCAGTGAGATAAAGTGATAGGGTTGAATCTCTAGCAAGAATTACAGTAGGTTATTTTTAACGAAGGACATCAATAAATTTAATAGTGAGGTATGACAGTTGAAGAAGGCCACTGCAGATTATCGGGTTGTAGGATGAAATGAACCTTAGAGAAAGTAAGTGAAGATATATTTTCTCAAATTGCCAGAAGAATAAAAATCCAATGTCGACCCTCTCGAAGTATTGATAATGCTGAGAAGGGCATGAATGCCACAACATCTATTATGCTTGGAAATACAAGGTAGGTTTCTGAAAGCTCCAGATTAATAAAATACAAGGTCGGTCGTTGGTAGTGCGAATAACATGGAGAAAGACATGAAGGCCACCACATCAAGTTTGCTTGGATATAGAAAAGTAGCTTTATAAATATAAATGTTCATAGTACTTTTGTGGCAGTCTCTGTGGGCTAATGGTATGTGATAGAGACGGTGAAGATCCTAGTCTCTGGTTCAATCTCGGCCAGGAACTACACTAACGTTTTTCATTTTACTAGAGATAAAATGAAAAATTTTTGAATTTTTTCATTAAGACACCTCTGGTCTTGGCCAAGATTGAACCCGAGACCAGTATCTTCACCGTCTCTCATACCTTCCACAAGGCCACCGAAACTTGCTACAAAAAGTTATGGAAAATTAATATTTATAAATCTACTTTACTATTTTCAAGCAAAATTGATGTGGTGGCGTTCATGCCTTACTCAATGTTATAAATACTAAAAAGGGTCGACTTTGTCTTTCATCCTCCTGGGTCTTTGATAAATTAAATCTTCACTTTGTTTCTTATCGCTCTACGGTTGATTTGAACCTACAATGTCCCCGTCTACAATAATATTTACTAACTTTAAATCTATCATACCTGGTTTGTGTGTGTGTGAAATATTCCCACCTCGTACAATAAGCCCGTAAATTGTTAAACCTGATTTCTATATAGATAATATATGTAGCAGTGTAAGATCTGAACCTACAATGATATGTTTTGCAGTAATTTTACACAATTTCAACTAAATAGCGATATGTATATGTTTTTCGTTTCTTAAAAATAAAAGAAATTCTATATCCGCAGCTAAATATTGAACTCCTGACAGCACCACAAACTACATTAAATATTTAACTACAAAGTCTCACACGACTTTGTAACTAAATGATAAAATAATAACCTTAATTTTTAATTGATATTACTTCACCTTTTTGTGTTCTCATCTCGGTGAAAATCTGGCCCTGATTAATTTAACATTTTTATTTTTGGAGAGATAAAATATAGTACCAGTCACATACTGGAACCAATTTAAATGATCGAATTCTCCCCGGAAATTTCTGCCTCAGTTACAAACAAAGAGGGTGTATCTGTATGTGTAAATATATATATATACATATATATTAAAGTATGTGTTAGCAATAAATAAATGAAACAAATTAAATAATAAAAGTAAGACATTTTTATTCAGTAGTTTTATTTTTATTATGATTTTCAATACATTAACTGCCCAGTGTGCCTTTTGTTTTTGTTTCTTCTTATTTTCTATTGCAAATGGCGGCTACGGCGAAACTGGATTATTACCAAGGTTTACTGGATGTTGTCTTTTGCTTCTTGGATTACTTTACAAACTTGAGACATCAGGATATTTACCGCAATACCCGAGATAAACATAAGGTCTGTCTTTTACGCAATATTTCGCTTTAAAGACTTGTGTTGACTTGATCAAATTTGACCTGTCTACGAGACAGAGATGCTATTTCAAAACAAACCACACAGACCAACCATGAATAATCTAAAATTAGTTTTACAAAAGATAATCCATCTTTAAAGAGACAAATATTTAAAAATTGACGTTCAAAGGAACACTCGATGGCAGAAAGAATCTCAGCCACAATTTAATGTCTGAAGTTAGACATTTTTCACGACATAAATATAGTTTAATGCCCCTCCTCTCATATCCGATTCCTTTCCTCAAATCCTCCAATAATACATATTTTATAGAGATATAATGTTGTGTTTTGTTTATATTTTCACCTTTTCTAGTAATTCGTAGTTTTAGAATTGTCATTCCGATCATGTAGAAAATCTATGACATTATCCTGATTGATATTATACGTTTTCAATATGAGATTGGAAGGCATAGCAAGTTCAAATTCACGACAATGCTTTCCGCTCACTTTTACTCAGCATCACAAATATTTCAATCTATTCATTCGTTCTTCATCTGTCATATCTTTTTATAATCATTTACTGTTGTGTCGTCTACTCCATCATTTAAACTATTCAATTCACTAATATCTCTTTGAGAAATATATATTTTCTGATGTCTTTAGAGCATTGTATCTTATAAACAGTATAATGGTGTCCTCTTCTTACATTTTCTTCTGATTTTCAAGTCCTTTCATTATCATAAATATTTCTGTCGTGTCTCCCCTTAGTTTTATCTCCTCCAAAGTTGTAATTCCTAGATTTTTACACCTTTCTTGTCAAGACAGATTTGTTAATAATTCTGGTATTTCATGCTTCTTTCTTCTCTGGATTCCTTCAATAGCTTCTCCCTCCTTTCGGAAGTCGGGTGACCATACCTGCAAATAATATTCTAAGTAGTATCACACATATCATTTATCTAGAGTTTCAGTATTTCTGTATGTTGGTAGGTATAGTAATATTTTATCATTCCTATAATCCGACTTGGTGTTGTGGGTTTTTTTATGTGAGATGGTTAGTTAACCTTAAATTCAAATTGTTACATATTCCGATTTTGTTGGGGTGGGTGAAACAAGAGACACATTTTTACATAAAAATTCGATGTTAAAACCTGCTGGCGTCTTATACATCCAAGATACGAATATGATAATTATATATGTTTGTACTAGCCATGTATAAGTATATCCCTATTTATAACTCTTCCTCAAAACAATATATTCCGAAAAATGCCGTATGATGTCTCCGTGAGTGTTCCATTTCAATCAATATCTCATTTCGATTTTCAATAGATTGTGTGGCCCTTGAAGATGCAATCATTTCTCCTTATAATAATTAATTTGTTTTACAATGTTCGTATTGTTGCTTCGTCCATTTTACGTTTAGTGTCACAAACTATCGTTAATTCAAGATTTTGCTCTAATATAATAAACTATACTTTTAAAAGACTGACATTCTCATATTCATTCTATCTCTTCTATATAGTTATCTAACCGATAAAAGAATGTATGTGGTATGTGAGAGGTAGAAATAACACGACCTTCTTTCACCGCTGCAGATAGCAAACTGGCAGTGTGTTTAGCTGACAACGGTGAACATCACGTGTTTAGCGTTAAGTCCCAACATAGTGCCATTTTTATACCGGGTTAACTGGAAAGTCGGACCAAATAAGGATACAATCTTCTGCCCTTATCAACATTCTCCGATCTTGGTCCCTGAATAAATAGTGAGATAAAGTGATAGGGTTGAATCTCTATCAAGAATTACAGTAGGTTATTTTTAACGAAGGACATCAATAAATTTAATAGTGAGGTATGACAGTTGAAGAAGGCCACTGCAGATTATCGGGTTGTAGGATGAAATGAACCTTAGAGAAAGTAAGTGAAGATATATTTTCTGAAATTGCCAGAAGAATAAAAATCCCATGTCGACCCTTTGGAAGTATTGATAATGCTGAAAAAGGCATGAATGCCACAACATCTATTATGCTTGGAAATACAAGGTGGGTTTCTGAAAGCTCCAGAGGAATAAAATGCAAGGTCGGTCGTTGGTAGTGCGAATAACATAGAAAAAGACATGAAGGCCACCACATCAAGTTTGCTTGGATATAGAAAAGTAGCTTTATAAATATAAATGTTCATAGTACTTTTGTGGCAGTCTCTGTGGGCTAATGGTATGTGATAGAGACGGTGAAGGTCCTGGTCTCTGGTTCAATCTCGACCAGGAACTACACTAACGTTTTTCATTTTACTAGAGATAAAATAAAAAAACTTTTAATTTTTTCACTAAGACCCATCTAGTCCTGGCCAAGATTGAACCCGACACCAGGATCTTCACCGTCTCCCATACCTTCCACAAGGCCACCGAAACTTGCTACAAAAAGTGATTGAAAATTAATATTTATAAACCTACTTTACTATTTTCAAGCAAAATTGATGTGGTGGCGTTCATGCCTTACTCAATGTTATAAATACTAAAAGGGGTCGACTCTGTCTTTCATCCTCCTGGGTCTTTGATAAATTAAATCTTCACTTTGTTTCTTATCGCTCTACGGTTGATTTGAACCTACAATGTCCCCGTCTACAATAATATTTACTAACTTTAAATCTATCATACCTGGTTGGTGTGTGTGTGTGTGTGTGTGTGTGTGTGTGAAATATTCCCACCTCGTACAATAAGCCCGTAAATTGTTAAACCTGATTTCTATATAGATAATATATGTAGCAGTGTAAGATCTGAACCTACAATGATATGTTTTGCAGTAATTTTACACAATTTCAACTAAATAGCGATATGTATATGTTTTTCGTTTCTTAAAAATAAAAGAAATTCTATATCCGCAGCTAAATATTGAACTCCTGACAGCACCGCAAACTACATTAAATATTTAACTACCAAGTCTCACACGACTTTGTAACTAAATGATAAAATAATAACACCTAAATTTTTAATTGATATTACTTCACCGTTTTGTGTTCTCATCTCGGTGAAAATCTGGCCCTGATTAATTTAACATTTTTATTTTTGGAGAGATAAAATATAGTACCAGTCACATAGTGGGATCAATTTAACCGATCGAATTCTCACCGCAAATGTCTGACTTCTGCCTCAGTTACAAACAAAGAGAGTTTATCTATGTGTGTATATATATATATATATATTAGTTAAAGTATGTGTTAGCAATAAATAAATGAAAAAAATTAAATAATGACAGTAAGACATTTTTATTCAGTAGTTTTATTTTTATTGTGATTTTCAATACATTAACTGTCCAGTGTGGCCTTTTGTTTTTGTTTCTGCTTATATTCTATTGCAAATGGCGGCTACGGCGAAACTGGATTACCAAGGTTTACTGGATGTTGTCTTTTGCTTTGTGGATTACTTTACAAACTGGAGACATCAGGATATCTACCGCAATACCCGAGATAAACATAAGGTGTGTCTTTTACGCAATATTTCGTTTTACAGACATGTTCGACTTGATCAAATTTGACCTGTCTATGAGACAGAGATTCTATTTCAAAACAAACCACACAGACCAACCACGAATAATCTAACATTAGTTTTTCAAAAGATAATCCATCTTTAAAGAGAGACAAATATTTAAAAATTGACGTTCAAAGGAACACTCGATAGCAGAAAGAATCTCAGCCGCAATTTAATGTCTGAAGTGAGACATTTTTCACGACATAAATATAGTTTAATGCCCCGCCTCTCACATCTGACTCGTTTTCTTAAAACTTACTTCTAATAATACATATTTTATAGACATATACTTTCGAAGGTAAACATTATGTTTTTGTGTTGTGTTTTGTAATTTTTCAAGTAATTCGTAGTTTTAGAAATGACATTCCGATTATGTAGAAAATCTATGACATTATTCTGATTGATATTATACTTTATCAACACGAGATTGGAAGACAGGCATAATTAACGAATTTTCAAGTTTATATTTAGCCGACTCCAAACACAGTACGTAAGTTTTTAGTACACGAAATCTTTAACGAACTTAACTACATACAATAATGAAAGTATTTGAAGTAAATTAATGAGTTTCACCGACATTATCGTAATCTACATCATGGAAGACGGATCTCTGTATATTTTCATGTAAAATATATTCACCGTGAACAAATTCATGGAGTGACGACTAAACTGTAGTTATGTCCAAGCCAATTGATACCATTCTAAGTTAGTTGATATATTTTGAAGCGTTGCGAGATTTACTGAGTTCTTTTCTTATTGCCATAGCATGATCAAATTCACTACAATGCTTTCTGCTCACTTTTACTCAGCATCACAAATATTATTTAATCTATTCATTCGTTCTTCATCTGTCATATATTTTTATCATCATTTACTGTTGTGTCGTCTACTCCATCATTTAAACTATTCCATTCACTAATATCTCTTTGAGAAATATATATTTTCTGATGTCTTTAGAGCATTGTATCTTATAAACAGTATAATGGTATCCTCTTCTTAGATTTACATTTTCTTCCGTAATTTCAAGTCCTTCCATCATCTTAAATATTTCTATCATGTCTCCCCTTTGTTTTATCTCTTTCTAAGTTTTTACATCTTTATTCTCAAGACAGATTTCTTAATTCTTTTGTTTTATTTTTTGTTCTTCTCTGGATTCTTTCAATATTTTCTGTCGTGCGTCCATGTCCCTACGGAATACTCTACGTGGTGTCGCTCATATCATTCATCGATAATTTAAAATTTGTTTGCATTTAGCTAGGTAAATTATTATTCCTATCGTCTCACTTGCTACTTTTTGCCTTTAACATGGTTAGCCACCTTTCAATTACAATATACATATTCGAAATATATTTTTTTGTGGGGTGGGGGAATAAGGGGTACTTTTCTACCCGAAAAAAAAAAAAAACCGATGTAAAAAAAAAAAAACAAAAAAACAAAAACAAAAAAAAAAATAACCGTCTGCCCTTTCCTTAAAGGTACGAATATATTAAACATTATATATATATATATATATATATATATATACACACACACTCCATGAACAAGGATAGCTGCATATTTACACTTCCCCCAATCATTTTGTCTTGAAAATAAACATGTCTTAAAATCTATGTGTGTTCCATTTCAATTAATTTCTTATTTCGTGTTTCAGTACATTTGTTCTTAAAACTAAGGGGGTCTTACATCCCAAAAAATATTGTAAGATGTCTCCATAGATTGACATTCTCAATTTAATTCTTTCTCTTGTGTATTGTTCTCTAATGGATAACATATGTATGTTGTTCATTAGAGGTAGAAGTAACACGACCTTCCCTCATCGCTGCACAGATCTAACTGGCAGTGTGTTTAGCATGAGTGCTGGTAAGTATTCGACAACTGTGAACATCAGCTGTGAAGTCAGAACAAACTGCCTTTATATAGGGTGTTAATTGGAAAGACTAAACAGTGAGATAAAGTGACGAGGTTCAATCTCTACCAAGAATTACACAAGGTTATTTTAAACCAGAAATTATTATGTTGTTGCTGTAAATGTGTAGTCAGGGTTTCAATCCTTAGCAGGGTTTGTAGAGTTACATTTATGTAATTATTAACAAATAAAAACAGATTTATATAGCGATGTTGTACGTTCAAATAAAACACACACACATATATATATAAATAAATATTTATATGTTATATTGTTTCTAATTTTGGCACAAGGCCAGCAATTATCCCAGTGTATTACTGGTACTTTATTTTATTGACCCTGTAAAGATGAAAGGCAAAGTTAACCTCGGCGGGATTTGAACTCAGAATGGCAAGGGCCGTAACTCTATGCTGGGAAGCATAGCGTTTGAACCTCTACCGATTCTGCTAATACACCGCCCCTGCCAAGACACCGCCCTATGTAGTGTTAATAAGACGGAACCAGCATGAATGTAACCACATCTATTTAGCTTGCTAATAGAAAGTAGTTTCATATATATTAAATTTCAATTAGTTCTGTAGCTGTTATTGTTACGGTGGCCTAGTGGGGGTTATTAGAGACGGTGGAGGACCTGGTTTGGTTTTCAATGAAGACATACATTAAGGGGGTCTTACTTTTCCATTTTATAAGAGAAAAAATGTAAGATTTAGTGAGATTATATCCTGATTCAGATCGAACTCACGACCAGGAACGGATTCACCTCTAATACATACCACTGGGTCACCAAAACGGATGTAAAACCTCACTGAAAATGAATATATATCAACCTACTTTCAATATGGAACCAATATTGTTGCAGATGTTCGGTTTTCTCTTAGCTTTCATAAATTGAATGTTGAATTAGCTTCTCATCGATATAGGGAAGATTGGAACATTCAATAATTCCGTATATATATATACATACACACACACACATATATATATATATATATATATATATATATATAAAACAAAGAAATAAGTCACCAAGTTCAACAGTTTATAAATTATTTATTTCATCAACACTTGTTTCATTGCTATTACATGTTACACATCTTTAGAAAGACATCGTCAGGAACAATTCTAAACATAACATTGGAAGTCTACAATATAAAATAAATCAATTTTGAGGTTGAATATATATTTCAATGCCATATTGTTGTTTTATCAACTGATAGAATTTTCAACACGTAATATATATATATATATATATATACGTAAGCATGTATGTTTATATATATATATATGTATGTGTTTATATATATGTGTGTATATATATATACATGTGCGTGTATATGGCAATAGGGTGCAAGAGTAACACACTATTGAACTCCCGAACTAGGGTGCCACAGTATGGCACTTTAGAGCTTCAGTGCTGCACTATGGTATTTAATAGATTTAACTAAACTTAGTACTGACTTAGTACTGAGTTAGTAGAGTTAAAAGCGAATACAAGCAGCCAAAATGGGGTTCCTCGAAAGGGTCTTTGGAGTAACGTTACTTGATAAAGTGTGTAGCTCAGAGGTCAGAGAGTCACTCCAGGTAGAGCTGCTACTTCTCCCAACTGAGAGATCACAGCTCTGATACTATGGACATGTGGTTAGAATGTCTCAGGAAAGAATATGTATATATATATATATATGTATATATTTATGTATGTATGTATATATATATCTATGTATATATGTCTACATATACATATATATACATAGATATATATATATATACATATAGATATATATATAGATTAGATATAGATATATATATATATATTAGATATATATATATATATATATATTAGATATAGATATATATATATATATTAGATATATATATATATATATATACATACATACATAGATATATAGATATATACATAGATATATATACATAGATATATATACATATGTATGTATGTATATATATATAGACATATGACCGTGAAATATGTGTGAGGTAAAGTAAATCTAGACTTTATTTCTCATTGCTCTAGGCTTGATTTGAACCTACAACAACTCCGTCTGCAATAATGTCATACCTCATTCCAGCGTAAATTGTTAAACGTGGTTCCTATATATATACATGCAAGTAAGATTTGAACCTACAATGCTGTGCTTAATTCCTATTAATAAATGTGTTTTATAAAAGAAAGTAAAGAAACAATTTAATGAAAGTAAAATATTTATTTTATTCAGGAATTTATTTTTTTATTTTATGTATTCACTTCATTAACTGCTGAATAGTTCTTGTTTTTGTTTTTGTTTGTTCTTACCATTGTTTACTGTAAACGGTGAGTGTTACGAGACTGGATTATTACAAAGTTTTACTGGATGATGGCATTTTCTTATTGTATTATTTTGTTGTCAGTGGACATCTCTCTAAATACCTGGAATAAACATATGGTGTGTCTTTTACGTAACATTTCATTTAATATCTGATGTTCCAATGGATTACTTTTAAAATAAAACCAATAAACAGGACAGGTAGACTCCAACAAAAGAGACCAGAGATGAGGTACGAATAATCTAAAATTAATTTTAAAAAGAAGACTGTGTTTAAAGAAAGACAAACAATCACATCCATAATTTAATATCTGAAGATCAACATTTTTCACGATATAAATATGTAAAGTTAAGTGACCTCTCATTTAGTTGCTCCAACTTTATTTTACTAATCTATTCTGTAGACTTATATTTTCGTTGATGTACATTACGATTTCGTTGATGAAATTTTCTTTCGTCTTTAGATCTATATTTTACTTCTGGAATACTGTATTAACAATTATATCACTCGTCTTTAGATCTTTATTTCTTATAAAAGTTATAATACTCACCTCTTCCCATTATATTTTCATATATATATTTGAAAAAAGGAAAAGAATGACTTGACTTGTAGTTCTAAACAATTTGATTTAGAACTACAAATGAAGTCATTCTTTTCCTTTTTTCAAATATACCTGACTGTACCAAGGATTTCACACACACACACACACACACATATACTTCTACCTGGAGTTTCGACCGATAGATAGTATTAGCAATTAGAAAGACCATTTTCATTTATATATACCCATATATTCATATTTACTCACTTCTATGTAAATATACATACATATATATTAAAAGCACATACCATATACCATCATAATAACGATTGACTAATCATCAGGACACATGCTTGCTCATGTAAAAATTCTCAGAGACACTTACGAAAACCGAATTTGCAACGCCAGGTACACTTACATACATACATATATGTACGTACATCACATATAGAACAGGTATGACTTATATAGGTACATCAAAGTTTAGGTTTCGCTATTGTACCATTCGAGGTAGTTAGAAACAAGTACCAGTGTATTACTAGGGTCGATTCTTCTATATCTTTCTCTCACTCTCTGTAAGAGATCTGGGGGTGGAGATGGGATCTGTCAACTTTTACAAAGTACCCTAGACACCCTGAATGTCAATGTGGGCCCTCTAGAACTCCCTCACAAGTTATAGGTCGCTACATACATATATAGCAACATCAGACAGATTCTTTAGATCTCTTTTACTCGATGATGCAAGACAAGTTTTCAGTGGGTCAGAAAGGAATATTTGTGATATGAAGGGAGAACCTCTCTGAATAAATATTAGATAGTTAAGATGCTACGTAAAGCAGGCGGTGACAACATCGAGGACCAGATATGCCATGTGGAAATAGACATCGACATATAAATATACAAAGATGGGGGGGGGGGGACCTTATTATCATAGACAATTGGGCTTATGAACACACACACACACATATTTATATACATACATATGTGTGTGTGGCTTCTGCAGGACTAGAACGGTTTCATTCGAAAGAAATCAAGGGCTTTCCTGATGGGTTTTTTCCCCGAATGAAACAGTTCTAGTCCCGTATAAGACATTTCTATATGAAATATTTATACTCTGATATATATATTGAGTACCTTACTTACTGTGGCGTTCATGCCTTTCTTAGTGTTGCTGTTATTAGAAAGGGTCGACTTTGTCTTTCATAATTCAGGCTCTTTCATGAAGTAAATATTCATTTTATTTCTTAACGCCCTAGTGTTGATTTGAACCTACAATTACTTCGTCTGCAATAATGTTCACTAATTTCAAATCTACCATACCTAAATCCTGTGTGCGACTTACAAATAAATTGCTAAACGTCACTTTTATCAATATAAGATTGGAACCTACAGTGATGTGCTTTGCAGTAATGTCCCGTAACTCCAACTAGATTGAGCTAAGCTTGTATATTTCTTTCGTCCGAATAACATAATGGTTTCGATCCCAGTTCGCTACTGGTACAAGAAATAATTTTTAGAAATTCTATATCCCCAGCTAAATATTGAACTCCTAACGACATTTTATGTTACTTAATACCAAAGCCCTGAACACACATTTATATTTATAACTCAATTTCTAATTTTTAAATGATATTACACCACCTTTGTGTTTTCGGTGGATATTAATTTACAATTTTATAGCAGAAAAATAGAGTACCAGTCATTTTATAGGTTCAATTTAATCGATCGGCTTCTCCGTCAATCACTTGACAAACAAAGACACACAAACAGTATATATATATATATGATACGACAAATTTGAAATAAATTACGTGTTTAAAAAAAAGAATTATTGAATGTAAGTAATAATATTTTTATTGTTTGTTTTCACTGCATTAACTGCTGAGTGTGAGAGAGAGGGGTGGATGGAGAGAGATGGAGGGGTGGATAGAGAGAGAGGGATGGATGGAAGGAGTGAGGGATTGATGGAGAGGGATGGATGGAGAGAGGGAGAGGGATGGAGAGGGATGGAGAGAGGGATGGAGAGAGGGATGGAGAGAGGGAGAGAGAGGGAGAGAGAGGGATGGAGAGAGGGATGGATGGAAGGAGAGAGGGATGGATGGAAGGAGAGATGGATGGATGGAAGGAGAGGGGTGAATAGAGAGAGGGATGGATGGAAGGAGAGAGAGGGAGAATGATGAATGGAGAGAGAGATGGATGGAAGGAGAGAGGGATGGATGGAAGGAGAGAGAGATGGATGGAAGGAGAGAGAGAGTTGGATGGATGTAGAGGGAGGGAGGGATGGATGGATGGAGAGATGGATGGAGAGAGTGAGGGATGGATGGATAGAGAGAGTGAGGGATGGATGGATAGAGAGAGTGAGGAATGGAGAGAGAGAGAGATGGAAGTATAGAGAGAGAGGGGGATGGATGGAGGTAGGGAGGTATGAATGGAGGTAGGGAGGTATGAATGGAGGTAGGGAGGTATGAATGGAGAGAGAGAGTGAGGAATGGAGAGAGGGATGGATGGAGGTAGGGAGGTATGAATGGAGGTAGGGAGGTATGAATGGAGAGAGAGAGTGAGGAATGGAGAGAGGGATGGATGGATAGAGAAAGAGAGTTGGATGGATAGAGAGAGGGATGGATGGAAGGAGAGAGTGAGGGATGGAGAGAGAGAGATGGATGTGGAGAGAGAGATGGATGTGGAGAGAGAGTTGGATGGAAGGATAGAGAGGGATGGAGAGAGAGGGATGGATGGACTGAGGGATGGATGGAGAGAGGGAAGGATAGAGAGAGAGAGAGGGAAGGATAGAGAGAGAGAGAGGGAAGGATAGAGAGAGTTGGATGGAGAGAGAGAGAGAGCGAGGGGTGGAAGGAGAGAGAGCGAGGGGTGGAAGGAGAGAGAGAGCGAGCGGTGGAAGGAGAGCGAGGGGTGGAAGGAGAGAGAGAGAGGGATGGATGGAGAGAGAAAGAGGGATGGAAGGAGAGAGATGGATGGAAGGAGAGAGAGAGGGGGGATTGGATGCAGAGAGGGATGGATGGAAGGAGAGAGAGGGGGATGGATGGAAGGAGAGAGGGATGGATGGATGGAGAGAGAGCGAGGAATGGAAGGAGAGAGAGAGAGATGGATGGAAGGAGAGAGTGAGAGGGGGATGGATGGAGAGAGGGAGGGATGGAGAGAGAGAGGGATGGATGGAAGGAGAGGAATGGAGAGAGTGAGAGATGGATAGAGAGAGAGAGGGATGGATGGATGGATGGAGAGCTAAGGGAGAGAGAGGGATGAATGGAGAGGGATGGATGGAGTGGGAGAGAGGGCTGGATAGAAAGAGAGTGAGTAATGGAGAGAGAGAGATGGAAGGATAGAGAGAGAGATGGAAGGATAGAGAGAGAGATGGAAGGATAGAGAGAGAGATGGAAGGATGGAGAGAGGGAGAATGATGAATGTAGAGAGAGGGGGTCGATAGAAGGAGAGAGTGAGGGATGGAGAGAGAGAGTTGGATATAGAGAGAGAGAGTTGGATATAGAGAGGGAGAATGATGAATGGACAGAGGGATGGATGGATGGAGAGAGAGGGGTGGATGGAGAGAGAGGGGTGGATAGAGAGAGAATGGAGAGAGGGGTGGATAGAGAGAGAATGATGAATGGAGAGAGGGATGGATAGAGAGAGAGAGAGAAATGGAGAGTGAGAGAGGGATGGATTGAAGGAGAGAGGGATGGATGGAAGGAGAGAGGGGTGAATAGAGAGAGAGAGAGAGAGAGGGATGGATGGAGAGGGATGGATGGAAGGAGAGAGAGGGATGGAAGGAGAGAGAGGGATGGAAGGAGAGAGAGGGATGGAAGGAGAGAGAGGGATGGAAGGAGAGAGAGGGATGGAAGGAGAGAGAGGGATGGAAGGAGAGAGAGGGATGGAAGGAGAGGGATGGATGGAAGGAGAGAGGGAGGTATGAATGGAAGGAGAGAGTGAGGGATGGATGGAAGGAGAGGGATGGAGAGAGAGAGGGATGGAGAGAGAGATGGATGTGGAGAGAGGGATGGATGGATGGAGAGGGATGGATGGATGTAGAGAGAGGGATGGATAGAGAGAGAGAGAGAGGGATGGATAGAGAGAGAGAGATGGATGGATGGAGAGAGAGAGAGAGAGAGGGATGGAAGGATAGAGAGAGTTGGATGGAGAGAGAGAGGGATGGAAGGAGAGAGTGGATAGAGAGGGAGGGAGGGGTGGATAGAGAGGGAGGGATGGATGGAGAGAGAGAGTTGGATGGATGGAGAGAGAGGGATGGATGGAGAGAGAGAGTGAGGAATGGAGAGGGAGGGATGGAAGGAGAGAGAGGTGGATAGAGGGGGAGGGATGGATGGAGAGAGGGAGAATGATGAATGGAGAGAGAGGGATGGATGGAGAGAGAGAGAGGGATGGATGGAGAGAGAGAGAGGGATGGATGGAGAGAGAGAGAGAGGGATGGAGAGAGAGAGAGAGAGGGATGGAGAGAGAGAGAGGGGTGAATAGAGAGAGAGAGAGGGGTGAATAGAGAGAGAGAGAGGGGTGAATAGAGAGAGAGAGAGGGGTGAACAGAGAGAGAGAGGGATGGATGGAAGGCGAGAGAGAGTTGGATGGATAGAGAGAGGGATGGATGGAAGGAGAGAGAGAGTTGGATGGATAGAGAGAGGGATGGATGGATAGAGAGAGGGATGGATGGAGAGAGGGAGAGGGATGGATGGAGAGAGGGAGAGGGATGGATGGATAGAGAGAGGGAGAGGGATGGATGGATAGAGAGAGAATGATGAAGGGAGAGAGGGAGAATGATGAATGGAGAGAGGGATGGATGGAGACAGGGAGAATGTTGAATGGAGAGAGGGATGGATGGAAGAAGAGAGAGGGATGGATGGAAGGAGAGAGAGATGGATGGAGAGAGGGAGGAATGGAGAGAGAGATGGATGGAGAGAGGGAGGAATGGAGAGAGAGAGGGATGGAGAGAGAGAGAGAGAGGGATGGATGTAGAGAGGGATGGAGAGTGAGAGGGATGGATGAAGAGAGAGGGATGGAAGGAGAGAGGGAGAATGATGAATGGAGAGAGGGATGGATGAAGAGAGGGAGAATGATGAATGGAGAGAGGGATGGATGGAATGAGTGATGGATGGAGAGAGAGAGATAGAGAGAGGGGGGTGGAGAGAGAGGGGGGTGGAGAGAGAGGGGGGTGGAGAGAGAGGGGGTGGAGAGAGAGAGAGAGGGGGGTGGAAGGAGAGAGAGGGATGGATGTAGAGAGAGGGAGGGAGGGATGGATGGATGGAAGGAGAGAGAGAGAATGATGAATGGAGAGAGATAGAGAGAGAGAGAGATGGATGGAGAGAGTGAGGAATGGAGAGAGAGAGATGGATGGAGAGAGAGGGAGAATGTTGAATGGAGAGAGAGAGAGAGAGAGAGTGGGATGGATGGAAGGAGAGAGGGATGGATGGAGAGAGAGGGATGGATGGAGAGAGAGAGTTGGATGGATAGAGAGTTGGATGGATAGAGAGTTGGATGGAGAGAGAGAGAATGATGGATGGAGAGAGAGATGGATGGATAGAGAGAGAATGATGAATGGAGAGAGAGATGGATGGATAGAGAGAGAATGATGAATGGAGAGAGGGATGGATGTAGAGAGAGAGAGAGAGTGAGGGGTGGAGAGAGTGAGGGATGGAGAGAGAGAGGGATTGATGGAGAGAGAGGGATGGATGGATGGTGAGAGAGAGGGATGGAGAGAGGGAGAATGATGAATGGAGAGAGGGATGGATGGAGAGAGAGAGGGATGGATAGAGAGAGAATGATGAATGGAGAGAGAGATGGATGGAGAGATGTAGAGAGAGAGAGAGTGAGAGGTGGAGAGAGAGAGAGAGATGGATGGAAGGAGAGAGTGAGTGATGGAGAGAGAGGGGGATGGAGAGAGTGAGGGATGGATAGAGAAAGAGAGTTGGATGGATAGAGGGAGAGAGAGAGAGATGGATGGAAGGAGAGAGAGAGAGAGAGAGATGGATGGAAGGAGAGAGAGAGAGAGAGATGGATGGAAGGATAGATGGATGGATGGAGAGAGAGGGATTGATGGAGAGAGAGAGAGAGAGGGATGGAGAGAGAGAGAGAGAGAGAGAGATGGAGAGAGAGTTGGATGGATAGAGAGAGTTGGATGGATAGAGAGAGAGTTGGATGGATAGAGAGAGTTGGATGGATAGAGAGAGAGGGATGGATAGAGAGAGAATGATGAATGGAGAGAGGGATGGATGGATAGAGAGAATGATGAATGGAGAGAGAGAGAATGATGGATAGAGGGATGGATGGATAGAGGGATGGATGGAGAGAGAGGGATGGAGAGAGGGAGAATGATGAATGGAGAGAGAGAGTGAGGGATGGAGAGAGAAAGAGTTGGATGGATGGAAGGAGAGAGAGAAATGGAAGGAGAGAGAGATGGATGGAGAGGGAGAGAGTGAGGGATGGAGAGAGGGAGAGTGAGGGATGGAGAGAGAGGGATGGATGGAAGGAGAGAGAGAGAGATGGATGGAAGGATAGAGGGATTGATGGAGAGAGAGGGATTGGTGGAGAGAGAGAGAGGGATGGATGGAAGGAGAGAGAGAATGATGAATGGAGAGAGGGATGGATGGAAGGAGAGAGAGAGAGATGGATGGAAGGATAGAGGGATTGATGGAGAGAGAGGGATTGGTGGAGTGAGAGAGAGGGATGGATGGAAGGAGAGAGAGAATGATGAATGGAGAGAGAGGGATGGATGGAAGGAGAGAGAGAATGATGAATGGAGAGAGAGGGATGGATGGAAGGAGAGAGGGAGGGATGGATGTAGAGAGGGAGGGATGGAAGGAGAGAGGGAGGGATGGAGAGAGTGAGGAATGGAAGGAGAGGAATGGATGGAGAGAGAGGGATGGATGGAAGGAGAGGAATGGATGGAGAGAGAGGGATGGATGGAAGGAGAGAGGGATGGATGGAGAGAGGGATGGAAGGAGAGAGAGGGATGGAAGGATAGAGAGAGAGAGAGATGGAGATCGAGGAATGGAGAGAGGGATGGATGGATGGAAGGAGAGAGAGGGATGGATGGAAGGAGAGAGAGAGGGATGGATGGAAGGAGAGAGAGAGGGATGGATGGAAGGAGAGAGAGAGAGATGGATGGAAGGAGAGAGAGAGAGATGGATGGAAGGAGAGAGAGAGAGAGGGAGAGGGATTGATGGAGAGAGAGAGGGAGAGGGATGGAGAGAGAGAGAGAGAGGGAGAGGGATGGAGAGGGATGGAAGGAGAGAGAGAGGGAGAGGGATGGAAGGAGAGAATGATGAATGGAGAGAGGAAGAATGATGAATGGAGAGAGAAAGAATGATGTAGAGAGAGTTGGATGGATAGAGAGAGGGATGGATGAAGAGAGAGGGATGGATGGATGGAGAGAGAGGGATGGAAGGATAGAGAGAGGGAAGGATGGAGAGAGGGATGGATGGAGAGGGATGGAGGGATGGAGAGAGGGAGGGATGGAGGAAGGAGAGAGGGAGAATGATGAATGGAGAGAGGGATGGATGGAGAGAGAGGGAGAATGTTGAATGGAGAGAGGGATGGATGGAAGGAGAGAGAGAGGGATGGATGGAAGGAGAGAGAGAGGGATGGATGGAAGGAGAGAGAGAGAGGGATGGATGGAAGGAGAGAGAGAGGGATGGATGGAAGGAGAGAGAGAGGAATGGAGAGAGTGAGGGATGGAGAGAGGGAGAGAGAGAGGGATGAATGGAGAGAGGGAGAGAGAGAGGGATGAATGGAGAGAGAGTTGGATGGATAGAGAGAGGGATGGATGGAAGGAGAGAGGGATGGATGGATAGAGAGAGGGATGGATGGAAGGAGAGAGGGGTGGATGGAGAGAGAGAGAGAGAGAGAGAGAGAGGGAGTGGGATGGATGGAAGGAGAGAGGGATGGATGGAGAGAGAGAGTTGGATGGATGGAGAGAGAGAGTTGGATGGATAGAGAGAGAGAGTTGGATGGATAGAGAGAGAATGATGGATGGAGAGAGAGATGGATGGATAGAGAGAGAATGATGAATGGAGAGAGGGATGAATGGAGAGAGGGATGGATGGAGAGAGAGAGAGTGAGTGATGGAGAAACAGAGTGAGGAATGGATAGAGAAAGAGAGTTAGTGATGGAGAAAGAGTGAGGAATGGATAGAGAAAGAGAGTGAGGAATGGATAGAGAAAGAGAGTGAGGAATGGATAGAGAAAGAGAGTTGGATGGAGAGAGAGAGAGAGAGAGGGATGGAGAGAGATGGATGTAGAGAGAGAGAGAGGGATGGATAGAGAGAGAGAGAGGGATGGATGGAAGGAGAGAGGGATGGATGGATGGAAGGAGAGAGGGATGGATGGATGGAAGGAGAGAGGGATGGATGGATAGAGAGAGAATGATGAATGGAGAGAGGGATGGATGTAGAGAGAGAGAGAGAGTGAGGGGTGGAGAGAGAGAGGGATTGATGGAGAGAGAGAGGGATGGAGAGAGGGAGAATGATGAATGGAGAGAGGGATGGATGGAGAGAGAGAGGGATGGATAGAGAGAGAATGATGAATGGAGAGAGAGATGGATGGAGAGATGTAGAGAGAGAGATGGATGTAGAGAGAGAGAGAGTGAGTGAGGGGTGGAGAGAGTGAGGGATGGAGAGAGAGAGAGAGAGATGGAGAGAGTGAGGGATGGAGAGAGAGAGAGAGAGAGGGATTGATGGAGAGAGAGGGATGGATGGATGGAGAGAGGGATGGATGGATGGAGAGAGAGAGGGATGGAGAGAGGGAGAATGATGAATGGAGAGAGGGATGGATGGAGAGAGAGAGGGATGGATGGAGAGAGTGAGGGATGGAGAGAGAAAGAGTTGGATGGATGGAAGGAGAGAGAAATGGAAGGAGAGAGAGAGAGATGGATGGAGAGAGTAGAGGGATTGATGGAGAGGGAGAGAGTGAGGGATGGAGAGAGAGGGATGGATGGAAGGAGAGAGAGAGAGATGGATAGAAGGATAGAGGGATTGATGGAGAGAGAGAGAGTGAGGGATGGAGAGAGAGGGATGAATGGATGGAGAGAGAGAATGATGAATGGAGAGAGAGGGATGGATGGATGGAGAGAGAGAATGATGGATGGAGAGAGAGAATGATGAATGGAGAGAGAGAATGATGAATGGAGAGAGGGAGGGATGGGTGGAGAGAGGGATGTAGAGAGGGAGGGATGGAAGGAGAGAGGGAGGGATGGAGAGAGTGAGGAATGGAAGTGAGGAATGGAAGGAGAGGAATGGATGGAGAGAGAGGGATGGATGGAAGGAGAGAGGGATGGATGGAGAGAGGGATGGGTGGAGAGAGAGAGAGAGGGATGGATGGAGAGAGGGAGGGATGGATGGAGAGAGGGAGGGAGGGATGGAGAGAGGGAGGGATGGGTGGAGAGAGAGGGATGGAAGGAGAGAGAGGGATGGAAGGAGAGAGAGAGAGAGAGATGGAGATCGAGGAATGGAGAGAGGGATGGATGGATGGAAGGAGAGAGAGGGATGGATGGATGGAAGGAGAGAGAGGGATGGATGGATGGAAGGAGAGAGAGGGATGGATGGAAGGAGAGAGAGGGATGGATGGAAGGAGAGAGGGATGGAAGGAGAGAGAGGGATGGAAGGAGAGAGATGGAGAGAGAGAGAGACAGAGAGGGAGAGATGGATGGAAGGATAGAGGGATGGATGGATGGAGAGAGTGAGGAATGGAGAGAGAGAGTGAGGAATGGAGAGAGAGAGGGATGGATAGAGAAAGAGAGAGGGATGGATAGAGAAAGAGAGAGGGATGGAAGGAGAGAGAGAGAGATGGATGGAAGGAGAGAGAGAGAGATGGATGGAGAGAGAGAGAGATGGATGGAAGGAGAGAGAGAGAGAGGGAGAGGGATGGAAGGAGAGAGAGAGAGAGAGGGATGGAAGGAGAGAGAGAGGGAGAGGGATGGAAGGAGAGAGAGGGGGAGAGGGATGGAAGGAGAGAGAGAGGGAGAGGGATGGAAGGAGAGAATGATGAATGGAGAGAGAAAGAATGATGAATGGAGAGAGAAAGAATGATGTAGAGAGAGTTGGATGGATAGAGAGAGGGGTGGAAGGAGAGAGGGATGGATGGATGGAGAGAGAGGGATGGAAGGATAGAGAGGGATGGAAGGATAGAGAGAGGGAAGGATGGAGAGAGGGATGGATGGAGAGGGATGGATGGAGAGGGATGGATGGAGAGAGAGAGAGATGGATGGAGAGAGAGGGAGATGGATGGAGAGAGAGGGATGGATGGAAGGAGAGAGTGAGGGATGGAGGTATGAATGGAGAGAGAGAGATGGATGGAAGTAGAGAGAGTGAGGGATGGAGAGAGAGTGAGGGATGGAGAGAGAGAGAGGGATGGATGGAAGGAGAGAGGGATGGATGGAGAGGGGGGGTGGAGAGAGAGGAATGGATGGAGAGAGAGAGAGAGAGATGGGTGGAGAGAGAGAGAGATGGGTGGAGAAAGTGAGGAATGGAGAGAGAGAGAGGGATGGATGGAGAGAGAGGGATGGATGGAAGGAGAGAGAGGGATGGAGAATGATGAATGGAGAGAGAGAGGGATGGATGGAAGGAGAGAGGGATGGATGGAGAGGGATGGATGGAGAGAGAGTTGGATGGATAGAGAGAGAGGAATGGAGAGAGAGTTGGATGGATAGAGAGAGAGAGGAATGGAGAGAGAGGGATGGATAGAGAGAGAGAGGAATGGAGAGAGAGGGATTGATGAAGAGAGAGAGGGATGGAAGGAGAGAGAGAGAGAGATGGAAGGAGAGAGAGAGAGAGATGGAAGGAGAGAGAGAGAGAGAGAGAGATGGGTGGAGAGAGAGAGATGGATGGAAGGAGAGAGAGATGGGTGGAGAGAGAGAGAGAGAGAGGGATGGATGGAGAGAGTGAGGAATGGAGAGAGAGAGAAAGAGAGTTGGATGGATAGAAAGAGGGATGGATGGAGAGAGAGAGAGAGGGATGGAGAGGGATGGATGGAGAGAGGGATGGAGAGAGGGAGAATGATGAATGGAGAGAGAGGGATGGATGGAAGGAGAGAGGGATGGAGAGAGAGAGTGAGGAATGGATAGAGAAAGAGAGTTGGATGGATAGAGTTGGATGGATAGAGTTGGATGGATAGAGAGAGGGATGGATGAAAGGAGAGAGAGAGATGGAGAGAGGGAGAATGATGAATGGAGAGAGGGAGAATGATGAATGGAGAGAGGGATGGATGGAGAGAGATGGGAGGATAGAGAGAGGGATGGAGAGTGAGAGGGATGGATGGAAGGAGAGAGGGATGGATGGAAGGAGAGAGGGATGGATGGAAGGAGAGAGAGGGATGGAGAGAGAGAGATGGAGGGAGAGAGATGGATGGATGGAGGGAGATGGATGGATGGATGGAGAGAGAGAGATGGATGGAGAGAGGGATGGATGGATGGAGAGAGGGATGGATGGATAGAGAGATGGATGGAGAGAGAGAGATGGAGAGAGAGAGATGGATGGATGGAGAGAGAGATGGATGGAGAGAGAGATGGATGGAGAGAGAGATGGAGAGAGAGAGAGGGATGGATGGAGAGAGAGAGAGAGAGAGATGGATGGAGAGCGAGAGGGATGGGTGGAGAGGGATGGATGGAGAGAGGGATGGATGGAAGGATAGAGAGAGAGAGAGATGGAGAGTGAGGAATGGAGAGAGAGAGAGGGATGGATGGAGAGAGAGAGAGGGATGGATGGAGAGAGAGAGAGATGGATGGAGAGAGAGAGAGAGAGATGGATGGTTGGATGGAGAGAGTGAGGAATGGAGAGAGAGGGAAGGATAGAGAGAGTTGGATGGATGGAGAGAGTTGGATGGATGTAGAGAGAGAGAGGAATGGAGAGAGAGAGAGAAATAGAAAAACATGTAAGACTTACCTATTTGTGATGTCAAATAAAGTTTAACAGTACTTTTAGATTTTACAATTATAGGAATGACTCGACATGGTAACTACACAAGATAGAAAATATACAGAAAGTAATATAATTGTTTCTACTTTTGGCACAAGTCCAGCAATTACCCAGCGTATTACTGGTAATTTATTTTATCGACCCCGTAAGCATGAAAGACAGTTAACCTCGGCCGGATTTGAACTCAGAATGGAAAGGGGCGTAATTCTATGCGTCAAAGCATGGCGTCCGACGGTGTAGTGTGATGATATGTGTGGTGATGTGTGTGGTGTGGTGTGTAGAAGGTAATGTGCGTTGTGTAGTGTGTAGAGTGTAGAGTATAATGTGTGGTGAGTGATGTGTATGGCGTGGTGTGTGCACATGGTGTGTGAGTACATATGATGAGTATGTGGTGTGTAACGAGGGTGTGGTGTAATTGTGTGTATGTGTGAGTGTTTAATATGCTGTGTTAATGAGTGGACTGGAGTAAAAAGAAGTCACACAATCTTTAAAAGACGCTAAATTAACTTGCCCTAATTACTATATATACTCAATTATAAGCCGATCCCTTTTCTATTTGAGAAATAGGACAGAATCCAAACCCCATTTATAAGCCATGGTGGCTAATCAACAGACGACAGTTTTGAAATTCTCACGAGTGGAGAATATATTTATGAAGTTTTAATATTTTGATATTTAAAATGTTTTAAGTGTCATTTCGAGTATAGTTTTTATTTCACTTCTTTATGTAATGAGTTACCATTTTCTGATTGATTTCAAGGTCATATTCATTAAAAATTTCACCTCCAGAGTGAAACTGGTGTAATATATCCACCACCAAAGTGAAACTGGTGTAATATTCCAAAGTGAAACTGGTGTAATATTCCAAAGTGAAACTGGTGTAATATTCCAAAGTGAAACTGGTGTAATATTCCAAAGTGAAACTGGTGTAATATTCCAAAGTGAAACTGGTGTAATATTCCAAAGTGAAACTGGTGTAATATTCCAAAGTAAAACTGGTGTAATATTCCAAAGTGAAACTGGTGTAATATTCCAAAATGAAACTGGTGTAATATATTCACCTGCAAAGTGAAACTGGTGTAATATTCCAAAGTGAAACTGGTGTAATATTCCAAAGTGAAACTGGTGTAATATATCCACCACCAAAGTGAGACTGGTGTAAAATATTCACCTGCAAAGTGAAACTGGTGTAATATTCCAAAGTGAAACTGGTGTAATATTCCAAAGTGAAACTGGTGTAATATTCCAAAGTGAAACTGGTGTAATATTCACCTCCAAAGTGAAACTGGTGTAATATTCCAAAGTGAAACTGGTGTAATATTCACCTCCAAAGTGAAACTGGTGTAATATTCCAAAGTGAAACTGGTCTAATATTCACCTCCAAAGTCAAACTGGTGCAACATTCATCTCCAAAGCGAAAATACTTTAGCACCTCATTTACATATAATTTTTAAGTTGGTGAAATCAAAATATTGACCTCGAAGACAAGTCCTCCCCCCTATTTTACCATCAATATTTTGTCACATTTCTCGACATATATACAAGTATATACAATATTTACTTTACATAAATAGCAAATCTTTTGATAATTTATGTAAACAGAATTATCCGAAACTAAATCTAATAAAATTTCTTTTAATTAAATTTAAGAAAAAAAATATAGTTTGAAAGAAAACTAGAGATCACTGCTCCGACCAAGGTGTAGGGGTCACTGATTTTGACCAAGGTGTAGGGGTCACGACATACAAAATAAACAGTACTCACTGTAAATGAGGTTAGCATTTGGAAAGGCTAAAGCGAAGCCAAGATCCGTTCTGTATGAGCAAGACATGGTCACCTGACCTGGCATTGCCCACAATAGGACAACTCGTCTAACCCATGCTAGCGTAGAAAAATGGACATTAAATGGTGATATATATATATATATATATATATATATATATATATATATATATATATATATATATATAGATAGATAGATGTGTGTGTGTGTGTGTGTGAGAGTCTCGGGTTCAATCGAGGGGAAAACCACAGTAGGTAAAGTACTCAATACATTAGTAGAGTATATACAAAATATAATATAGAAATAGCTTCTACAGGACTAGAAATATTTCATTCGAAGGAAATCATCAGGAAAGCCCCAATTTCCTTGAAATGAAAGTTCTAGTCCTGTAGAAGTCATTTCTATATCATTCTGTTGACAAAGGGTTTCTCCCTACGAACGAAAGGCCAGTTGTATGATGCCTGTGACGGCTGGAGAGAAATGAATCAAGCATGCTCCGTTGGATGTGCAATGTCAATGTGTGTGAACGACCAAGTATAGACGAGTTGAAAAAGAAACTAGGTTTAAGAGGGATAAGTTGTGGTGTGCAGGAGAGAAGACTGCGATGGTATGGACATGTGATGCGCATGGAGGATGACCGCTGGGTAAAGAAGTGCCAAGAAATCCCAGTAGAAGGAAGATGCAGTAGTGGAAGACCACGAAAATCATGGGCGGAAGTGGTGAGAGCTGACCTCAGATCGCTGAAACTCACAGATGACAAAGGACAGTGACGATGGAGACATGCTGTGCTGAATAGGACCCGTCCCACCCTTGCAAGCAGGAAAACTCAGACGTATGAAAAGATAAATATATATATATATATGAGAATCAAATATACTACTTGTCCAATATACTAATATGTATAGATAATATAGATATAACAAACCTGTTGGTATAAACATCAACACTGGTAGACTCCTTCAGTACAGGAGACGGGCAGATGATACTCCTGGCTTGTGTTTGATCAATAGCATCACTCCTTCCCTTTGGCACATAAATTTCTATTTGGTGGGTGACCAGTTGTTTCCTCCTGCGTAAGAAAGACATACCACCAGGGGTCAGAAGGTTAATTTATGAGTTTTATTTATTTAGTTTATGTATCATATACAGGGTGTCCCCCCAAAATATATACACGCTTCAACAATATTCTAATAAATATGTGTATGCATTTTTGGGAGGTCACCCTGTTTTTGTGGTGGAAGGTTATTGTGGCTGAGGGAAGGAAGGGAGGGGGGAGAATGTAGTGTGTGTGTGTGTGTGTGTGTGTGTGTGTGTGTGTGTACCCCCAACTCTTGTAGGAGTCGGGGCGCCATAGAGATGTAGAGTGTGCCTTGGGCATTTATAAAGCTGGTGGAGCCCATCTCTTCAGAGAGAGAGAGAGAGAGAGAGAGAGAGAGAGAGAGAGAGAGAGAGAACACATACGCATGTTTAACCCTTTAGCATTTAAACCGGCCATATCTGGCCAGAATTCTCTCACCTCTTTCTGTTCAAACCGACCGTAACTAGCCACACATACTGATGTTAAGGTATTGTTTTCAAAGTAAATAATATCATCATCAAAATCTCAGATTCGATGTGAATAATTATGTGAGATCAAGTCTTTACTGTGAAAATACAATAGTAGATATAGAATAATGTGAATGCTAAAGGGTTAAATACACAAACACACACACAAACATACATATACACAGCCTTAATATAAACCAACAATACTTATACTTACCATAGATATACAGTGTTGTTTACCATCTCCGGTCAGTTTAAACTGGAGATGGTAGACAGCCAGACCAATCTCAGAGATAATATTAAACGTTTATGTTGACAGAGGGCAAATGGGTGGGTATTGGTGTGGTCAGCCAGAACAATGACGTCCCCTTCTTCTGTAAGGTTGCCAGGAGGGGACTGGGTCACTACAAAATTAAAACTATTTGTTATATGAACAGTGTGTGTTGAGTAGGGGGTTAAATTGTTGTGTGGGGGTTAATTTAGAGAATATAGGGTTAACATCAACAATGTGGAGGTAATCGCTAACATGAAGAGTGTGGTGTGTGGGGGCGGGGGTAAACATGGCGAGAGTGTGTGGGGGGGGGACAAACATGGAGAGAGTGGGGGGCTAACATGGAGAGAGTGGGGGGCTAACATGGAGAGAGTGTGGGGGCTTTTGAACAGGAGGGGTTATCAGTATGCGTGTAGTTGTAGAAGGGTAATGCGCGCGTGCGTGTAGAGAGAGAGAGAGAGAGAGAGAGGCACGTGGCCTAGTGGTAAGTGTTGGACTTTCAATCATAACATCGTGGGTTCGATTCCTGGGTTCTGTGATGTGTTCTTGAGCAAAACACTTCATTTCACGTTGCTCCAGTAAACTCAGCTGAAAATGAGTACCAGCAATAGATGGGGGCTTTAACCCTGCGATGGACTAGCGCCCTATCCAGGGTGGAGTCTTGTACTCTCAGTCGCTTCACGCCATAATGCATGGAGAATCAAAGTAGTCTAACTACAGAGGTACAACGTCAAACTACTCTAGCCCATTACTATAAAAAGTTATTTCAAAAATCAATAGATGATAAATAGAAAAAGAGAAATGGGGAATACATATACATACATAATATATATATATATATATAAAAGTGAGTTTTATTATTTCTGGAAATATAATAATATCCCCCACCCCTATATATATATATATAAATAAATATATATAGGGGTTGGGGATATTATAATATTGCCAGAAATAATAAAACTCACTTTTTTTGCTTTGGGTTGGATTTCACTTCCATATATTTTATATCTATCCCTATAGTTAATTTAACTAGCAATCAATGTTTTATTGATTGACCAACAGTTATATATATATCTAGTCTCCCAGAGTTCTTTCGTCACACACCTGTGACATCAGTGATACTATTGTTTCTTCCTGTTGTATCGTAATGATGGTACAACAACCAATCAAAGGCCATAAGAAAGATTAAAGTGGTAGAAAAGCCAGGATCTACTATAAAATCCCTGATCAGTAAACCTTAACCCTTTAAGAAAATCCAAATTAGGGAAGCAACTGAAATAGAACCAAGAAAACCGAAGTAGAACAAAACCTGAATGGAACAACAACCATACAAATACACACTAGTGACCAAAGATAAGATACAAACACGAACACACACCAAACAGAAAACGCGCATAGAAGTACATTCGGAAATCGAGAAAAATAAATAAACAATTGAATAAGTAAACATTACAATACAACGGGAGGAAACAATAATATCACTGATGATGTCACAGGTGTGTCATGAAAGAACTCAGACTATATATATATATATATATAAACAGTTGGTCAATCAATGATAAACATTGATTGCCATCTAAATTAACTATTGGGATGTAGAATATACGGAAGCGAAAACCAACCCAACCCAAACTGTTTTATTATATATTTCTGGCAATATTATAACAATATGACCCTCCCCAAATATAATTTGTTTCGACATACGATTTCATATAAAAAATACGTTGCAAACAAATTAGTTCGGAGCTCAGTCGTCGGGGTCCTGACTGTTCCTTATATACATATATATACACACACACACAACAACGTGTGTTTGGAAATATACATAAATATATATAAACGCGTGTTCGCGACGTTTGGGGGAGTTGGGCTACTGTTACCTTTTACTCTGGTATGGCTCGGCTGTCCACCCCTTTCGCCTGCCTTTTGTTGTATTTAGTCCCAGTTGTGCCTGCTACCTGCTTCTGTGTTCCTTTCCCTTTCCTTTATATTATATTATATTATATTATATTATATATTTGTTTGTGCTTTCGTTCTGTAAATATTGTATTATATTTCTTTTTATGAGATCTGAGTTCAAATCCCGCCGAAGTTGAATTTGCCTTTCATCCTTATGGGTCGATAAAATAAAGTACCAGTAATGCACTAGGTATTTGCTGGCCTTGTGCCTAAAGTAGAAACAATGATATTTCTTTTTATAAGAAGTATAATACAATTTTAAGGGCAGTAGATTGGCAGTATCAGTAGAGAGTCGGACACCATGCTTTTCAGCATAGAATCACGGCCCTTTTCGCTCTGAGTTCAAATCCCGCTGAGGTTAACTTTTCCTTTCATCCTTACGGGGTCAATAATATAAAGTACCAGTAATGCACTGTGATAATTGCTGGCCTTGTGCCAAAAGTAGGCACAATGATATTTCTTTTTATACAAAATAAAATTTAAATCATCTATAATACTTAGATACAACAATACAATAAAAATATTGCAAATGAGAGGTGTCATTTACCTTTAATCTATATTTTATTTCTGGAATACTGTATTAACATTTATATTTTCATGTCTATATTATTAAGTATTAAGGTTGTTATATAATATTTAGAATACAGACAAGGGGAAGTAGGGAAGGGATAATTATTTAAACAATGATCTCTCGACTCCATCTTTATTTAGCTTACCCCAGGGTTTCCCAACCTGGGCGATTTCATATATACGTACACATTATCTTCATTAAATAATAACTTCTTTAATATTTAACTCTGCACCTTAAGCATTGAGCACACCTCGCTTCGGCTATTGGCGTCTAGTATACTGTACCACACTTTTTTGTCTCCTCTTTTCTTATGATACATATCTTCTCTTTAATATATACATATATATATATATATATATATATATACATACACACATACATGCATAAACACTTCTATGCAAATACCCATACATATATATTAAAAACACATATATACCAGCATAATAACGATTGACAAACCATTAGGACACATGCTTGCTCGTGTGAAAACCGAACTTGCTACTCTACGTACACTGACGGAAACATATGTACATAAACACACAAACAGAACTGGTATGACTTATATAGGTACATCAAAGATTTTGTTCCACTATTGAACCATTCGAGGTAGTTAGAACGAAGTAGCAGTGTAGTACTGGGGTCAATTCTTCTTCTATATCTCTTTCTTAATTCCTTTCTCTCACTCTATATCCGTCTCAGGAAAACATAACCTATCTGGGGTAGAGATCGGATCTGTCACCTTATACAAAATGCCCCGAACACCCCGAATGTCAATGTGGGACCTCTACAACTCCCTCACAAGTTATAGGTCCCTACATACATACATAGAAACATCAGAGATATCTTTCACTCGATAATGCTAGACAAGTATTCCGTGAGTCAGAAAGGAATATTTGCGATATGACGGGAGGACCTCTCTGAATAAATATTAGATAGTTCAGATGCTACGTAAAGCAGGCGGCGACAACATCGAAGATCAGAGATGCCATGTGGAAATGGACATCGACATAACACACATAGGGTTACCTTATAATCATAGACATTTGGGCTTATGAACACACACACACACACACACACACACACACACACACACACACACACACACACACACACACACACACACACACACACACACACACACACACACACACACACACACACACACACACACACACACACACACACACACACACACACACACACACACACACACACACGTACGGAGTTCTCATGTCGCCACTAAGTATTCCGCCAGATGTCCCGTCACACATCTCTACACCTTCCATTAATTGTTGATTAGTAAATATATAGTAAGTATATCTCACATGTAAGAGGGAAAGCCATAGCAAGTGTTGAGGATAAGAGACGTGTGGAATTAATAATAAAAATATTGTTAAAATTATTAATAGTAGTAGTTTTCACAATAAAGTGGGGGAGGACAACATTATTATAAATACTTATAATTGTTTCTACTTTAGGCACAAGGCCAGCAATTATCCAGTACATTACTGGTACTTTATTTTATCGACCCCGTAAGGATGAAAGGCGTTGTTTAGAGGGCGGTGGATTGGCAGTATCAGTAGAGGGTTGGACGCCATGCTTTGACGTATAGAGTTACGGCCCTTGCCATTCTGAGTTCAAATCCCGCCGAGGTTAACTTTGCCTTTCATCCTTACAGGGTCGATAAAATAAAGTACCAGTAATGCACTGGGTAATTGCTGGCCCTGTGCCAAACGTAGAAACAATTATTATAAATACTTATATACACACAAGCTTAAACAGGTATACATACGTACGCTTATCTAGACTCGTACGTACATAAACGTTTATAAATAAAAGCCGAAGCTGATAAAAAGAACATAGCTTACCATATCGAATTTGGAAGGATGCACATAACGTTGCTTCAACATGGTCCCATCATCATTTGCTGATACGATTATTGTATACGCAACACAAGTTTAAAGGGCTATCTGTTTAGAAACCATCAAGCCAGGCTACCATCTATACACTGAGGTATGACAGTTGAAGGACATCAGGTGGTTGTAGCATCAAATCAAACCTAAAGAGATAAAAATAAAAGTCATGATATATTTTCTGAAAACTACAGAATAGTAAAAGACATGTCGACACCTTTGCGGTATTAATAAGACTGAGAAAGGTATGAACGCCACCACGTCAATTAAGCTTCGAAAATAGAAAGTAGGTTTATATATATATTAATTTTCATTTTCTTCCCCAATTCTGTATTTTGAAGTGCTTTCATTATTTTAAATATTTCTATCATGTCACTCGTTTGATTAATCTCCTCCAAAGTTGTAATTCGAAGTGTTTGTCCTTGGTATAATGAACTAATGTTGATATTTTCAAGTCTTGACATTTATATGGAATAGTGTACTAATATTTAAATAGTCTTTATATTTTTATCCTGCTCCCCTAAGATTTATCTCCTCTAAATTTACAAAAGCTTCACATTTCTTTCACAAGATAGATCCTTAAATAATTATAGTGTTTTCTGTTTTCTTCTTCTGTGGGTTGCTTCAAGAGCCTCACCGTTTTTTCGGATGTCGATTGACCATGGCCCGAAACAATTTTCTCAGTGGTATCATACATATTCATCTAGAGTTTTAGATTTTTCAGCATTTAGCTAGGGAACAGAATGTTTTATTATTTCTATTATCCGTCTCCCTGTTTTGCTTCAACATGGTTAGCCATTTTTCAATTCATATTCATACATATTCACAATTCTTCTGTGAGGGGTATAAGAAGCTCGTTTTTTGCTCCACATTCGATACCAAATCATACTTCCTTTTTATAATTTCGTTGTACGAATATAATAATTAAAGTATATATATATATATATTTCTTCAAAATAAGGTAAGACATATCCCGAAAAATATTGTAAGGTGTCTCAATAATTATTCCATTTCAATCAATTTCTCATTTCAGTTTTCTTTAGCGTTATCTAAATATCTTGGCGTTGAAGATGTGTCCTTCTCATAGTAATTAGCTTGTCTCAAAATTGTTCGCAGTGTTTCCATGTTTAGTGTCACAAACTATCGTTAATTCAAGATTTTGCTCTAATGTAATAAATGTTACTTTTAAAAGAGTGAAGCTCTCAATTTTTTCTTTCACTTGTATATTGATATCTAATGAATGACAAATGTACGTGTTATGTGATAGGAGAAAAAACACACAGCCTTCTTCCTTCGCTATAGACGGCTAACTGACAATCTCGTTCGTAGGAGTGACAAGTAGTCGACAACTGAGCATCACCTGTTACTGCCTTTTATATACCATGTTAACTGGAAAGACTTACCAAGTATGGATACACTCTCTCCTTATCAATATTGTCCGAGTCCGAGGACATTTTCTCTCTGGTTAAGGAGTGAGAAGAAATATTAGGGATTAATCTCTAGCAATAATTTAATTAAATTATATTTAACCAAAGCTGTTATGTCGTGGTTGTTGTTATATTTTATAGTCGTGGTTTCAATGTTTATCAGGGGTTGTAGAATTAGTTTTATCAAATTATTATCAAACAAAAATGATGTATATATTGTCGTTGTACGTTGAAATCACATATATAGATTTATATACACACCAAGGATGGAGGGAAGACGGAATTGAAAACCATTATTGCTGAGCACAACATTGCAGGATCAAATATAACACACACACACACACACATATATATATATATAATCAAGTATGACCATTGATGAATGTCCCTGCAGATCGTCAGGTTGTAGGATGAAATCAACCCTAGAGAAATGATAAATTATATGAAGGTATATTTTATGGAAGCTCGAGAAGAATAAAAATGAAAGTGAACCATTTTGAATTGTTAATATGATTGGGAAAGACATGGAGGCCACTACATCAATTTTTCTTTTAAATAGAAAGTAGGTTTATAAATTTTAATTTTGATAGTATTTTTGTAGTTGTCTCGGTAGTCTATTGGTAGGTGTTGGGACAGTGGTGATGCTGGTCTGGGGTTCAATCTCAGTCAGAAATTTAATTTTTTTTTAATTTTCATAAAATGAACGAAAAATAGAGGTCGCAGTAATCTGACTGAGATCGAACCCCAACCCAGCATCTCCATCACCTCTAATACTTACCACTAGTCTACGGACACGGTTATAAAAACTTACTGAAAATTAATATTTATAAACCTACTTTTTCAATTTTTTATAAAAACAAAATTTCTGTACAAGGTTTTCATGTGCACTTGACAGAGATCGAAACCCTAATCAATATCACCACTGTCTCTAATGTCTACCACTAGACCACTGAGACGGTTATGAAATCGTAGTGAAAATGAATATTTATAAACTTACTTTTTAATGGTTTTTTTATTTTAGAAGTGGTAAACTAAAAATACCCATAATGTAGAACCAGATAGAGATTGAACCCTAGACCAGGCTTTCACCGTTTCTAATACATATCATTGGGCCAGAGAGAATGTACGAACTCGTAGTGAAAATTAATATTTATAAAACTACATTTTGTTCGGAAGTAATTCAAATAAACTATTGTTTCTGACGATCCCTTAACAAGTTGAAAGCAGCGATTCTTTGCTTAAACTTTAATTTGTACTCATAATAAATAAATAAACATGTATTTATGTGTGTATACTTGTATATGCGTTGCTTTGATGCTATTTCTAGCATATTTATTGTTGTTTTTTATGAAAAATACAGAAACCGGAAGTGAAAAGATTGAAAATCTTTGGTCAAAATTCAGGCGAACTTTTTTAAACAAAAGGATTTTTTTTGTAAACAAACTTGAAATTTTTGCCAAGAAACATAACTCTTGCCTGACTTAAACGCAAAAATTGATGCAAAAACTTTGCGTGCGTGCAAATTATAGGGACTGTACGAATTCGTTCTGAAAATTAATATTTATAAAACTACATTTTGTTCGGTTGAAAACTCGATGTAGTGGCGTTCGTGGCTTTTTCGGGACGTCCTTGAATTCATAAAGTAAATCTAGACTTTATTTCTCATTGCTCTAGGCTTGATTTGAACCTACAACAACTCTGTCTGCAATAATGTCATACCTCATTCCAGCTTAGTACGTCGTAGCCGTAAATTGTTAAACGTCGTTCCTATATATACATGCAAGTAAGATTCGAACCTACAATGCTGTGCTTAATTTCTATTAATAAGTGTGTTTTATAAAAGAAAGTAAAGAAACAATTTAATGAAAGTAAAAAATTTATTTTATTCAGTCATGGTTTTATTTTTATTTTATGTATTCACTTCATTAACTGCTGAATAGTTCTCTTGTTTTTGTTTGTTCTTACCATTGTTTACTGTAAATGGTGACTTGACGAGACTGGATTATTACCAAGTTTTACTGGATGATGACATTTCCTTATTGTATTATTTTGTTGTCAGTGGGCATCTCTCTAAATACCTGGAATAAACATATGGTGTGTCTTTTACGTAACATTTCATTTAATATCTGATGTTCCAATGGATTACTTTTAAAATAAAACCAATAAACATAACAGGTAGACTCCATCAAAAGAGACCACAGAGATGAGGTACGAATAATCTAAAATTAATTTTTAAAAAAAGATAATGTTTAAAGAAAGACAAACATTAAAAAAGGATTGCCAACAAAGACGTAAAGGCAAAGACAATCACATCCACAATTTAATATCTGAAGATCAACATTTTTCACGATATAAATAAAACTAAATATGTAAAGTTAAGTGACCTCTCATTTATTTGCTCTAACTTATTTTACTAATCTGTATTCTGTAGACATATATTTTCGTTGGTGTACATTACGATTTCGTTGATGAAAGTTTTCACTCGTCTTTAGATCTTTATTTCTTATAAAAGTTATAATACTCACCTCCTCTCATTAGATCTCTATTTTACTTCTGGAATACTGTATTAACATTTATATTTTCATCTCGATATTATTAAGTATTAAGGTTGCCATGTATTACAATACAGTATATAAACAAGGGAATATGAGGAGGGGTAATCATTTAAAAACAGCTAACCCCACACTCTGTATATTTAGATTACCCCAGGGTGTCCCATGGGCGATTTTTCATATATACATACACACATATATATACAAGTTATTGATTACAGAGTCGGGCTAGATCGATACAGAACGAACCTTAAGCTGATGAATAGCGAAACGCGCGCCACGAACCAATAAACGTAATGAAGGTGTACCCATTCGTCCTTGTTTTATTATATATATATATATATATACACATATTTATTTATTTATTTATTTAATTCCACCTGGAGTTTCGACCGATAGATAGTATTAGCAATTGGAAAGACCAGTGGAAACATTGTTTCGTCAGTCCGATCTGACGAAGGTCGATCGACTGTCTATATATGTATATACATACCCATACATTCATATTTACTCACTTCTATGTAAAACACATACCATATACCAGCTTAAAAACGATTGACTAACCATCAGGACACATGCTTGCTCTTGTTAAAATTTCACAGAGATACTTATGAAAACCGAACTTGCAAGGCCACGTATACTTACACGTACACTTACATACACACACCTGTACATACACAGACGTTTAGAAAAGGTATGACTTATATAGGTACATCAAAGTTAATGTTCCACTATAGCACCATTCGAGGTAAATAAAACGAAGTACCAGTGTAGTACTGAGGATCGATTCTTCTTCTATATCTCTTTCTTACTTCCTTTCTCCTACTTTCTCTCCTTCTCTGGTAAATATCTCCTCTGATCAGATCTAGGGTAGAGATGAGATCAGTCAGCTTTTACAAAATGCCCAAGACACCCCGAATATCAACGTGGGGTCACCAAGACTCCCTCGCAAGCTATACGTCCCTAGATACATACATAGCAACATCAGACAGATCCTTTATGTAGATCACTTTTACTCGATATGGAAGACAAGTTTTCAGTGAGTCAGAAAGGAATATTTGTGATATGAAGGGAGAACCTCTCTGAATAAATATTAGATAGTTAAGATGCTACGTAAAGCAGGCGGTGACAACATCGAGGACCAGAGATGCCATGTGGAAATAGACATCGACATATAAATATACAAAGATAGGGGGACCTTATCATCATAGACACTTGGGCTTATGAATACACACACAAATATATATTTATATATATACATACATACGTGTGTGTGTGTGTGTGTCTCTCTCTCTCTCTCTCCTGCAGGACTAGAACGGTTTCATTCGGAAGAAATCAAGGGCTTTCCTGATGATTTTTTTCCGAATGAAACAGTTCTAGTCCTGTAGAAGCCATTTCTATATTAAATATTATTTATTAAGTATTTATACCCTGCTATGTAATGAGTACCTTACTTACTGTGGTTACCGCCGATTAAACCGTGATAAACATGTATATATATACGGGTGCACAGGTGTACGGTGTCCTCAAGTTAACACTAAGGATTACGCTCGATGTCCCGTCACACATCACTACATCTTCGAGTAAATGTTGATTAGTAAATAAACCGTGTATCTCACATGTAAGAGGAAAACTATAGCAAGTGTTGAGGATAAGAGACGTGTGAAAATAATAATAATAATAGTGTTACAATTATTAATAGTAGTAGTTGTAATAATAAAGTGAGGCGGGACAACATTATTATAAATAATTATGTACACACAAGCTTACACAGGTACACATTCGTACACGTATCTACACACGTACCTACATAAACGTTTATAAATAAAAGACGAAGCTGATAAAAAGAACATATATTACCGTATCGCGTTTGGAACGATACACTTGACGTTGAGTTCTTGAATCTGATCCCATCATCGGTTGCTGATACCATTATTGCACACACAACACAAGTTAAATAGCCGCCTGTTTAGAAACAATATTTTCAGGCTGCCATCTACTCACTAAGGTATGACAGCTGAAGGACATCACTGGATGTCAGCTGGTTGTCGGATGAAATAAACCTAGTAATAAGAATAAATGTCATGATATATTTTCTGAAAACTCCAGAAAAGTAAAAACCATGTCAACTCGTTTGTGGTATTAATAAGACTGAGAAAGCCATGAACACCACCACGTCGATTAAGCTTCGAAAATCGAAAGTAGGTTTATATACATTAGTTTTCAGTATATTTTTTTTAGCCGTCTCGTTTGCCTATATGTAGGTGATTATATAGATCCTGGCCAAGATAGAAACCCAAACCAGGATCTCTACCCTCCCTCTAAGCTACAGAGACAGCTTCAAAATAATATTAAAAATTAATATTTATAAACTTACTTTATATTTTGGAAGATTAATTGAAGTGGTGGCGTTCCCGCCTTTCTTAGTGTTGCTGTTATTAGAAAGGGTCGACTTTGTCTTTCATAATTCAGGGTCTTTCACGAAGTAAAATATTCATTTTATTTCTTAACGCCCTAGTATTGATTTGAACCTACAATTACTTCGTCTGCAATAATGTTCACTAATTTCAAATCTGTCATAACTAAATCCTGTGTGCGACTTAGAAATAAATTGTTAAATGTCTTTTTATATATTTACCAATGTAAGATTGGAACCTACAGTGATGTGTTTTGCAGTAATGTCCCGTAACTCCAACTAGATTGCTCTAAGCTTATATATTTCTTTCGTCCGAACAACATAATGGTTTCGATCCCAGTTCGCTACTGGTACAAGAAATAATTTAAAGAAATTCTATATCCCCAGTAAAATATTGAACTCCTAACGACATTGTACGTTACTTAATACCAATAACCCCATTACGCCCTGAACACACATTTATATTTATTACTCAATTTCCAATGTTTTAAATGATATTACACCACCTTTGTGTTCTAGGTGAAAATCCTGTCGATATTAATTTACAATTTTATAACTTTAGAGAAGAAAAATAGAGTACCAGTCATTTTATGGATTCAAATTAATCGATCGGCTTCACCCTGTCAATCACTTGACATTTTCCAAACAGTATAAATATGATACGACAAATTTAAAATAAATTACGTGTTTAATTAAGAAAAAAATTATTGAAAGTAAGAAATTATAATTATTTAGTAATAATATTTTTATTGTTTGTTTTCACTGCATTAACTGCTGAGTGTGACTTTTAATTTTCTTACTATTTTCTACTGAAAATGGCGGCTGAGACGTTATTGGAGTATTACTAAGGTTTACGTCGTTTCCTTATTGCATTATTTTACAAACAGTGGACATCGGAATATCCTTCTATATACCTGGGATAAATGTAAGGAGCATTGTTATGTTATACATAGTACAATGGTCATCTCTATTTACATTTTTCCCCAATTCTGTATTTTGAAGTCTTCATTATTTTAAATATTTCTAGCATGTCACTCGTTTGATTAATCTCCTCCAAAGTTGTAATTCTATGTGTTTGTCCTTGGTATAGTGAACTAATGTTGATATTTTCAAGTCTTTGTATTTATATGGAATAGTGTACTAATATTTAAATAGTCTTTGTTTTTGTCTAGTCTCCCCTAAGATTTATCTCCTCTAAATTTACAAAAGTTTCTCATATTCCCTCACAAGACAAATCCCTAAATAATTCTAGTGTCTTCTGTTTTCTTCTTCTCTGGGTTGCTTCAAGAGCCTCACCGTTTTTTCGGATGTCAGTTGACCATGGCCCAAAACAATATTCTCAGTGGTATCACACATATTTATCTAGAGTTTTAGATTTTTCAGCATTTAGATAGGAAAAAGAATGTTTTACTATTTCTATTATCCGCCTCGCTGTTTTGCTTCAACATGGTTAGTCATCTTTCAATTCATATTCATACATATTCACAATTCTTCTGTGAGGGGTATAAGAAGCTCGTTGTTTGCTCAACATTCGATACCAAAACATGTTTCCTTTTTATAACTTCGTTGTACAAATATAATTATTAAAATAGATATATATATAGCTGCTTATTAACTCTTTCCCGAAACATTTCTTCAAAATAAGGTAAGACATATCCCGAAAAATATTATAAGGTGTCTCAATAATTATTCCATTGCAATCAATTTCTCATTTCAGTTTTCTTTAGAAATGTCTTGGCGTTGAAGATACATGCATTTGTCCTTCTCATAGTAATTAACTTGTCTCAAAATTGTTCGTATTGTTTCCATGTTTAGTGTCACAAACTATCGTCAATTCAAGATTTTGCTCTAATGTAATAAATGTTACTTTTAAAAGACTAAAGCTCTCAATTTTTTTCTTTCTCTTGTATATCGATATCTAAAGAATAACAAATGTATGTGTTTTGTGATAGGAGAAAAACCCACGGCCTTGTTTCCTCGCTATAGAAGGCTAACTGACAATGTTGTTCGTAGGCGTGACAAGTACACAACAACAGTGAGCATCACATGTTTACTGCCTTTTATATACCATGTTAACTGGAAAGATTTGCCAAGTATGGATACACTCTCTCCTTATCAATATTGTCCGAGCCCGAGAAACATTTTCTCTCTGGTTAAGGAGTGAGATAAAATATTAGGGATCAATCTCTAGCAATAATTTAATTAAATTATATTTAACCAAAACTGTTATGTCGTCGTTGTTGTTATATTTTATAGTCGTGGTTTCAATGTTTATCAGGGGTTGTAGAATTAGTTTTATCTAATTATTCTCAAACAAAAAGGATGTATATATTGTCGTTGTACGTTGAAATCACATATATAGATTTATATACACACCAAGGATGGAGGGAATTGAAGACGGAATTGAAAACCAAATTGCTGAGCAGAACATTGCAGGATCAAATATATCACACACACACACATATATATATATATAATCAGGTATGACCATTGATGAATGTCCCTGCAGATCATCAGGTTGTAGCATGAAATCAACCCTAAAAGCTCGAAGAATAAAAATGAAAGTGAACCATTTTGAATTGTTAATATCATTGGGAAAGCCATGAAGGCCACTACATCAATTTTTCTTTTAAATAGAAAGTAGGTTTATAAATTTTAATTTTGATAATATTTTTGTATCTGTCGCGGTAGCCTATTGGTAGGTGTTTGGACAGTGGTGATGCTGGTCTGGGGTTCAATCTCAGTCAGGAATCTCTCAAGAAATTTAATTTTTTTAAATTTTTCATAAAATAAACAAAAAATAGCGGTTGCATGAATCTGACTCAGATCGAATCCCCAGACCACCACCTCTAATACTTACCACTAGTCCACGGAGACGGTTATGAAAACTCAATGAAAATTAATATTTGTAAACCTACTTTTTCAATTTTTATATAAAATCAAAATTTCTGTACCAGGTTTTTAGTGTAGACTTGACAAAGATCGAACCCCTAATAAGTATCACCACTGTCTCTAATATCTACCAGTAGGCCACTGAGACTGTTACGAAATAGTAGTGAAAATTAATATTTATAAACTTACTTTTTAATGGTTTTTATTTTAGAAGAGGTAAACTAAAAATTAATAATACCCATACCTGAGAGAGATTGAACCCTAGACCAGGATTTCACCGTTTCTAATACATACCACTGAGCCAGAGAGAATGTACGAATTCGTTCTGAAAATTCGATGTAGTGGCGTTCATGCCTTTTTCGGGACGTCCTTGAATTCTTAAAGTAAATCTAGACTGTATTTCTCATTGCTCTAGGCTTGATTTGAACCTACAACAACTCCGTCTGCAATAATGTCATACCTCATTCTGGCTTAGTTCGTCGTACCCGTAAATTGTTAAATGTGGTTCCTATATATACATGCAAGTAAGATTTGAACCTACAATGCTGTGCTTAATTTCTATTAATAAGTGTGTTTTATAAAAGAAAGTAAAGAAACAATTAAATGAAAGTAAAACATTTATTTTATTCAGTCATGTTTTATTTTTATTTTATGTATTCACTTCATTAACTGCTGAATAGTTCTCTTGTTTTTGTTTGTTCTTACCATTGTTTACTGTAAATGGTGACTTGACGAGACTGGATTATTACCAAGTTTTACTGGATGATGACATTTCCTTATTGTATTATTTTGTTGTCAGTGGACATCTCTCTAAATACCTGGAATAAACATATGGTGTGTCTTTTACGTAACATGTCATTTAATATCTGATGTTCCAATGGATTACTTTTAAAATAAAACCAATAAACAGGACAGGGAGACTCCATGATGAGGTACGAATAATCTAAAATTAATTTTAAAAAGAAGACAATGTTTAAAGAAAGACAAACAATCACATCCACAATTTAATATCTGAAGATCAACATTTTTCACGATATAAATATGTAAAGTTAAGTGACCTCATTTATTTGCTCTAACTTTATTTTACTAATCTATTCTGTAAACTTATATTTTCGTTGGTGTACATTACGATTTCGTTGATGAAATTTTCTTTCGTCTTTAGATCTATATTTTACTTCCGGAATACTGTATTAACAATTATATCACTTGTCTTTAGATCTTTATTTCTTATAAAAGTTATAATACTCACCTCTTCCCATTATATTTTCATATATATATATATATATATTTGAAAAAAGGAAAAGAATGACTTGACTTGTAGTTCTAAACAATTTGATTTAGAACTACAAATGAAGTCATTCTTTTCCTTTTTTTAAATATACCTGACTGTGCCAAGGATTTCACACACACACACACACAGACACATTTCTACCTGGAGTTTCGACCGATAGATAGTATTAGCAATTAGAAAGACCATTTTCATTTATATATACCCATACATTCATATTTACTCACTTCTATGTAAATATACATATATATATATATTAAAAGCACATACCATCATAATAACGATTGACTAATCATCAGGACACATGCTTGCTCATGTAAAAATTCTCAGAGACACTTACGAAAACCGAACTTGCAACGGCAGGTACACTTACATACACATATATAGGTACATCAAAGTTTAGGTTTCGCTCTTGTACCATTCGAGGAAGTTAGAAACAAGTACCAGTGTAGTACTGGGTCGATTCTTCTATATCTTTTTCTCAATTCCTTTCTCTCACTCTCTGTAAGAGATCTGGGTGTGGAGATGGGATCTGTCAACTTTTACAAAGTACCCTAGACACCCTGAATGTCAATGTCGGGCCTCTAGGACTCCCTCACAAGTTATAGGTCGCTACATACATATATAGCAACATTAGACAGATTCTTTAGATCTCTTTTACTCGATGATGCAAGACAAGTTTTCAGTGAGTCAGAAAGGGATATGAAGGGATAAATATTAGATAGTTAAGATGCTACGTAAAGCAGGCGGTGACAACATCGAGGACCAGATGTGCCATGTGGAAATAGACATCGACATATAAATATACAAAGATGGGGGGGGGGACCTTATTATCATAGACAATTGGGCTTATGAACACACACACACACATATTTATATACATACATATGTGTGTGTGGCTTCTGCAGGACTAGAACGGTTTCATTCGAAAGAAATCAAGGGCTTTCCTGATGATATTTTCCGAATGAAACAGTTCTAGTCCCGTAGAAGACATTTCTATATGAAATATTTATATTGAGTACCTTACTTACTGTGGCGTTCCCGCCTTTCTTAGTGTTGCTGTTATTAGAAAGGGTCGACTTTGTCTTTCATAATTCAGGGTCTTTCACGAAGTAAAATATTCATTTTATTTCTTAACGCCCTAGTATTGATTTGAACCTACAATGACTTCGTCTGCAATAATGTTCACTAATTTCAAATCTGCCATACCTAAATCCTGTGTGCGACTTACAAATAAATTGCTAAACGTCACTTTTATCAATGTAAGATTGGAACCTACAGTGATGTGCTTTGCAGTAATGTCCCGTAACTCCAACTAGATTGAGCTAAGCTTGTATATTTCTTTCGTCCGAATAACATAATGGTTTCGATCCCAGTTCGCTACTGGTACAAGAAATAATTTTTAGAAATTCTATATCCCCAGCTAAATATTGAACTCCTAACGACATTTTATGTTACTTAATACCAAAGCCCTGAACACACATTTATATTTATAACTCAATTTCTAATTTTTAAATGATATTACACCACCTTTGTGTTTTCGGTGGATATTAATTTACAATTTTATAGCAGAAAAATAGAGTACCAGTCATTTTATAGGTTCAATTTAATCGATCGGCTTCTCCGTCAATCACTTGACAAACAAAGACACACAAACAGTATATATATATATATATGATACGACAAATTTGAAATAAATTACGTGTTTAAGAAAAAGAATTATTGAATGTAAGTAATAATATTTTTATTGTTTGTTTTCACTGCATTAACTGCTGAGTGTGATGGAGAGAGAGGGATGGAGAGAGAGAGAGGGATGGATGGAGAGAGAGAGGAATGGATGGAGAGAGAGAGGAATGGAAGGATAGAGAGAGTTGGATGGAAGGATAGAGAGAGTTGGATGGAGAGAGGGATGGATGGAGGGAGAGATGGATGGAGAGAGAGTGAGGGATGGAGAGAGGAATCGATAGAGAGAGGGAGAAGGATGGATGGAAGGAGAGAGTGAGGAATGGAGAGAGAGAGAGAGTGAGGAATGGAGAGAGAGAGAGAGTGAGGAATGGAGAGAGGAATGGATAGAGAGAGGAATGGATAGAGAGAGAGAGAGAGGGGGGTGGATAGAGAGAGGGGGGGGTGGATAGAGAGAGGGGGGGGTGGATAGAGAGAGAGAGGGGGGGTGGATAGAGAGAGTTGGATGGAGAGAGAGAGTTGGATGGAGGGAGAATGATGAATGGAGAGAGGGATGGATGAATGGAGAGAGGGATGGATGGAGGGAGAATGATGAATGGAGAGTGGGATGGATGGAGGGAGAATGATGAATGGAGAGAGAGGGATGGATGGAGAGAGAGAGAGGGAGAGATGGAGAGGGGAATGGGGAGGGAGAGAGAGAGGGAGGAATGGAGAGAGAGGGATGGATGTAGGGAGAGAGAGGGGTGGAGGGATGGAGAGAGGGATGAAAGGATAGAGAGAGAGAGAGAGAGGGATGGATGGAGAGAGAGAGGGATGGATGGAGAGAGAGAGGGATGGATGGAGAAAGGGAGGGATGGATGTAGGTAGAGAAAGGGGTGGATAGAGAGGGATGGATTGAAGGAGAGAGAGGGAGAGAGAGATGGATGGAGGGAGAGTGAGGGAGAGTGAGGAATGGAGAGAGAGAGAGGGGTGGATAGAGAGAGAGGGGTGGATAGAGAGAGAGAGGGGTGGATAGAGAGAGAGAGGGGTGGATAGAGAGAGAGAGGGGTGGATAGAGAGAGAGATGGATAGTGAGAGGGATGGATGTAGAGAGAGAGGGGTGGATAGAGAGAGAGATGGAAGGATGGAGAGAGGGAAGGATGGAGAGAGGGATGGGTGGAGAGAGTTGGGTGGAGAGAGTTGGATGGAAGGATAGATAGGGAGAGAGAGGGGTGGATAGAGAGGGATGGATGAAGAGAGAGAGGGATGGAAGGAAGGAGAGGGGTGGATAGAGAGAGAGAGGGGTGGATAGAGAGAGAGAGGGGTGGATAGAGAGAGAGAGGGATGGAAGGATAGAGAGAGAGTTGGGTGGAGAGAGTTGGGTGGAAGGATAGAGAGAGAGAGAGGGGGATGGATGGAAGGATGGAAGGAGAGTGAGGAATGGAGAGAGAGAGAGAGAGGGGTGGATAGAGAGAGAGGGGTGGATAGAGAGAGGGGTGGATAGAGAGAGAGGGGTGGATAGAGAGAGAGGGGTGGATAGAGAGAGAGAGATGGAGAGAGAGAGAGAGAGAGGGGTGGATAGAGAGAGGGATGGATGTAGAGAGGGGTGGATAGAGAGAGGGATGGATGTAGAGAGAGAGAGGGGTGGATAGAGAGGGATGGAAGGAAAGAGAGAGAGGGATGGAAGGAAAGAGAGAGAGGGATGGAAGGAAAGAGAGAGAGGGATGGAAGGAAAGAGAGAAAGGGATGGAAGGAAAGAGAGAAAGGGAGGGATGGATGTAGAGAGAGAGAGGGATGGATGTAGAGAGAGAGAGGGATGGATGGATGGAGAGAGGGATGGATGGATGGATAGAGAGAGAGAGAGAGGGATGGATGGATAGAGAGAGAGAGAGGGATGGATGGATAGAGAGAGAGAGGGATGGATGGAGAGAGGGATGGATGGAGAGAGGGATGGATGGATGTAGGGAGAGAGGGATGGAAGGAGAGAGGGATGGATGGAGAGAGAGAGATGGATGGAGAGAGATGGATGGAGAGAGGGATGGATGGAGAGAGAGATGGAAGGATAGAGAGAGAGAGTTGGATGGAGGGAGAATGATGAATGGAGAGAGGGATGGATGTAAGGAGAGAGTGAGGAATGGATAGAGAGAGAGTGGGAGAAGGATGGAATGGATAGAGAGAGAGAGGGAGAAGGATGGATGGAAGGAGAGAGGGAGAAGGATGGATGGAAGGAGAGAGTGAGGAATGGAGAGAGAGAGGGATGGAAGGAGAGAGAGGGATGGAAGGATAGAGAGAGGGAGTACGATGAATGGAGAGAGGGATGGATGTAGAGAGAGAGGGATGGATGTAGAGAGAGAGGGATGGATGGAGAGAAGGAGGGAGGGATGGATGTAGGGAGAGAGGGATGGATGGAAGGATGGAGAGAGAGGAATGGGGAGAGAGAGAGATGGATGGATAGAGAGAGAGGCATGGAAGGAGAGAGAGAGGCATGGATGGATAGAGAGAGGCATGGATGGATAGAGAGAGGGATGGGTAGTGAGAGAGAGGGATGGAAGGAGAGAGGAATGGGTAGTGAGAGAGAGGGATGGAAGAAGAGAGAGAGAGAGGGAGAGAGGGAGAGAGAGGGAGAGAGAGGGAGAGAGAAAGGGATGGATAGAGAGAGATGGATAAAGAGAGAGATGGATAAAGAGAGAGAAAGGGATGGATAGAGAGAGGGATAGATGGATAGAGAGAGGGATGGGTAGTGAGAGAGAGGGATGGAAGGAGAGAGGGATGGGTAGTGAGAGAGAGGGATGGAAGGAGAGAGGGATGGGTAGTGAGAGAGAGGGATGGAAGGAGAGAGAGATGGAGAGATGGAGAGAGAGGGAGAGGCATGGAAGGAGAGAGAGAGAGATGGAAGGAGAGAGGGATGGAAGGAGAGAGAGAGGGATGGAGAGAGAGAGAGAGAGAGAGAGATGGAGAGAGAGAGAGAGGGATGGAGAGAGAGAGAGGGATGGAGAGAGAGAGAGAGGGAAGGAGAGAGAGAGGGAAGGAGAGAGAGGGATGGAGAGAGGGAGAGAGAGGAATGGAGAGAGAGAGGGAGAGAGAGGAATGGAGAGAGGGAGGGAGAGTGGTGGAGAGAGAGAGAAATAGAAAAACATGTAAGACTTACCTATTTGTGATGTCAAATAAAGTTTAACAGTACTTTTAGATTTTACAATTATAGGAATGACTCGACATGGTAACTACACAAGATAGAAAATATACAGAAAGTAATATAATTGTTTCTACTTTTGGCACAAGTCCAGCAATTACTCAGCGTATTACTGGTAATTTATTTTATCGACCCCGTAAGGATGAAAGACAGTTAACCTCGGCCGGATTTGAACTCAGAATGGAAAGGGGCGTAATTCTATGCGTCAAAGCATGGCGTCCGACGGTGTAGTGTGGTGATGTGTGTGGTGTGGTGTGTAGAAGGTAATGTGCGTTGTGTAGTGTGTAGAGTGTAGAGTATAATGTGTGGTGAGTGATGTGTATGGCGTGGTGTGTGGTGTGTGATGTGTATGGCGTGGTGTGTGGTGTGTGATGTGTATGGCGTGGTGTGTGCACATGGTGTGTGAGTACATATGATGAGTATGTGGTGTGTAACGAGGGTGTGGTGTAATTGTGTGTATGTGTGAGTGTTTAATATGCTGTGTTAATGAGTGGACTGGAGTAAAAAGAAGTCACACAATCTTTAAAAGACGCTAAATTAACTTGCCCTAATTACTATATATACTCAATTATAAGCCGATCCCTTTTCTATTTGAGAAATAGGACAGAATCCAAACCCCATTTATAAGCCATGGTGGCTAATCAACAGACGACAGTTTTGAAATTCTCATGAGTGGAGAATATATTTATGAAGTTTTAATATTTTGATATTTCAAATGTTTTAAGTGTCATTTAGAGTATAGTTTTTATTTCACTTCTTTATGTAATGAGTTACCATTTTCTGATTGATTTCAAGGTCATATTCATTAAAAATTTCACCTCCAGAGTGAAACTGGTGTAATATATCCACCACCAAAGTGAAACTGGTGTAATATTCCAAAGTGAAACTGGTGTAATATTCCAAAGTGAAACTGGTGTAATATTCCAAAGTGAAACTGGTGTAATATATACACCACCAAAGTGAAACTGGTGTAATATATCCACCGCCAAAGTGAGACTGGTGTAATATATTCACCTGCAAGGTGAAACTGGTGTAATATTCCAAAGTGAAACTGGTGTAATATTCACCTCCAAAGTGAAACTGGTGTAATATTCCAAAGTGAAACTGGTCTAACATTCACCTCCAAAGTGAAACTGGTGCAACATTCATCTCCAAAGCGAAAATATTTTAGCACCTCATTTACATATAATTTTTAAGTTGGTAAAATCAAAATATTGACCTCGAAGACAAGTCCTCCCCCCTATTTTACCATCAATATTTTGTCACATTTCTCGACATATATACAAGTATATACAATATTTACTTTACATAAATAGCAAATCTTTTGATAATTTATGTAAACAGAATTATCCGAAACTAAATCTAATAAAATTTCTTTTAATTAAATTTAAGAAAAAAAAATATAGTTTGAAAGAAAACTAGAGATCACTGCTCCGACCAAGGTGTAGGGGTCACTGATTTTAACCAAGGTGTAGGGGTCACGACATACAAAATAAACAGTACTCACTGTAAATGAGGTTAGCATTTGGAAAGGCTTCCAGCTGGTAAAGAGAAATGAATCAAGCATGCTCCGTTGGATGTGCAATGTCAATGTGTGTGAACGACCAAGAAACTGGGTTTAAGAGGGATAAGTTGTGGTGTGCAGGAGAGAAGACTGCGATGGTATGGACATGTGATGCGCATGGAGGATGACCGCTGGGTAAAGAAGTGCCAAGAAATCCCAGTAGAAGGAAGATGCAGTAGTGGAAGACCACGAAAATCATGGGCGGAAGTGGTGAGAGCTGACCTCAGATCGCTGAAACTCACAGATGACGACAAAGGACAGTGACGATGGAGACATGCTGTGCTGAATAGGACCCGTCCCACCCTTGCAAGCAGGAAAACTCAGACGTATGAAAAGATATATATATATATATATATATATGAGAATCAAATATACTACTTGTCCAATATACTAATATGTATAGATAATATAGATATAACAAACCTGTTGGTATAAACATCAACACTGGTAGACTCCTTCAGTACAGGAGACGGGCAGATGATACTCCTGGCTTGTGTTTGATCAATAGCATCACTCCTTCCCTTTGGCACATAAATTTCTATTTGGTGGGTGACCAGTTGTTTCCTCCTGCGTAAGAAAGAAATACCACCAGGGGTCAGAAGGTTAATTTATGAGTTTTATTTATTTAGTTTATGTATCATATACAGGGTGTCCCCCCAAAATATATACACGCTTCAACAATATTCTAGTAAATATGTGTATGCATTTTTGGGAGGTCACTCTGTTTTTGTGGTGGAAGGTTATTGTGGCTGAGGGAAGGAAGGGAGGGAGGGAGAATGTACTCTGTGTGTGTGTGTGTGTGTGTGTGCGTGTGCGTGTGCGTGTGCGTGTGCGTGTGTACCCCAACTCTTGTAGGAGTCGGGGCGCCATAGAGATGTAGAGTGTGCCTTGGGCATTTATAAAGCTGGTGGAGCCCATCTCTTCAGAGAGAGAACACATACGCATGTTTAAACCGGCCATATCTGGCCAGAATTCTCTCACCTCTTTCTGTTCAAACCGACCGTAACTAGCCACACATACTGATGTTAAGGTATTGTTTTCAAAGTAAATAATATCATCATCAAAATCTCAGATTCGATGTGAATAATTATGTGAGATCAAGTCTTTACTGTGAAAATACAATAGTAGATATAGAATAATGTGAATGCTAAAGGGTTAAATACACACAAACACACACACAAACATACATATACACAGCCTTAATATAAACCAACAATACTTATACTTACCACTAAACATGGCGAGAGTGTGGGGGGGATCATGGCGAGAGTGGGGGGGGGGGACAAACATGGAGAGAGTGCGGGGCTAACATGGAGAGAGTGTGTGGGCTTTTGAACAGGGGTTATCAGTATGCGTGTAGTTGTAGAAGGGTAGCGCGCGCGCGTGCGTGCGTGCGTGCGTGCGTGCGTGTAGCCTAGTGGTAAGTGTTGGTCTTACAATCATACCATCGTGGGTTCGATTGCTGGGTTCTGTGTTGTGTTCTTGAGCAAAACACTTCATTTCACGTTGCTCCAGTAAACTCAGCTGAAAATGAGTACCAGCAATAGATGGGGGCTTTAACCCTGCGATGGACTGGCGCCCTGTCCAGGGTGGAGTCTTGTACTCTCAGTCGCTTTACGCCATAATGCATGGAAAATCTAAGTCGTCTAACTACAGAGGTACAACGTCAAACCACTCTAGCCCATTACTATAAAAAGTTATTTCAAAAATCAATAGATGATAAATAGAAAAAGAGAAATGGGGAATACATATACATACATAAATATATATATATATAAATATATATATATAAAAGCGAGTTTTATTATTTCTGGAAATATAATAATATCCCCCACCCCTATATATATATATATATATATATATATATATATATATATATATATATAAATATAAATATATAAATATATATAGGGGTGGGGGATATTATATTGCCAGAAATAATAAAACTCACTTTTTGCTTTGGGTTGGATTTCACTTCCATATATTTTATATCTATCCCTATAGTTAATTTAACTAGCAATCAATGTTTTATTGATTGACCAACAGTTATATATATATATATCTAGTCTCCCAGAGTTCTTTCGTCACACACCTGTGACATCAGTGATACTATTGTTTCTTCCTGTTGTATTGTAATGATGGTACAACAACCAATCAAAGGCCATAAGAAAGATTAAAGTGGTAGAAAAGCCAGGATCTACTATAAAATCCCTGATCAGTAAACCTTAACCCTTTAAGAAAACCCAAATTAGGGAAGCAACTGAAATAGAACCAAGAAAACCGAAGTAGAACAAAACCTGAATGGAACAACAACAACCATACAAATACACACTGGTGACCAAAGATAAGATACAAACACGAACACATACCAAACAGAAAACGCGCATAGAAACACATTCGGAAATCGAGACAAATAAATAAACAATTGAATAAGTAAACATTACAATACAACGGGAGGAAACAATAATATCACTGATGATGTCACAGGTGTGTCATGAAAGAACTCAGACTATATATATATATATAAACAGTTGGTCAATCAATGATAAACATTGATTGCCATCTAAATTAACTATTGGGATGTAGAATATACGGAAGCGAAAACCAACCCAACCCAAACTGTTTTATTATATATTTCTGGCAATATTATACAATATGACCCTCCCCAAATATAATTTGTTTCGACATACGATTTCATATAAAAAATACGTTGCAAACAAATTAGTTCGGAGCTCAGTCGTCGGGGTCCTGACTGTTCCTTATATACATATATATACACACACAACAACGTGTGTTTGGAAATATACATAAATATATATAAACGTGTGTTCGCGACGTTTGGGGGAGTTGGGTTACTGTTACCTTTTACTCTGGTATGGCTCGGCTGTCCACCCCTTTCGCCTACCTTTTGTTGTATTTAGTCCCAGCTGTGCGTGTTACCTGCTTCTGTGTTCCTTTCCCTTTCCTTTATATTATATTATATTATATTATATATTTGTTTGTGCTTTCGTTCTGTAAATATTGTATTATATTTCTTTTTATGAGATCTGAGTTCAAATCCCGCCGAAGTTGACTTTGCCTTTCATCCTTATGGGGTCGATAAAATAAAGTACCAGTAATGCACTGGGTAATTGCTGGCCTTGTGCCTAAAGTAGAAACAATGATATTTCTTTTTATAAGAAGTATAATACAATTTTAAGGGCAGTAGATTGGCAGTATCAGTAGAGAGTCGGACACCATGCTTTTCAGCATAGAATCACGGCCCTTTTCGCTCTGAGTTCAAATCCCGCCGAGGTTAACTTTTCCTTTCATCCTTACGGGGTCAATAAAATGAAGTACCAGTAATGCACTGTGATAATTGCTGGCCTTGTGCCAAAAGTAGGAACAATGATATTTCTTTTTATACAAAATAAAATTTAAATCATCTATAATACTTAGATACAACAATACAATAAAAATATTGCAAATGAGAGGTGTCATTTACCTTTAATCTCATATTAAAAAAAAAAAAAAAAAAAAAAAAATCTATATTTTATTTCTGGAATACTGTATTAACATTTATATTTTCATGTCTATATTATTAAGTATTAAGGTTGTTATATAATATTTAGAATACAGACAAGGGGAAGTAGGGAAGGGATAATTATTTAAACAATGATCTCTCGACTCCATCTTTATTTAGCTTACCCCAGGGTTTCCCAACCTGGGCGATTTCATATATACGTACACATTATCTTCATTAAATAACGCTTCTTTAATATTTAACTCTGCACCTTAAGCATTGAGCACACCTCGCTTCGGCTATTGGCGTCTAGTATACTGTACCACACTTTTTTGTCTCCTCTTTTCTTATGATACATATCTTCTCTTTAATATATACATATATATATATATATATATATGCACACATACATGCATAAACACTTCTATGCAAATACCCATACATATATATTCAAAACACATCATATACCAGCATAATAACGATTGACAAACCATCAGGACATGCTTGCTCGTGTGAAAACCGAACTTGCTACTCTACGTACACTGACGGAAACATATGTACATAAACACACAAACAGAACTGGTATGACTTATATAGGTACATCAAAGATTTTGTTCCACTATTGAACCATTCGAGGTAGTTAGAACGAAGTAGCAGTGTAGTACTGGGGTCAATTCTTCTTCTATATCTCTTTCTTAATTCCTTTCTCACTCTATATCCGTCTCTGGAAAACAACCTATCTGGGGTAGAGATCGGATCTGTCACCTTATACAAAATGCCCCGAACACCCCGAATGTCAATGTGGGACCTCTACAACTCCCTCACAAATTATAGGTCCCTACATACATACATAGAAACATCAGAGATATCTTTTATATCTTTCACTCGATAATGCTAGACAAGTATTCCGTGAGTCAGAAAGGAATATTTGCGATATGACGGGAAAACCTCTCTGAATAAATATTAGAAAGTTCAGGTGCTACGTAAAGCAGGCGGCGACAACATTGAAGACCAGAGATGCCATGTGGAAATGGACATCGACATAACACACATAGGGTTACCTTATAATAATAGACATTTGGGCTTATGAACACACACACACATATATATATATATACGGGTGCACAGGTGTACGGAGTTCTCACGTCGCCACTAACTGATTCCGCCAGATGTCCCGTCACACATATCTACACCTTCCATTAAATGTTGATTAGTAAACAAACCGTGTATCTCACATGTAAGAGGGAAAGCCATAGCAAGTGTTGAGGATAAGAGACGTGTGGAATTAATAATAAAAATATTGTTAAAATTATTAATAGTAGTAGTTTTCAGACAACATTATTATAAATACTTATAATTGTTTCTACTTTAGGCACAATGCCAGCAATTATCCAGTACATTACTGGTACTTTATTTTATCGACCCCGTAAGGATGAAAGGCCTTGTTTAGAGGGCGGTGGATTGGCAGTATCAGTAGAAGGTCGGACGCCATGCTTTGACGTATAGAGTTACGGCCCTTGCCATTCTGAGTTCAAATCCCGCCGAGGTTAACTTTGCCTTTCATCCTTACAGGGTCGATAAAATAAAGTACCAGTAATGCACTGGGTAATTGCTGGCCTTGTGCCAAACGTAGAAACAAGTATTATAAATACTTATATACACACAAGCTTAAACAGGTATACATACGTACGCTTATCTAGACTCGTACGTACATAAACGTTTATAAATAAAAGCCGAAGTTGATAAAAAGAACATAGCTTACCATATCGAATTTGGAAGGATGCACATGACGCATCAAATGAAACAGAGATAAAAATAAAAGTCACGATATATTTTCTGAAAACTACAGAATAGTAAAAGACATGTCGACACCTTTGCGGCATTAATAAGACTGAGAAAGGTATGAACGCCACCATGTCAATTAAGGCTTATATATATATATTAATTTTCATGTTCTTCCCCAATTCTGTATTTTGAAGTCCTTTCATTATTTTAAATATTTCTATCATGTCACTCGTTTGATTAATCTCCTCCAAAGTTGTAATTCTAAGTGTTTGTCCTTGGTATAATGAACTAATGTTGATATTTTCAAGTCTTGACATTTATATGGAATAGTGTACCAATATTTAAATAGTCTTTATATTTTTATCCTGCTACCCTAAGATTTATCTCCTCTAAATTTACAAAAGCTTCACATTTCTTTCACAAGATAGATCCTTAAATAATTATAGTGTTTTCCGTTTTCTTCTTCTGTGGGTTGCTTCAAGAGCCTCACCGTTTTTTCGGATGTCGATTGACCATGGCCCGAAACAATTTTCTCAGTGGTATCATACATATTCATCTAGAGTTTTAGATTTTTCAGCATTTAGCTAGGGAACAAAATGTTTTATTATTTCTATTATCCGTCTCCCTGTTTTGCTTCAACATGGTTAGCCATCTTTCAATTCATATTCATACATATTCACAATTCTTCTGTGAGGGGTACAAGAAGCTCGCTTTTTGCTTTCCACATTCGATACCAAATCATGCTTCCTTTTTATAATTTCGTTGTACGAATATAATAATTAAAGTATATATATATATATATTTCTTCAAAATAAGGTAAGACATATCCCGAAAAATATTGTAAGGTGTCTCAATAATTATTCCATTTCAATCAATTTCTCATTTCAGTTTTCTTTAGCGTTATCTAAATATCTTGGCGTTGAAGATGTGTCCTTCTCATAGTAATTAGCTTGTCTCAAAATTGTTCGCAGTGTTTCCATGTTTAGTGTCACAAACTATCGTTAATTCAAGATTTTGCTCTAATGTAATAAATGTTACTTTTAAAAGAGTGAAGCTCTCAATTTTTTCTTTCACTTGTATATTGATATCTAATGAATGACAAATGTACGTGTTATGTGATAGGAGAAAAAACACACAGCCTTCTTCCTTCGCTCTAGAAGGCTAACTGACATTCTCGTTCGTAGGAGTGACAAGTAGTCGACAACTGAGCATCACCTGTTACTGCCTTTTATATACCATGTTAACTGGAAAGACTTACCAAGTATGGATACACTCTCTCCTTATCAATATTGTCCGAGGCCGAGGACATTTTCTCTCTGGTTAAGGAGTGAGAAGAAATATTAGGGATCAATCTCTAGCAATAATTTAATTAAATTATATTTAACCAAAGCTGTTATGTCGTGGTTGTTGTTATATTTTATAGTCGTGGTTTCAATGTTTATCAGGGGTTGTAGAATTATTTTTATCAAATTATTATGAAAAGAAAATGATGTATATATTGTCGTTGTACGTTGAAATCACATATATAGATTTATATACACACCAAGGATGGAGGGAAGACGGAATTGAAAACCATTATTGCTGAGCACAACATTGCAGGATCAAATATAACACACACACACACACATATATATATATATATATATAATCAGGTATGACCATTGATGAATGTCCCTGCAGATCATCAAGTTGTAGCATGAAATCAACCCTAGAGAAATGATAAATTATATGAAGCTCGAGAAGAATAAAAATGAAAGTGAACCATTTTGAATTAATATCATTGGGAAAGCCATGGAGGCCACTACATCAATTTTTCTTTTAAATAGAAAGTAGGTTTATAAATTTTAATTTTGATAGTATTTTTGTAGTTGTCTCGGTAGCCTATTGGTAAGTGTTGGGACAGTGGTGATGCTGGTCTGGAGTTCAATCTCAGTCAGGAATCGCTAGAGAAATTTAATTTTTCATAAAATGAACGAAAAATAGAGGTTGCAGTAATCTGACTGAGATCGAACCCCAGACCAGCATCTCCATCACCTCTAATACTTACCACTAGTCTGCGGAGGCGGTTATAAAGACTCACTGAAAATTAATATTTATAAAACTACTTTTTCAATTTTTTATAAAAACAAAATTTCTGTACAAGGTTTTCATGTACACCTGACAGAGATCGAACCCCTAATCAATATCACCACTGTCTCTAATGTCTACCACTAGACCACTGAGACGGTTATGAAATCGTAGTGAAAATTAATATTTATAAACTTACTTTTTAATGTTTTTTTATTTTAGAAGTGGTAAACTAAAAATTAAAAATACCCATAATGTAGAACCAGATAGAGATTAAACCCTAGACCAGGATTTCACCGTTTCTAATACATACCATTGGGCCAGAGAGAATGTACGAATTCGTAGTGAAAATTCATATTTATAAAACTTCATTTTGTTCGGAAGTAATTCAAATAAACTATTGTTTCTGACGATCCCCTAACAAGTTGAAAGCAGCGATTCTTTGCTTAAACTTTAATTTGTACTCATAATAAATAAATAAACATATGTATTTATGTGTGTATACATGTATATGCGTTGCTTTGGTGCTATTTCTAGCATATTTATTGTTGTTTTTTATGAAAAATACAGAAACCGGAAGTGAAAAGATTGAAAATCTTTGGTCAAAATTCAGGCGAACTTTTTTAAACAAAAGGATTTTTTTTGTAAACAAACTTGAAATTTTTACCTAGAAACATAACTCTTGCCCGACTTAAACGCAAAAATTGATGCAAAAAAATTGCGTGTCTGCAAATTATAGGGACTGTACGAATTCGTTCTGAAAATTAATATTTATAAAACTACATTTTGTTCGGTTGAAAACTCGATGTAGTGGCGTTCATGGCTTTTTCGGGACGTCCTTGAATTCATCCCCCGAGGGGAATTCATAAAGTAAATCTAGACTGTATTTCTCCTTGCTCTAGGCTTGATTTGAACCTACAATAACTCCGTCTGCAATAATGTCATACGTCATTCCAGCTTAGTACGCCGGACCTGTAAATTGTTAAACGTGATTCCTCTATATACATACAAGTAAGATTTGAACCTACAATGCTGTGCTTAATTTCTATTAATAAGTGTGTTTTATAAAAGAAAGTAAAGAAACAATTTAATGAAAGTAAAAAATTTATTTTATTCAGTCATGGTTTTATTTTTATTTTATGTATTCACTTCATTAACTGCTGAATAGTTATCTTGCTTTTGTTTGTTCTTACCATTGTTTACTGTAAATGGCGACTGGATTATTACCAAGTTTTACTGGATGATGGCATTTCCTTATTGTATTATTTTGTTGTCAGTGGACATCTCTCTAAATACCTGGATTAAACATATGGTGCGTCTTTTACGTAACATTTCATTTAATATCTGATGTTCCAATGGATCACTTTTAAAATAAAACCAATAAAATGGACAGGTAGACTCCACCAAAAGAGACCACAGAGATGAGGTACGAATAATCTAAAATTAACTTTTAAAAAAAAGACAAATATTAAAAAAAGGATTTGCAACAAACACGTAAAGACAATCACATCCACAATTTAATATCTGAAGATCAACATTTTTCACGATATAAATAAAACTAAATATGTAAAGTTAAGTGACCTCTCATTTATTTTCTCTAACTTTATTTTACTAATCTGTATTCTGTAGACATATATTTTCGTTGGTGTACATTACGATTTCGTTCGTCTTTAGATCTTTATTTCTTATAAAAGTTATAATACTCACCTCTTCTCATTATATTTTCATATAATTTAGAACTACAAATGAAGTCATTCTTTTCCTTTTTTCAAATATACCTAACTGTACCAAGGATTTCACACCTTTTCCAATATATATATATATACATATATATATATATATATATATATATTGGAAATGTGTAAATATATATATTTACTTCTACCTGGAGTTTCGACCGAGAGATAGTATCAGATTTGGAAAGACCAATGGAAAGATTGTTTCCTCACTCCGATTTGACAAATATCGATCGAATGTCGATATATATACTCATACATTCATATTTATTCACTTCTATGTAAATATACATACATATATATTAAAAACACATGCCATATACCATCATCACGATTGAGTAACCATCAGGACACATGCTTGCCAATGTGAACATTTTCACAGAGACACTTACAAAAACCGAACTTGCAACGCCACGTACACTTACATACACATATAAAACAGGTATGACTTATATAGGTACATCAAAGTTTAGGTTTCGCTATTGTACCATTCGAGGTAGTTAGAAAGAAGTACCAGTGTAGTACTGGGTCGATTCTTCTTCTATATCTCTTTCTCAATTCCTTTCTCTCACTCTCTATCATTCCCTGTGAGACATCTGTGACCAGATCTGGGGTGGAGATGGGATCTGTCAACTTTTACAAAATACCCGAGACACCCTGAATGTCAATGTGGGGCCTCTAGGACTCCCTCACAAGTTATAGGTCCCTACATACATATATACCAACATCAGACAGATTCTTTATTTAGATATCTTTTACTCGATGATGTAAGACAAGTTTTCAGTGAGTCAGAAAGGAATATTTGTGATATGAAAGGAGAACCTCTCTTAATAAATATTAGATAGTTAAGATGCTACGTAAAGCAGGCGGTGACAACATCGAGGACCAGAGATGCCATGTGGAAATAGACATCGACATACATATATACAAAGGTAGGGGGACCTTATCATGATAGACACTTGGACTTATGAACACACACAAACATATTTATATATATATATATCGCTTCTGCACGACTAGAACTGTTTCATTCGCAAGAAATCAAGGGCTTTCCTGATGATTTCTTCCGAATGAAACGGTTCTAGTCCTGTAGAAGCCATTTTTATATTAAATATTATTTATTAAGTATTTATACCCTGCTATGTAATGAGTACCTTACTTACTGTGGTTGCCGCCGATTGAACCCGGGATAAACATATATATATATACGGATGCACAGGTGTACGGTGTCCTCAAGTTAACACTAAGGATTACGCCCGATGTCCCGTCACACATCACTACATCTTCGAGTAAATGTTGATTAGTAAACAAACCGTGTATCTCACATGTAAGAGGGAAAGCCATAGCAAGTGTTGAGGATGAGAGACGTGTGAAAATAATAATAATAATAATAATAGTGTTACAATTATTAATAGTAGTAGTTGTAATAATAAAGTGAGGCGGGACAGTGGATTGGCAGTATCGGTAGAGGATCGGACACCATGCTTTGACGCATAGAGTTACGGCCCTTGTCATTCTGAGTTCAAGTCCCGCCGAGGTTAACTTTGCCTTTCATCCTTACGGGGTCGTTAAAATAAAGTACCAGTAATGCACTGTGATATTTGCTGGCCTTGTGCCAAAAGTAGAAACAATTATTATAAATACTTATGTACACACAAGCTTACACGTATCTACACACATACGTACATAAACGTTTATAAATAAAAGACGAAGCTGATAAAAAGAACATATTACCGTATCACGTTTGGAACGATACACTTGACGTCGAGTTCTTGATTCTGACCCCATCATCGTTTGCCGATACCATTATTGCACACATAACACAAGCTGCCTGTTTAGAAACAATATTTCCAGGCCGCCGGCTACTCACTCAGGTATGACAGTTGAAGGACATCAGCTGGTCGTTGGCTGAAATAAACCTAAAGAGATAAGAATAAAAGTCATGATATATTTTCTGAAAACTCCAGAAAAGTAAAAACCAAGTCAACTCGTTTGTGGTATTAATAAGTCTGAGAAAGCCATGAACACCACCACGTCAATTAAGCTTCTAAAATAGGTTTATATATATATATTAATTTTCAGTATATTTTTGTAGCCGTCTCGTTGGCCTATTGGTAGGTGTTAGAGACGGTGGAGATCGAAATTAGTAAAAACCCCTTATTTTATATAGATCCTGGCCATGATCGAAACCCAGACCAGGATCTCCACCGTCTTTCATACCTCCGACTAGGCTACAGAGACAGCTTCAAACTAATATTAAAAATTAATATTTATAAACTTACTTTTTAGTATTGCTGTTACTAGAAAGGGTCGACTTTGTCTTTTTATTTCTTAACGCCTTAGTATTGATTTGAACCTACAATTACTTCGTCTGCAATAATGTTCACTAATTTCAAATCTGTCATAACTAAATCCTGTGTGCGACTTAGAAATAAATTGTTAAATGTCACTTTTATATATTTACCAATGTAAGATTGGAACCTACAGTGATGTGCCTTGCAGTAATGTCCCGTAACTCCATCTAGATTGCACTAAGCTTGTATATTTCTTTCGTCCGAATAACATAATGGTTTCGATACCAGTTCGCTACTTGTACAAGAAATAATTTAAAGAAATTCTATATCCCCAGCTAAATATTGAACTCCTAACGACATTTTATGTTATACCAATAACCCCATTACACACTGAACATCTAAGCCCAGAACACACATTTATATTTATAACTCAATTTCTAATTTTTAAATGATATTACACCACCTTTGTGTTCCCGGTCGATATCAATTTACAATTTTATAATTTTAGAGCAGAAAAATAGAGTACCAGTCATTTTATAGGTTCAATTTAATCGATCTGCTCTAAAATTATAAAACTCCTCCAAAGTTGTAATTCTAAGTGTTTGTCCTTGGTATAGTGAACTAATGTTGATATTTTCCAGTCTTGACATTTATAGGGAATAGTGTACTAATATTTAAATAGTCTTTATATTTTTATCCTGTCTCCCCTAAGATTTATCTCCTCTAAATTTACAAAAGTTTCTCATCTTCCTTCACAAGACAGATCCCTAAAGAATTCTAGTGTCTTCTGTTTTCTTCTTCTCTGGGTTGCTTCAAGAGCCTCACCGTTTTTTCGGATGTCGGTTGACCATGGCCCAAAACAATATTCTCAGTGGTATCACACATATTCATCTAGAGTTTTAGATTTTTCAGCATTTAGCTAGGAAAAAGAATGTTTTATTATTTCTATTATCCGTCTCGCTCTTTTGTTTCAACATGGTTCGCAATCTTTCAATTCATATTCATACATATTCACAATTCTTCTGTGAGGGGTATAAGAAGCTCGTTTTTTGCTCAACATTCGATACCAAATCATGCTTCCTTTTTATAACTTCGTTGTACGAATATAATAATTAACGTATATATATATATATAGCTGCTTATTAACTCTTTCCCGAAACATTTATTTCTTCAAAATAGGTAAGACATATCCCGAAAAATATTATAAGGTGTCTCAATAATTATTCCATTTCAATCAATTTCTCATTTCAGTTTTCTTTAGAAATATCTTGGCGTTGAAGATTTGTACTTCTCAAAATTGTTCGTAGTGTTTCCATATTTAGTGTCACAAACTATCGTTAATTCAAGATTTTTCTCTAATGTAATAAATGTTACTTTTAAAAGAGTTAAGCTCTCAATTTTTTCTTTCTCTTGTATATTGATATCCAAAGAATGACAAATGTATGTGTTATGTGAGAGGAGAAAAAACCCACAGCCTTCTTCCCTCGCTATAGAAGGCTAACTGACAATCTCGTTCGTAGGAGTGGCAAGTAGTCGACAACTGAGCATCACCTGTTACTGCCTTTTATATACCATGTTAACTGGAAAGACTTACCAAGTATGGATACACTCTCTCCTTATCAATATTGTCCGAGTCCGAGGACATTTTCTCTCTGGTTAAGGAGTGAGATAATTAAATTATATTTAACCAGAGACTGTTATGTCGTTGTTGTTGTTATATTTTATAGTCGTGGTTCCAATGTTTTTCAGGGGTCGTAGAATTAAATTTGTTTAATTATTATCAAACAGAACAGATGTATATATTGTCGTTGTACGTTAAAATCACATAGGATGGACGACAGAATTGAAAACCATTATTAATGAGCACAACATTGCAGGATCAAATCTAACACACACACACATATATATATAGGATAATCAGAAATGATAAACTATATGAAGGTATATTTTATGAAAGTGAACCATTTTGAATTTTTAATATCATTGGGAAAGCCATGAAGGCCACTACACCAATTTTTCTTTTAAATAGAAAGTAGGTTTATAAATATTAATTTTGATAGTATTTTTGTAGCAGTCTCATTAGCCTATTGGTAGGTGTTGAGACAGTGGTGATGCTAGTCCGGTGTTCAATCTCAGTCAGGAATCACTTTGAAAACGAAATCTTTTTTTTTTTTTTTTTTTTTCTTCATAAAATAAAAAAAACTGTTCCAGGGAAGATTCTGATTGAGATTGAACCCCAGTCCCGAACATCCACCACCTCGAGCAACTACCACTAGTCCACCGAGACGGTTACGAAATCGTATTGAAAATTAATATTTATAAACCTACTTTTTCAATTTTTCATTTAAAAAAAAGTATTTAGTGTAGAACGGACAGAGATTGAACTCTCGACCAGAATCTTCACTGTCTCAAGCACCTACCATTAGGCCACAGTGACTTGCTACGAATTCGTATTGAAAATTAATATTTATAAACCTACTTTCTGTTCGGAAGAAAACTCGATGATACGGCGCTCATGGCTTTGTCGGAGAATTCATAAAGTAAATCTTGACTTTATTTCTCATCGCTCTAGGTTTGATTTGAACCTACGACGACTCCGTTATTCCAGCTTAGTACGTCGTACCCTTAAGTTGTTAAACGTGATTTCTATATATACATGCATGTAAGATTTGAAATGTATATTATATTCATCAAATTTTAAAGGAAAATTATTTTTTATAGAAGAGAGAAAAGAAACAATTTAATGAAATTAAGAAATTAATTTTATTCAGTAATATTATTTTTATTTTGTGTATTCACTTCATTAACTGCGGAATAGTTCTCATGTTTTTGTTTTTTTCTTACCATTGTTTACTGTAAATGGCAACTGCGACGAGACTGGATTGTTACCAAGTTTTACTGGATGATGGCATTTCCTTATTGTATTATTTTGTTGACAGTGGCGGTGGATTGGTAGAGGGTCGGACGCCATGCTTTGACGCATAGAGTTACGGCCCTTGCCATTCTGAATTCAAATCCCGCCGAGGTTAACTTTGCTTTTCATCCTTACTGGGGTCGTTAAAATAAAGTACCAGTAATACACTGGGTATTTGCTGGTCTTGTGCCTAACGTAGAAACAATTATTTTGTTGACAGTGCACATCGGGACATCTATCTAAATACCTGGGATAAACATAAGGTATTTTACCTAATATTTCATTTTAATATCTGATGTTCCAATGGATCACTTAAAATAAAACCAATAAACAATACTGGTAGACTCCATATAAGGAACCACAGAGATGAGGGTCGAATAATCTAAATTTAATTAAATAAAAAAAGAATATTTAAAGAAAGACAAATATTTAAAAAATGCTTTCCAACAAATTTTAGTCTGGTTTCGAATTCTAATTTTAAATACCCTGATCGCGTGTTCAAATCTGACCTAAGATTGTATATCGATATTTTAAATACCATGATCGCGTGTTCAAATCTGACCTAAGTTTGTATATTTGATATTTTAAATACAATAGTCAATGGTTCGATTCTTAACTATGATTTTAAAGTGATTTTTTTAAAATTATTGCAATTGAAATATAGATTTTTAATTGATATACTAGGACTTTTTTTTCCATTTATTTTTTCATTTATTTCTTTCGAGTCGAACGTCTTTAAATCTATTTAAACGTCTTTATTTTTTAGGAACATCTCGCTACTTTAATTCAACCTCTTCGTGACGCTATTTAAAACGTTATTTCCTTGTAAACGCCTCCAGCAAAAAAATAATACAACCAAAATAAATGAACACAGCTCGTATATAATTTTATTTCATTTTATTAAACAGGAAAACTTACAAGGACTTAGTGTTTATTCGGTGAATTGGCAGTATCGGTAGAGGGTTGGACGCCATGCTTTCTAGCATAGTTACGTCCCTTTACAGTCTGAGTTCAAATCCCGCCGAGGTTAACTTTGCCTTTCATCCTTACGGGGTCGATAAAATAAAGTACCAGTAATGTACTGGGTAGTTGCTGGCCTTGTGCCTAAAGTAGAAACAATTATTTTACATTGGGCGGTGAATTGGCAGTATCGGTAGAGGGTCAGACATGCTTTCTAGCATAGTTACGTCCCTTTACGATCTGAGTTCAAATCCCGCCGAGGTTGACTTTGCCTTTCATCCTTACGAGGTCGATAAAATAAAGTACCAGTAATATACTGGGTAATTGCTGGCCTTGTGCCAAAAAAGTAGAAACAATTATTTTACATTGACCAGGTTGAAAGGACTGAAGACAGACACTTTTCTCTTCGGCCAATCCCTCATCAACTTTTTCAAGTTTCACTTGGAAAGGAAGGTGAGGGCCGAGAGAGAAATGCTTCCCTGGTGCTCTCGAAGCGTCGGGTCGTTCAGGATTGGTGGGGTACCTAAGTGAACCCTGGGTGGTCATGCCCCCTATTAGGGAATTTTTCTTGTTACTTTGTTATTGTTATTTATATTATTTACACGTTGTTTATGTAAACCCTCCCCCCCACTTTCCCAGTCTTTTGTATTGTCCCCTATATGTCGGCCCTTGTGGCCAATACATGAAATCATTATTTTACATTGACGCAATACATATGTTCATGCATAGAGTATACCCCCCCCCCCCCCCAATATATATATATATATATAATTCAGATGATAAAAGTTGGTTGATCGTATAATCGGCCGACTTTTTTGTAAACAACCGTAACGCACTCTACGATTTGTATTGCTTAGGGTTTTCTCGGTAATGTGTCAACCGGAGTTTCAATATAATGAATAAGAGAGACGTTTATGTACGAATAAAACCGTATGTATATATGCATGTATATTTATGTATAAAATATATATGTATAAATGTATATATCATCATCATCATCTTCGTTTAACGTCCGTTTTCCACGCTAGCATGGGTATATATATATATATATATATATATATATATATATAAAAGAACGAAAGAGATAGGCATATATGTATATATATATATATATGACACATTTACCTATCTCTTGCTCTCTTTTTAAATATGCTCTTACCCTTCCCATTTCAGAAAGACTTGAGATGAGAAATTAATAATAAAAAATATTCAGCATTCCTGTTGAGCGGTTCTCGATAAGCCAGCTTGGTGAAAGGAACGGTCATGTTTCTATCTTATTGCAACTCCTCTGCGAAGCATATTCACTCAGCAAGGTGACCTGACTAGGAATGACCTGAAAAATATATATAAGAAAACAGTAAGAGAATAATGATCTGACTACCCGCGTGAGTGCCAGTGTGTACTAATACACATATAGAAACAGACAAACCCCAGGAATGCAAAAGTCCTGGAGTAATACTAAATTATAAAATTAGTAGATTTGAAACATTATAAAAATATTAAATTTTAAACATTATAAAATATACTAAATCATAAAATAAATAAATTTGAAATATTACAAAAATACTAAATTATAAGATTATTAAAT
>OZ024763.1:14255323-14265323 GCA_964016885.1 Eledone cirrhosa
AGGAATTTAAAACTGATGAAATTATTTTTGAACTTTTGTTTTCCAGTACCAAAATAAAAATACATTAGTAAGGTTTTCAGTCTCATAAATGCGTGGTTGTTATAGACACTTAACTATTGTTGTAGGGGTGTCGTAATTACCGTCATGTGGGCATTTAAACCTGACTGAGTCAATCCTCCCCTCCTCCTGGTCTAAAAACAGCCGATTTATTTTGCCAGAGAGAAAGAGATACTTTTCTTGTCTTTAAACGTTAATTTTGCACTTGACTTATAATTCGTTTTTCTTCTCTTAGATAGAATAAACCTCAACAATTATATTCAACATAACTCATATTAGTCTTCACAGTCAAGGACCTGTTTTTACTATATCTACTTCAAGCTGTTATAGGTGGAATAAGGCAGTACAACCCAAACTAAAGTGTCAAAAGAAGGGACACTGATATAAGGTTTGTAGGTCCAAGCAACCTAAGAATAGATTTTAAAGTTATCGGCAATTAAACAAAACTTATAAATAGGCAATAATGAAGACAATTCTGACCAAGATTAGACAACTCTCACATCCATATTAGCCTCTGTCAATTCAGTAGACCACTTAACTTTATTAATAATCAGAAAACAAGGCCACTTATTGACAATAGACCAGACAAAACATTTACCAAGAATTACTACAACGATGGTGCGAGAAGATCGTGGTTTCTAAATCAGAGAATGTTTCTTTAAGAAACACAAGCGTATAAAAAATAGAAGGGATATTGACAGTGCATAGAACTAGGAAATAACTTCTATCAAATAGATTTTCTAGTGACTAGGAACTTAGTAGCTCCAGTTATAATTGTGTTACACATGTTCAGTAAGTATTTTTCTATTGAAATCAAACTTAAAGGTATACTAAAGCCACAGACGTTTTTATATATATGTTTCACCTAAAGTAAAAGAACGTACGAATTATTACAAGCAGTGTAAACACGAATTAAAGCTAATAAATGTACCAAGAAGGCTACCACAAGATTTGCAATTCATTCAAGAAGAAATCAAACTTATGCATATGTCGACGACATAATTATGGCTAGAGAGGACATTCACTGAACATGACGAATCTACAACTAGAGGTGGAAGACAAGAGAAACGACCATCCTACCAGAAATATATGTTATGATATTAAATATTTCTTGTACTGTCATGTTTTTTCTTTAAAACGTTTGCATCTCAATAAAGTGGAGAAAACTATTATATACTGTTGTTATATCATTATACTTTAGTTTTAAGTTGTTATTTCTAACTCTTCACATTAGAAACAATACAAATTTAGTAAAATCCTATATGTGTATAAATATAATGTATGTAAGTGTGTTTGAAAGTATATAATAATAATAATATGCATGTTGACAAAGAGTTGTAAAAACAAAGCAAGTCAACCTACAGTTCTACACTAACAGAGACGGCATAGAAAACGTTACCTCTTACAAACAAATGCGAAAGAGATCGTTTCGAAAATACCGGTGTACACTAAATATATTACCGGTACAACTATTTCAGTTTACCCTTTTATAAACTCACTCCAGTCATTTCAAATCGTGTTCAGAGTACCGGTAATAAGAAAAAAATAAAGCGTCTGCAAAATTTCTAAATCTGCTAAAAATGACAGCTAAATCTCTCACTCTGTCTCCAATATGTAATAAACTGTGACTCATATATATATATTTGTATGTATGTGTGTATAAATATATATGTATATATCTAAGAATGTACATACACACACACATGTATATATATATATGTATACATATATACATACATGCATATATATATATATATGTGTGTGTGTGTGTCTATATATGTATATATATATCTGTACATATATGTGTAAATATGTATATATATTAGTGTATATATATATTGCTATGTATATGCATATTCGTATAATTATACTGTATATTATTAGTTCATATATTCATATATAGTTATCCCCCCCCCCTCGTCATTCCTAGGGTTTACGGCCCTAGAGAACCAGAGAATAGTGAAGAACCGCGAATATTGTAGGCGGTCCATAGAAATGCCTATAAACCTCAAAATACAACGTAAAATATAATAAAAATCGAATGAGCGTCTTATGCGAAGGGGTGTCCAATAAGCCAGCAAATACAATATATTATTGTTAATAATTTAGCGTTAAAACAATATATATTGTCACAAAAAAAGCATATTCCTTTGTCCTGTCTGTACATTCAGCAAAGGATACACAATTGGTAGACAACTATAAGTGCACTCCCTAACAGCACACACACACACATATATATATATATTCAAGCGTGGGAGATACTATGGGACATTGACCAGGGTTTTACGCGGCCGTAGATGCCCTAAAACTGCTCATATCGGGCTTTGCGTTGTGTTCTTGAACAAGATACTTTATTTTTCGTTGCTTTAAATCACTCAGCAGTAGAAATTAGTTGGACATCAGTGGCGTGGAACTACACGCACTGTTGACAACTAAGAATGTAGATGAAGTGTCAAAAAAAAACAACGAAAGTCAATGAAGTTTCGTAAGAAGAAACTAAGGTCCCTTGCAAAAATGATTTTGTGCTACGGGGGTTAAAGCAATAACGATCTAATTAAAACTGATCAACAGTTAATCTTTGATAACAATGATGATATCTAAAACAAAATTCGTTCAAAACTTAAGTTCTATGGCCAAAACGAGACGGGTGTAATATTGACCCCCCAACAAAGACGACAGATCTCAAAAAGATTCCAGTTAATATTAATAACCAGAACATAGCAACCAACATCAGGTGTGACAGCAGCAAATCCTCCAAAACGAGAGGATATGATGAAGGGAAATGGAATTATATTATTTACCAACTTAATAATAATAAAACAAATACGCTATGATCAAGAAATATGTGGGAGGGGTGGCAGAAGCTAAACAAACCTAACGTTTAAATAATTATTGCTGACATTATGGAAGGAAATAAACATAAAATGTTTCAATAAACTGTTCAACATGAAATAAAGCTTTACTTTACCTCCGTAAAAATGGTAAAAATCCAAGTTTTTTTTATTCACGTTGGAAAACATGAAGTTCTTCCAGCAGCCATTTTATTTTTTTTAAACAGAGTTACCCGAAGTACACATGTGCAAAAAAGTAGACATCAATGCGCATGCACAAAGTATTTATGTGAAGTCGTCAGTCTTTAAAATCGTGAGTTCAATTCTCAGTTGAGCAAGACACTATATTTCACGTTGCTCCAAATCACACAGCAGTAGAAATTAGTTGGACAACAAACGGTTTCTCTCTACGTACAAGAGGACACACGTGAGTGCTTCAATTATCATTTCGTGCGGATAACAGTTTTCAAATATATACAAGAGAAGGATAATTGTGTGGATATCTCTCAACTGTAAACTTCTGAGATTCCAGGAACACATCCTGTGCGCCATCTCAACTTTGCTGATATTTTATAAGTGGCCCAGCTTACGTTGTTATCAACAATTATTCCCAGGTTTCTGAATCTCTCTCTCTCTCATGTATATATATATATATATATATATATATATATATATATATATATATATATATATATATACATGAGAGAGAGAGAGAGATTGTATGAAACTAGTGTTTTTGAAAATGTCAAATAAAAAATCTGTATGAAACTAGTGTTTTTGAAAATGTCAAATAAAAGATCTGTATGAAACTAGTGTTTTTGAAAATGTAAAAAAAAAAATCTGTATGAAACTAGTGTTTTTGAAAATGTCAAAAAAAAAATCTGTATGAAACTAGTGTTTTTGAAAATGTCAAAAAAAAGATTTGTATGAAACTAGTGTTTTTGAAAGTGTCAAAAAAAAAAATCTATATGAAACTAGTGTTTTTGAAAATGTCAAAAACAAAATCTATATGAAACTAGTGTTTTTGAAAATGTCAAAAAAAAAATCTGTATGAAACTAGTGTTTTTGAAAATGTAAAAAAAAAAATCTGTATGAAACTAGTGTTTTTGAAAATGTCAAAAAAAAAAATCTGTATGAAACTAGTGTTTTTGAAAATGTCAAAAAAAAAGATCTGTATGAAACTAGTGTTTTTGAAAGTGTCAAAAAAAAAATCTCTATGAAACTAGTGTTTTTGAAAATGTCAAAAAAAAAATCTATATGAAACTAGTGTTTTTGAAAATGTCAAAAAAAAAATCTGTATGAAACTAGTGTTTTTGAAAATGTCAAAAAAAAAATCTGTATGAAACTAGTGTTTTTGAAAATGTAAAAAAAAAAATCTATATGAAACTAGTGTTTTTGAAAATGTAAAAAAAAAATATATATGAAACTAGTGTTTTTGAAAATGTCAAAAAAAAATCTGTATGAAACTAGTGTTTTTGAAAATGTCAAAAAAAAAATCTATATGAAACTAGTGTTTTTGAAAATGTCAAATAAAAAATCTATATGAAACTAGTGTTTTTGAAAATGTCAAAAACAAAATCTATATGAAACTAGTGTTTTTGAAAATGTCAAAAAAAAAATCTATATGAAACTAGTGTTTTTGAAAATGTCAAAAACAAAATCTATATGAAACTAGTGTTTTTGAAAATGTAAAAAAAAAAATCTATATGAAACTAGTGTTTTTGAAAATGTCAAAAAAAAAATCTGTATGAAACTAGTGTTTTTGAAAATGTCAAAAAAAAATCTGTATGAAACTAGTGTTTTTGAAAATGTAAAAAAAAAAATCTGTATGAAACTAGTGTTTTTGAAAATGTCAAAAAAAAAATCTGTATGAAACTAGTGTTTTTGAAAATGTAAAAAAAAAATCTGTATGAAACTAGTGTTTTTGAAAATGTCAAAAAAAAATCTATATGAAACTAGTATTTTTGAAAATGTCAAAAAAAAATCTGTATGAAACTAGTGTTTTTGAAAATGTCAAATAAAAAATCTGTATGAAACTAGTGTTTTTGAAAATGTCAAAAACAAAATCTATATGAAACTAGTGTTTTTGAAAATGTCAAAAACAAAATCTATATGAAACTAGTGTTTTTGAAAATGTCAAAAAAAAAATCTATATGAAACTAGTGTTTTTGAAAATGTCAAAAACAAAATCTATATGAAACTAGTGTTTTTGAAAATGTCAAAAACAAAATCTATATGAAACTAGTGTTTTTGAAAATGTAAAAAAAAAAATCTATATGAAACTAGTGTTTTTGAAAATGTAAAAAAAAAATCTATATGAAACTAGTGTTTTTCAAAATGTCAAAAAAAAAATGTATGAAACTAGTGTTTTTGAAAATGTCAAAAAAAAATCTGTATGAAACTAGTGTTTTTGAAAATGTCAAAAAAAAAATCTGTATGAAACTAGTGTTTTTGAAAATGTCAAAAAAAAAATCTGATTCACTCTACCTAATGTCCACCACCATTAATTCACTCTACCTAATGTCCACCACCACTGATTCACTCTACCTAATGTCCACCACCACTGATTCACTCTACCTAATGTCCACCACCACTGATTCACTCTACCCAATGTCCACCACTGGTTCACTCTACCTAATATCCACCACCACTGATTCACTCTACCTAATGTCAACCGCCATTGATTTACTCAATCTCTCTCTCATGTGTATATATATATACACATGAGAGAGAGAGATTGTGTGTATATAATGTGGGTTAATATAAAATATATTTCGAAGAATTTCTACAGAAAGACAATGTTTACTAATCTGTGAGATATATACATGTTCAAATTTCAAACACTCCCAACAGTTTTATAATTCATAAGGTTTATATATAATATAATAAAGTTGCCTATACTATACTAATGTATTGAGTACCTTTTTTAACTGTGGTTACCTCCCCTTTCCCCATCCCGATACATTTCGGGGATCTACATATATATATATATTTATTAAAATAACAGATTAAAGTTTAAGCAAAGAATCGCTGCTTTCACCCTTAACGGGATCTTCTGAAACTCAGAGTTTCAGAAGATCCCGTTAAGGGTGAAAGCAGCGATTCTTTGCTTAAACTTTAATCTGTTATTTTAATAAATATTTGCTCTACGGTTCTTATATATTTGATATATATGTATCCTTATCGATATATGTATCCTTTGGATTTTAGTCTTCAAATTTATTATTATTACTATATATATATATATATATATAATGTATGTATATATATATAAAATGTATGTATATATCTCACATGTCAGAAATTCATGTAATCAACTATTTAATAAAAAGAAAAATAGGAGGAAAAAATATTAAAAAATTCTCCCACACCCCACCCACCCTGAAAAAGAAGGAAAGAAAAGCAGAATTTGTATGTAAAGATATTTGACATTTTAAAGAAAAATTTAGTGAGGGTTTTTTGTGAGATGGGGTGGGGTGGTCTAATACGTTTTGTTGTTGTTGTCTGAGCAGATTATGAGGTATAGCTGTTATACATGTCTTTCTCTACCTCTCTCTCTGTATATACTTAAACATATATATGTATGTCTATATATATATACGTATACATATAGTGTGTGTGTGTGTGTGTGTGTGTGTATGCATGTGTATATATATATGCATACATATATGTAATATATATATCATCTATCAGTATGTTGATGATGATGATAATAGTGTGAAATAAAATATAGAAAAACACTAAATTGTATTTTACTCTTGTTTATCTTTCCTCACATATTAACCCTTTTATTACCATATTAACCCTGTATATATATATATATATATATATATATATATATATATATATATATATATATATGTAGGAGGTGAGTTTTATTGTAGTACAATAAAGCAATGCAGATATCATATATATTATATATATATATATACACGCATACACATAATATACAAATGCACACGTACATATATATATATATATATACATACATACACTTAATTAAACACTATTAATTATATACATCATCAGCATCATGGCATGATTTGCACGTGTGTGTATATCTATGCATTTGTTGTATGTATGCATATACATGAATATATATATGTGTGTGTGTGTGTGTGTGTGTATACATGAATATATATATATATGTGGTGAAAACAAATAAATAGCTGAGTGATCATTATCAATTTTCCAATCAATCACAATTTAATCAATTTAATTCTTTCATTTAATTAAAATTTCTATTTGACATTTAACGAACGTAAATAAATTTTATCAATACAAACTTTCAATATCTGTATATATATAAAATTAAGTATGTGTGTGTCTGTGTGTTACCTATAGGGACCTACATCTTACGACCGATTTTTATGAAACTTTACAGGCTCATAGATTAGTCATCGGGGAGTGTTTTCTATATATAAGCGTATGATTTTTTTTTTATTCCGGGGTCATTCTGCAGATAAAAATCGATAGGGAGGTCACCTTTTTTTAGGTATCGAAAAATAAGATTTTTGGCTCTAAGCTTCCACATTTTGCCACCGATTTCGTTCAAATTTTAAAGCAAAATAGAATTTATCATTGCACATCCTGTAATGGCTTTATATTTTGCATTTGTTGTTCAGGGACAGCGTGGCAGCCACTTAAATATTCAAAAATACCACTTTTAGACTCAAATTTCCACTTTTTCGACTCTAGCTCCTACATTAATCAACCTACGTTGTTCAAATTTTACACTACGCTAGATCTGATTATTTCACGTCTTAAATTTTGGATGTTTTGTTCAGGAAAGGCGTGGCAGCCGCTTAAATATTCTAAAATACCACCTTTTCGGCTCTAGCTCCCATATTTTTCAACCGATTTCGTTCAAATTCGAAACTTCGGCTCCACCTCACACATGAATAAATTTAGTTGGTTCAACTTTTATATTACGATAGAACCTATCATTGCAAATCTTAAAGTAGCTTTACACTTTGCATTTTTTGTTCAGGGACGGCGACATATCATTAGCTCCCACATTTTTCAACCGATTTCGTTCAAATTCGTGTATTTATATATATATATAATGTATAGACGTGAGTGCGTAGAAAAATGTCCAAGTAGCCACCAAACGAGCCTCCCTCCATCACCAGTTGCCATGGAGATGTTGAGGTGAGTTCCCACCAGAGGGAGTTGGTGTCCTCTTGCTGTTGGGTCATAACATTATCCCTCCCTACTCCCCATGGCCACACACAGACATGCATTTACACACACACATATAACATGTATATATATATATGTACGTATATATATATGTATATATATATACATGTATATATATATACATGTATATATAATATATATACACACACACCACACAGTAAGACAGTATATATACACACAGTAAGACAGTATATATATACACACCCACACCACACAGTAAATATGTATACACACAGTAAGACAGTAAATATACACACACACACACCACACAGTAAGACAGTATATATACACACACACCACACAGTAAGACAGTAAATATATATACACACACACACCACACAGTAAGACAGTATATATATATACACACACACACCACACAGTAAGACAGTAAATATACACACACACACCACACAGTAAGACAGTAAATATATATCATCATCATCATCAACCTTTGACTCCTCTGTGGGCAGTCGGAACTCTCTTGACAATCCCTTTCCACACTGTTCAGTCCTGCATTGCTGTCCCCTTATGTCCCCTTATGTCCAGCCCTGAGTGCCGAGCTATGGTGTCTGGGAAAGTCAGTTTTTGTGAATAGACACATCGAGAGGGATGCCACAGGAGAGATGAAATGATTTCTTTGTCGGCTCGATGATAGTGACCAGCAAACTGTACTAGAGAGCGCAGAGAGCCACCAAAAACATTAGTGGTCCCAAGACTGTGTCCTGGGGCACCCCACTTGTTATTGATGTTTCATTTGAGAGCGCCTCATTGGCTGCAACTGTCTTTTAAGAAATCATGCAGCCACTCACCTACTTTTCCAGTTATGCTGAGTCTATGTAGTTTGTGGTCGACCTTGTCAAGGGCCTTCACAAAGTCAAGATATATCATGTCCACATGTGAGCTGTCCAGCAGTTGTTTCAGTACCCAGTCATAGTGTTGTGTAAGGCAGCTTCTTTCTGGGCGAAAGCCATGTTGCGTGTTAGTTAGGCAATCATTTTCCTTGATCAGTTTCTTTCTGATGATTTGTTGCACGTGAAAGGAGAGTAAGATTTGCTGGCCACTGCCACCCATGAGGCTGTGTCCCCATTAGTGCTTTGGAAACCACAAGCAGTCAATAATAACAGGGGGCACAAACTCTCCTATCCCGATGTCATCTCAAGAGATTCTGGTATTGAAATCAAGGACTTGGCAACAGTAATGAACGACAGACTCACGTGGAAATCAATTGTTGAGTCCATTTTGGCTGAGACCGCCAGATGATGAAATGTTACTATGGAAAAGAATCATTGAAGCGTACCTGTGTAAACGATGCAAGGTAGACAAGGAATAAGAAACACTGAGACATGGGGTGGTTTTCTTAGAAGATACATTTATTTTGCATTAGCCACTTTTGAAATATAACAAAAAATGTTACTGAAAAACCAGCTTTTCTCAATCAATACTATATAAGACCAAAATACAGGAAAATATGCACTTGTGTGTGTTTATACAGATTTAAAAAAAATTATGTATATATATTTAACATATATTGGGTCAAGTATGAAATTTGTAGAAATTTGTTTTTTTTCTACAAATTTCATACGTGACGACCCAATATGTTTTTTAATAAATATATATATATATGTATATATATATAAATTTATTTTAAAAAAAAAATAAATATATATATATTTAAAAAAATATATATATATATTTAATATATATATATGGAAGTACACATATATATTTATACACAATTCTAGTGTACATTTTATGTGTATGTGTTTGTATGAGTATATATATATATATAGATGTTGGTGTATTGTATGTGAACCCACACTAACATGCATTTCACTAAAATATCTAATATAAATTCATTTTAACATTACAACCAAGCACCAGAATATGTGTATACACAATGAACATACACC
>OZ024763.1:14275323-14282823 GCA_964016885.1 Eledone cirrhosa
TATATATATATATATATATATATATATATATATATATACATATATGTACATATATATATATGTGCATACATACATACTCGCATACATACATACAATATATATATATATATATATATATATATATATATATATATATATATATGTATAATAAATGGAGAGGGAGAATGAAAAGGGGGTTTGCGGGAGGGAAGGGTCTCACCCACCCCCAACAAAATTCAACTCACACACTACACACAATGTAATAGAACCCCCCCACCCATCCTTTTCTTTCCCCATGTATGTCAGGTTAACGACTTCCCTTTAACTTTCTGATGTTGTTTCTCCACTCGTGAGTGTCACTCATCCTGTGAGTGAGTGTAACTCGACCTGTGAGTGAGTGTAACTCGACCTGTGAGTGTAACTCACTCCCACACCATCTACAAAAACCAGAAACTTAAACAAAAAACAAACAAACAAAACAAACGTGTGTGTGTGTGTGTGTGCGTGTGTTTGTAATGGGGGTGGTAGATGCTTGTGTGTGTTCTCCTCCACCACCATCGTCCCCACCACAACCATCACCAACCACACTACCTTTTCCTTCAGTCTTTCTCATATGGAGAAAAAATCCTCCCAAAAAACAAAAAACAAAAAACCCTAATCGGGGTGCATGTAGGGGTGGAGCAGAGAAAGGATGTACATCCTTCATCACCACCACCACCACCACAGCAACTGCCAGATTTACTCTCCCCACATTTAAAAAATTTTTTTATCTATCACTCTATCCATCTACTCTCTTTCTCTCACTCTACATTCATCTTTCACTCTCTCTACACACTCTACCTTTCTCTCTCACACTCTCTCTTTCTTTCTTTCTTTCTTTCTCCATCTCCCTATGGCACTCACCCTCACCCTTTCTCCCTCTCTTTCTCTCCCTCCCTCTCTCTCTCTCTATACTTTGGTGGTGTCCATTGCTTCGCGCTCATCACCAATGTCGGTGGAGAGCGATGTTCGTTTCTTCCACACTTTACCCTCAGCCAAAATACTCTGGATCTCTTCAAATGTTTTGCCTTTTGTTTCCGGTACGAAGAAGAAGATGAAGATGACGGCGATGATAAGAATCACAATGAACAGAATGAAGGTGTACGGACCCATAGCCAGCTGGACAGCAGAGAAAATGGAAGAAAAAAACAAAAACAAGGTTAAAATGAGCCAAATAAAAATAAATAAATATATAAAGAAACATATATTTAATATAGAAAAGCTTCTAGAGGACTAGAACTGTTTCATTCGTGAGAAATCATCAGGAAGCTCTGCTTTGTATTGAATACCTTGCTTACTGTGGCTACCCCCGATTGAACGCGGGATAAACTTAAAGAAACATATATATTTTGGGGTTCGGACCTGGAGTACATGTTTGTGTATTTTTACACAATCAACTCTTCCATCTAGTTAAATGTTTGTACATGACTTAGAATGTCTCTCGAACGTAAGTTGTCCCAAACTTTCTGCTTCCATACCAGTAGTGTGGAGAGAGGGGGGAGGGGCGATGGTGCATTGGCCCTGGGCATTCTTTGGGTGGGATCATTCAATCAGAGAAGGAAATAAGGTAGTAATTTTAAAATTTCATGTCATTTTCAAAACTGAAATTACCGTATTTCCTGCCACCGAAGACGCTACTTTTTTCCTAAAATAAGCCTCTAAATCTGCCATGCGTCCTGGAGGCCAAAGGTTGTTTATTTTTTTTTTTTTAATTTTTGGTTGTCAAAATTAGGGTGTGTCCTCGAGGATGAAGCGTCTTCGGTGCCGGGAAATACGGTAATAAAAACATATCTAAGGTCTTAGTATGTCACAGGAGCGACTGACCAACTTGGCTTTAGTAAGCACTGAAAAATAATTTCTCACAGCTGATGCAAAAAGTGAAGTAGTTCAGGTGTTTTGTGACAGGAGGCATCATTTGGGGGAAAAGAACTTAATAAATTTTATTGATTTATATTAAAATCAAATAAAGCGTCTTTTCATGTTTCTTCTGTGTTTATATATTCAAAATGTTTTCCCTTCACATATTTCTCAGTATATTAGGCCTTATACTTGAGTCTTTGGGGCATTAGGTCTTATACTTGAGTCTTTGGGGCATTAGGTCTTATACTTGAGTCTTTGGGGCATTAGGTCTTATACTTGAGTCTTTGGAGCATTAGGTCTTATACTTGAGTCTTTGGGGCATTAGGTCTTATACTTGAGTCTTTGGGGCATTAGGTCTTATACTTGAGTCTTTGGGGCATTAGGTCTTATACTTGAGTCTTTGGGGCATTAGGTCTTATACTTGAGTCGTTGGGGCATTAGGTCTTATACTTGAGTCTTTGGGGCATTAGGCCTTATACTCGAGTCTTTGTGGCATACAATCAAGATTTGCCCCGGCCATTACCAGAGCTCTGCACGCTGCTGTTCCACACATTTTTATATGCAAACATATACACATAATACAACAACAATAAAACAAATAACTACTTTGTAGCATAATAATAGTTACATAAACCCTTTAGCATTTACATTACACTATATATATACTAGTGTATTTTCACGGTAAACACTTTATTTCAAATAATTATCTCACATAATATCGAATCTATGAGATTTTGATATTATCTATTTTCAGAAGAATACCTTAACATAAGTATGAGCGGCCAGTTTGTGCAGAAAGAGGTTGCAACTCATTTCTACAGCTGAATGAACTGGAACAACGTGAAATAAAGTGTCTAGCTCAAGGACACAACACATTACCCGGCCTGAGAATCAAACCTACAACCTCATGATTGCAAGCTCAGTGCTCTAACCACTAAGCCTTCATAGTAACAACAAACCAGGGGAGACTTTATAAGGATCCTCCAAAGGTGTCAAGATGGATGCTACAAAAGTATGGCTGTGTATAGAAATAAATACATCATGGTAACAACACACAACAAACCAGGGAGTTTATAAAGAACTCTTGATTTGGATCTGCCTGAAGCATGTGGCACATAGTGCTCTTGAGAAGGACATCTCATTTCACATTGCTCCAGTGAACTTCCCTGAAACAAATGGGTACCAGCAGCGGTAGCTAGGGATTAGCCCTGTGATGGACTAGCATCCTGTCCAGGGTGAGGCTTGTGAGTGCCATTTAACACCAATGAAACTGGGATAAGATCTCCGATGAGCTTCTGGGTTTGGGACAGACTTTAACAGTGATGGACAGGCATCTTGCCCAGGGGTGAGTCTAGTTTGCTCAGTCATTTAACACCATTGAAACTGGGATAAGATCTCCGATGAGCTTCTGGGTTTGGGACAGACTTTAACTGTGATGGACAGGCATCTTGCCCAGGGGTGAGTCTAGTTTGCTCAGTCATTTAACACCATTGAAACTGGGATAAGCTCAGCCTTGACGAGCCTCTTGGCTTGGGAGAGTATTCAGCTGTGATGGACTAGCATCCTATGTTATTTATTTTCAGAATAATACCTTAACGTCAGTATGAGCGGCCAGTTACAACCGGTTTGAACAGAAAGAGGTGGCTGGATATGGCCGGTTTAAATGCTAAAGGGTTAATATCAGCAGCAAGAACAATTAAAATATAACAATTATAATTGTAGCATCAATTACAACAATAGGAAACATATTGTCATAGCAAAATCATGGAAACAATATTTTGGTATTTTACTGGTTTCAGTTTTTACAGACACACAGACACGGGCACATACACAAACACGGGCACACACACAAACACGGGCACACACACAAAGACAGACACACAAACACGGGCACACACACAAAGACAGACACACAAACACGGGCACACACACAAAGACAGACACACAAACACGGGCACACACACAAAGACAGACACACAAACACGGGCACACACACAAACACGGGCACACACACAAAGACAGACACACAAACACGGGCACACACACAAAGACAGACACACAAACACGGGCACACACACAAACACGGGCACACACACAAAGACAGACACACAAACACGGGCACACACACAAAGACAGACACACAAACACGGGCACACACACAAACACGGGCACACACACAAAGACAGACACACAAACACGGGCACACACACAAACACGGGCACACACACAAAGACAGACACACAAACACGGGCACACAAACACGGGCACACACACAAAGACAGACACACAAACACGGGCACACACACAAAGACAGACACACAAACACGGGCACACACTCAAAGACAGACACACAAACATAAATACAAGCACAGACACACATATATATATATATCTACATATACACACACACATATATATACACATAGATATATATATATAGATATATATAAGTTATTCTGGGTTCAATCGTGGGTAACCACAGTAAGTAAGGTACTCAATACATAGCAGAGTATAAATGTTTTAATATAGAAAAGCTTCTACAGGACTAGATCTGTTTCAATCCTGATGATTTCTCACGAATGAAACAGTTCTAGTCCTGTAGAAGCTTTTCTATATTAAAACAAATATATATATATAGATATATATATCTATATCGGTGCTTGTTTTTTTTTTTGTCTGTCAAAAGTGAAAGTTTGCGTCTCAGCAAGCGATGAACCCCGTCTACAGTTCCTCCCGTTGTTTATATCCGTAAAGTGACTAAAGATTAACACAAATGTAATATATTTATGGTTAGGGTTAGGGTTAGTTTTTAGGGTTAGGGTTAGTTTTTAGGGTTATTATTCATTCTAGTTTTCAAGTTGAACAGATGGTCAATAGATAAGACGAAAGTCTATTTTTCATTCTTTCACTTTCATTTGATTTCACTTTACGGATATAAACGACGGGAGGAACTATAGGCAGGGTTCACCGCTTGCTGACAGACAAAAACAAACCAGTGCCTTTATATCACACACACACACACACACATATATATATCAATCAAATTATATATATATAAAGGTGTGCCAGGTAAAGAGGTGAAGAAGAGGTTACCTGTAAGGAGGGGAAAGTCAGCAGGAGGATGAAGTTTGTGACCCAGTTAAATACCAATGACATAGACATCGCAGCAGCTCGTGGCCCCTGTGTGAACAGCTCCGATACAATATTGAACGGAATTGGACCTGAAATATTCATATATACATATATATATAATAGCATAATACCTGTATTTGTTTTTAAAAAATATATATATATATACATACATTGATATTAAATAAATGGAAACTAGATTTATAAAACCATATTTATTCTATTATTTCAAGGGTACCAAAGATTTTGGTACGCTATCATCAGATAAAAATACAAAATGTTTTATAAATATTTGACATGACCAAGGATAATATACCTTAACGGTATATTATCTATACACTATAACAATATTATCTATACACTATAACAATATTATCTATAAACTATAACAATATATATAATAATGATAATAATAATAATAAAAAGAATGATTTGTTTTGTCTTCAATTATGTTTATTGAGTAGTGATGCATGTTTCACTATTGATCAGCAGCTCAAGGTTCGATCTGTATCGATCTGGTCTGCCTCTGGAATCAAAAGCTTGTGAGACCTCTGATGTGGTAATGATAGATCAAACCTTGAACCGATCAATAGCGAAACACACATCACTACTCAATAAACGTAATGAAGACATAACAAATCATCCTTATTATTATTGAGAAGAGAAACTCTATAGTTTATATTGTTTACTGATATGTAGGAGTAAAGATAAACATAGTATTTTAATAGTTTACAGGTTTATCGTATGTGTCATTTTGGAGAATGTAATTCATCATCATTTTACGTCCGCTTTTCCCTGCTTGCAAGGGTGGGACGGGAACTGATTCTGGCTTGATTTCTACAGCTGGATGCCCTTCCTAACACCAACCTCATTTACAGTGAGTGCTGGGTCCTTTTTTGCCGTGGCACCTCCACGACCACTTTACAGTGGAATGATAGGGACCCCAGTCCCTATCATCTCATTTCTACAGCTGAGTAAACTGGAGCAATGTGAAATAAAGTGTCTTGCTCAAGGAAACAACACATCACCCAGTCTGAGAATTGAACTCACAACCTTTCGATTGCAAGGCCAATGCTCTAACCACTAAGCCATGTGCCTCCATTGGTAATTGTGAAAACCCAGCTAAAACATGGTCCTGCTATGAGCAAGGTAGAGTGTGGCCAATTGATCAGACATGTCTCATAATGGTGTTATCCAGTACATGGTTGGTGTTAGGAAGGGTATTCAGCAACCGTAAAAACCCAGCCAAAAACATGGTCCAACTGCGAGCAAATTACGCCACTGCCAGACTTGCCTCATAAAGAGGGACCTCCCAGTTCCACGCTGTAAATGATGTGGTTGATGTTAAGAAGGGCATCTAGCAGCTGTAAAAATCCAGCCAAAACCAGATCCAATTGTGAACAAGGTCTGGTGCATCCAACTGGACTGATTTCCATCACAACAGAACCACCCAGCTTCCCCAAAATGTTTCCACTATGAGCAGCATACAGCACGGTCAACTGATCAGATTTGTCTCATAATGGGACAACCCAGTTCCACACTGTAAATGTGGTTTGTGTTAGGAAGGGTATCCAGCTGTAAAAATAACCCAGCCAAAATAGTTCTGTTAGAGCAAGGTATGGCACAGTCATGAGGCCAAACTTGTGTTATAATGTGGACGACTAGTCAAACCCATGCAAGCATGGAAAAATAGATGTTAAACAACGATGGTGATATACATATGTGTTATGTCCTTGAGCAAGACACTCTATTTCACGTTGCTCCTTCTACCTGGATTTGCAACCGATAGAGAGTATTAGCAATTGGAAAGACAAACGGAAACATTATTTCCTTGGTCCAATTTGACGAAAGTTCATCAACTGTATATATATATATATATACAGGGTGAGGACGATATTTGTTCGCAATTTTCAACTGCTAATTATATGCCAATTTTTTTTACTTCCATTGTCACTCTTGTCTTCATAAAAACACTGACTATATTTCCATTATTTATTTTCAGAATAATTGGTTATGAATAATTTTGAACCTCCAAATTTGTGGAAGAGACACGGAGTTCTTCTTGGAATCCACGCTGGGAGGACAAATAAGGAAATTTCAGACTTTCTCAGCATCAGCAGGAGAATGGTGTCTCATCCAAAGACATGCCCAGAGTCATGCAGACAAAGTTTCCAGCGACAACATTGGTCTTAGGTGTCGTCAGCAGTCAAGGTGACGTCATGCCACCTCACTTCTTCCCTGAGGGCCTCAGGCTGAACACCGATGGCTACATCCACATTCTGAGCGAATTAGTAAAGCCCTGGATCGACCAGGTAGCTGCAGGTAGGCCGTACGTGTGGCAGCAAGACTCAGCGCCCTGCCATACCAGCCGAAAGACCCAAGCCTGGCTGTCAGAGAACTTCGTTGACCACATGTCACCTGACATCTGGCCTCTCAGCTTGCCTGACTGCAACCCTCTCGACTTCTTTGTGTGGAGCACAGTGGAACGAGACA
>OZ024763.1:14285323-14307823 GCA_964016885.1 Eledone cirrhosa
CATTGCTTTATATCTGGATATCTCTCTGCACTTGTCGTCACATGGTACCATGGGCCCAGCACTATGTGTCAATAGTTGTCACAAGTGTAGTGTTTGTACCAGAGTTTTCAAGTTGCTGGCTGGACTAAAAAGTCACACTCGTTCAGCGCATCGGTAGGGGTTCTCCTACATGGATATAAAGTAGTGGCCGTACTCGAAAACGAGTTGGCAGCCACCATATGTATATATATATATATATATATGTATATATGTTTGTATTCATGTAGGTATGCTAGATCAATAAATACTTACCCAAACCAACAGCAAAGCCAATGATATAGACTAACATGATGATAATACTGACGTAACCCATCCAGCTTGGAGCGTCCTGAAACAACAGAGTGTACATACATACTTGTTAATACATACTACAGTATACACCCTAGTTATTATATATATTTCTTTATTTGCCACAAGGGCGCAAAAGATGGAGACAAATACAATTGGGGAGTTTACATACAAGGTGTGTAAAAATGTATAACAAAAATAATGAATAAAACAAATGAAATCCCCAATAGGGGGGTGGGAGGTGTTACAAATGGGTTGCACACGCCCTGAAAAAAATGTACAACCCTCATCTCAAGGAGCACAAAGAGCGAGCACTCCTCTCCTCTCTTCCTCTTCTTCCACGACCTACAGGCTTATATAGAGAGAAGGCCCAACCGCTCGGGCCATCCTTGCCACATTCACCCCACCTTTCGTAAAATTTGCTGGGTGCAGCACCTCTCTCTCCACTTTGACACCCTAGTTATTATATAGTTCACATAAAGTACCAGTAATACACTGGGTAATTGCTGGCCTTGTGCCTAAAGTAGAAACAGTTATTATATAGTACACTTATAATATAGTTTATATAAATAGCTCCACACACACACTAGAATACAGTATATTATATTACATTACATATAAACATACACATACACACACACATATACACACACACACATATATATATCTATACCTATGTGTGTGTGTTAATAATATCATTGTATATATATATATATATATATATAAGAAGACATTCAACAATGATGGTGATGATGATGTATGATTACATCATCATCATCATTTCATTTTACGTCCGCTTTTTCCCTGCTTGCAAGGGTGGGACAGGAACTGATTCTGTCTTGATTGCTACAGCTGGATGCCCTTCCTAACACCAACCTCATTTACAGTGAGTGCTGGGTGCTTTTATTGCCGTGGCACCTCCACGACCACTTTGCAGTGGAATGATAGGGACCCCAGTCCCTATCATCTCATTTCTACAGCTGAGTAAACTGGAGCAATGTGAAAATAAAGTGTCTTGCTCAAGGAAACAACACATCACCCGGTCTGAGAATTGAACTCACAACCTTTCGATTGCAAGGCCAATGCTCTAACCACTAAGCCATGTGCCTCCATGTGTGTGTATATATATTAATTTACATATATTGATTATATATATATATTAATTTACATATAATTATATATAAAATAACAAAATAAGATGCAGAGGATACATAAATCGTTTAAACATTATAATTATTTCCACGGTTCTCCATGCAATCATTTGTTGTTGTTATGAGAACGGTATCCTCAGATGATATATGATTTGTTTGATATGCCGCCAGCAGGAGAAAACACACGTCCTATTGCTTGTGTGCCCAGCAGACATATAATTATATATACTAGCAGAAAAAACACCCTCCGGGTGGTTTTCTGCTGGCATGTGTAGTGTGTATATTGATATTATACACAAGTAGATATGATACATCAAATAAAATCGTAATTGACAATATACACAGAAATTGAACGAAGACTGCGTTACACTCTCTTATGTAATCAGTAATGTAATCCATGATACATTTTAAAAAAGACGATATTATATATAAACGGCATTAGGAGAAAATTAGTGACGGAAATATATGAATTTTTATTTAAGCGATCGCTAACTGGAAGTGTTGAAAATTTTAAAGAAGTGAATCTTAAAATAAGCCACAAAATTATTTATATTTAATCAAGAATAACGAAATTTAGTAGATAAATTATGTAATATTTGTTCATTATTTATTCAAAGTAATCCAACTTATTTTACAAACGGGATAAAAAAAATATATTCTGGACGCAGTCCCACACTCCTTACTTTATTATAGTTTAGATATTATATATTTATAATGTATGTATATACTTATTCATATATATATACATACATTATGGAAACCCTGAGTTCTATTATGTTACTGTTACAGCTCACACCTATGTAGGTTTAGTTAGATTCATACAAGGGTTTATTTCATAGGAGGTTTCCCTGGGGTTTTAATAATAAGGGCTGCAGTCATATCATGTTTTTGATAAAGCTGGCCACCTATGAGGCTCTATCTCACAGGAGATTTCTGAGGTATATTAACCTTTAACATGCTGTTGGCGACACAGGGCACCATAGAGTAGTCTCCCCTTAATAGATAATGCAGTGTCAACGGAAATAACTCATAAAAACTACTAGCATGCTAAAGGTTAATGATAGAGAGGCCCCAGTCCTATCACGTTTTTGTTACAGCTCACATATATGTACGTTTAGCTGGCCCCTTATTAGGCTCTATCTTACAGGAGATTTCTGAGGTACATTAATGATAGAGAGGCCCCAGTCCTATCAAGTTTTTGTTACAGCTCTCACATATGTATGTGTAGCTGGCCCCTTATTAGGCTCTATCCTACAGGAGATTTCTGAGGTACATTAATGATAGAGAGGCCCCAGTTCTATCACGTTTTTGTTACAGTTCTCACATATGTATGTGTAGCTGGCCCCCTATTAGGCTCTATCTTACAGGAGATTTCTGAGGTACATTAATGATAGAGAGGCCCTAGTCCTATCATATTTTTGTTACAGTTCTCACATATGTATGTGTAGCTGTCCCCCTATTAGGCTCTATCTTACAGGAGATTTCTGAGGTACATTAATGATAGAGAGGCCCCAGTCCTATCATGTTTTTGTTACAGCTCTCACATATGTATGTGTAGCTGGCCCCCTATTAGGCTCTATCTTACAGGAGATTTCTGAGGTACATTAATGATAGAGAGGCCCCAGTCCTATCATGTTTTTGTTACAGCTCTCACATATGTATGTGTAGCTGGCCCCTTATTAGGCTCTATCTTACAGGAGATTTCTGAGGTACATTAATGATAGAGAGGCCCCAGTCCTATCATGTTTTTGTTACAGTTCTCACATATGTATGTGTAGCTGGCCCCTTATTAGGCTCTATCTTACAGGAGGTTTCTGAGGTACATTAATGATAGAGAGGCCCCAGTCCTATCATGTTTTTGTTACAGCTCTCACATATGTGTAGCTGTCCCCTTATTAGGCTCTATCTTACAGGAGATTTCTGAGGTACATTAATGATAGAGAGGCCCCAGTCCTATCATATTTTTGTTACAGTTCTCACATATGTATGTGTAGCTGGCCCCTTATTAGGCTCTATCTTACAGGAGATTTCTGAGGTACATTAATGATAGAGAGGCCCCAGTTCTATCACGTTTTTGTTACAGTTCTCACATATGTATGTGTAGCTGTCCCCTTATTAGGCTCTATCCTACAGGAGGTTTCTGAGGTACATTAATGATAGAGAGGCCCCAGTTCTATCACGTTTTTGTTACAGTTCTCACATATGTATGTGTAGCTGTCCCCTTATTAGGCTCTATCTTACAGGAGATTTCTGAGGTACATTAATGATAGAGAGGCCCCAGTCCTATCATGTTTTTGTTACAGTTCTCACATATGTATGTGTAGCTGGCCCCTTATTAGGCTCTATCTTACAGGAGATTTCTGAGGTACATTAATGATAGAGAGGCCCCAGTCCTATCATGTTTTTGTTACAGCTCTCACATATGTATGTGTAGCTGTCCCCTTATTAGGCTCTATCTTACAGGAGATTTCTGAGGTACATTAATGATAGAGAGGCCCCAGTCCTATCATGTTTTTGTTACAGCTCTCACATATGTGTAGCTGGCCCCTTATTAGGCTCTATCTTACAGGAGGTTTCTGAGGTACATTAATGATAGAGAGGCCCCAGTTCTATCACAAAAAGCAATATGATATGAACTGTCTTGCTAAAAAAAAAAAAAATAAAACCCATCCCCAAGTAAAAGAATCAAACCCACGACCTTAAGGTCATGAGTGTAACACTCTAACCACTGGGTCACACAGCTTTGGTGCCACAAAAAAAGCAGTACTCACCGAGCCTGCACTCTCTTGGATGTTGAGAAATATAGAAAGTACCAGCATAGCAATGGCCATGACAGCCGGAGGGGACAACAGCAGTGGACGGCGGCCTAACTTCTCCATCAATGGAATCTGTAGAGAAAGGGAGAGATACAGGGATAATGTGGGAGAGGGAGTGTGTGTGTGAGAGAGTGTGTGTGTGAGAGAGGGAGAGAGATAATGTGAGAGAGAGAGAGAGAGAGAGTGTGTGAGAGAGAGATAGAGATAATGTGAGAGAGAGAGAGTGTGTGAGAGATATAAATAGAGATAATGTGAGAGAGAGAGAGAGAGAGAGTGTGTGAGAGAGAGAGAGAGATAATGTGAGAGAGAGAGAGTGTGTGAGAGATATAAATAGAGATAATGTGAGAGAGAGAGTGTGTGTGAGAGAGAGAGATATAGAGATAATGTGAGAGAGAGAGAGAGAGAGAGTGTGTGTGTGTGAGATATAAATAGAGATAATGTGAGAGAGAGAGATAGAGAGAGAGTGTGTGTGTGTGAGATATAAATAGAGATAATGTGAGAGAGAGAGATAGAGAGAGAGTGTGTGAGAGATAGAGATAGAAAGAGTGTGAGAGAGACAGAGAAAGAGAGAGAAAGAGAGAGAAAGAGAGACAAAGAGAGAGAGATTGTGTGTGTGTGTGTGAGAGAGAGACGTAGTGGTGGTAGTAGTACTTACCACAATGATGGTAGCAAAGACATTAGTGACACCAGTACCAACAATTGCGTACGGGATGACAGCTTGCTCCAGCCTGGCTTGTGTGAAAATGAACTGGGAGTATGAGAACACCTGACAGACAGACAGACAGCAACATGTTAGCACCACTGACACGACATCATCATCATCAACAACATCAACAACATCAACAACATTAACATTATTATCAGGCAGTATCGGTAGAGGGTCGGACGCCATGTTTTGCAAGCATAGAGTTACGTCCCTTTACGATCTGAGTTCAAATCCGGCCGAGGTTAACTTTGCCTTTCATCCTTACGGGGTGTCGGTAAAATAAAGTACCAGTAATGTACTGGGATAATTGCTGGCCTTGTGCCAAAAGTAGAAACAATTATTAACAGCATCACCATCATCATCATCATCATCATCAACATTACCATTATCACCAACATCATCATCATCAACCTCACCAACATCAACATCACCACCATCTATCTATGGCAGGTAAAATTCCCCGAGATCCGTGGTTGAGTTCTCTCCAGCGGTCCCTGTCCCTCATCATTGCTGCCATTTCCTGCGTCTCCAACAGGTTACTATTATCACCACCATCATCATCATCATTAACAACAGGAGTACCACAGTACCACAACAGGAGTACCAAAGTACCACAACAGGAGTACCAAAGTACCACAACAGGAGTACCAAAGTACCAAAGTACCACAACAGGAGTACCACAGTACCACAACAGAAGTACCAAAGTACCACAGTACCACAACAGGAGTACCAAAGTACCACAACAGGAGTACCAAAGTACCACAGCAGGAGTACCAAAGTACCACAACAGGAGTACCAAAGTACCACAACAGGAGTACCAAAGTACCACAACAGGAGTACCACAGTACCACAACAGAAGTACCAAAGTACCACAGTACCACAACACCAAAGTACCACAGTACCACAACACCAAAGTACCACAGTACCACAACAGGAGTACCGGAGTACCACAGTACCACAACAGGAGTACCACAGTGCCACAACAGGAGTACCAAAGTACCACAACAGGAGTACCACAACACCAAAGTACCACAATACCACAACAGGAGTACCAAAGTACCACAGCAGGAGTACCACAGTACCACAACAGGAGTACCTCAGTACCACAACAGGAGTACAAAAGTACCACAACAGGAGTACCAGAGTACCACAACAGGAGTACCACAGTACCACAACAGGAGTACCAAAGTACCACAGTACCACAACACCAAAGTACCACAGTACCACAACAGGAGTACCACAGTACCACAGTACCACAACAGGAGTACCACAGTACCACAACAGGAGTACCAAAATACCACAGTATCACAACAGGAGTACCAAAGTACCACAGTACCACAGTAGGAGTACCACAGTACCACAACAGGAGTACCGAAGTACCACAACAGGAGTACCGAAGTACCGAAGTACCACAGTACCACAACAGGAGTACCACAGTACCACAACAGGAGTACCAAAGTACCACAGTACCACAACACCAAAGTACCACAACAGGAGTACCAAAGTACCACAACACCAAAGTACCACAGTACCACAACAGGATTACCGAAGTACCACAACACCAAAGTACCACAGTACCACAACAGGAGTACCAAAGTACCACAACACCAAAGTACCACAGTACCACAACAGGAGTACCGAAGTACCACAACAGGAGTACCACAGTACCACAGCAGGAGTACCACAGTACCACAACACCAAAGTACCACAGTACCACAACAGGAGTACCAAAGTACCACAACACCAAAGTACCACAGTACCACAACAGGAGTACCGAAGTACCACAACAGGAGTACCACAGTACCACAACAGGAGTACCACAGTACCACAACACCAAAGTACCACAGTACCACAACAGGAGTACCACAGTACCACAACAGGAGTACCACAGTACCACAACAGGATTAGTAGAGAGGTGTAACTTACTGCGTTGATGCCAGACCATTGCTGGAAGACCATGAGGAGGCAAGCCACCAAGATAGGAATTCTGTGTGTGGGAGATACAAGGAGTTCCTTCACCTTAAACGGCTTCTCAATAGTCTTGCTAGCTTCAATGTTCATCTCTTCTAACTCGGCACTGACGTCAGACGTACCTCGTAGCTTCTGGAGAGCTGTAATGGTGGAGAGAGAGGAGGAGGGGAAGTAGAAGAGATTGTAGAACAAGTAGGAGGAAAAGGGAGGTGGTTGGAGTAGTGGATATAGTAGAGGAAACACTATGACTACATCACATTAAATATAATAATAATAATAATAATAATGAAAATATTGTGTACAGTGTTCAGGTGCACTACAACTCATCAAGAAAATGAACAGTGCATGAGTCATGATATACACATGTGTGCGTGTGTATGGAAAGGGGACATCAGGTGTAGTTTTGGCGAATTTCGGGAAGCATGAGGGTTTTAAAGGATGCAGTGTCTCGACAGCTAACAACTGATGCAGGTAGTTTGTTCCATGGAGGTTTTAAAGGAGGCAGTGTTTCGACAGCTAACAACTGATGCAGGCAGTTTGTTCAATGGAGGTTTTAAAGGAAGCAGTGTCTCGACAGCTAACAACTGATGCAGGTAGTTTGTTCCATGGAGGTTTTAAAGGATGCAGTGTCTCGACAGCTAACAACTGATGCAGGCAGTTTGTTCCATGGAGGTTTTAAAGGATGCAGTGTCTCGACAGCTAACAACTGATGCAGGCAGTTTGTTCCATGGAGGTTTTAAAGGATGCAGTGTCTCGGCAGTTAACAACTGATGCAGGTAGTTTGTTCCATGGAGGTTTTAAAGGATGCAGTGTCTCGACAGCTAACAACTGATGCAGGTAGTTTGTTCCATGCTTCAGCAACTCTAAGAGTGAAAAAATGTTTCCAAAAATCATGGGAGCTGTTTTCTGACTTTGTAGGCATGTCCACGTGTGTTAGACACATGGAGATCAAAAAGGTGCTCAGGATTGTTGTTGGCAAGATGGTTAATAACTTTGTGGGTGTTTACCAAGTCCATTGCCAGACGTCGGAGCTTCAATGAATCCGTGCCCAGGGAAGCAAGGCGTTCAGAGTATGGTATATTAAAGTCTTTACTCTAATACTGCAAATTTTCACAATTTGTCCACTAGTAGAGGTATTATAAACATTTGAATTAACAAATCTCCTTCTAAATATATTCTTCCCAAATTATACAGGTTGTTTTTCGAAAGTTAAACTGTGGAATTTCCACAGTTTCCAAAGAGTCATCTAATTACTATGTACACTCTACCCACCCCCTAGCACCGCAGCTTTCATCCATTCCCTCCCTCCAGTCCCCACTGTAAATGTGGTTGGCATTAGGAAGGGCATCCAGCTGTAGAAACCAAGCTGGAAACATTTCTGAATGAGCAAGGCAAGGGGTCACCTGATCTGACTTGCCTCAAATTGGACAACTCGTCTAACCCATGCTAGCATAGACATAGAAAAATGGACGTTAAATGGTGATGATGATGATGTATATGTGAAGTAGGTGTCAACATACCAACTTCTGCTTCGGACATTTTCTTCATTTTGACGGCCAAGTATCGGGGACTTTCTGGACAAAATGGCATAAGACAAACACTAACCAGTGATGGGAAGGCCACAAATGCAAACAGCAAGGGCCACGACTCAGGAGTACCTGGAATAGAGATCAATTAATCATAAATACAATTAGATCAATAAAGAATTAAATTGATAGACTATTAGATTGATAGATAATTATATTAGATTGATAATTATATTGATAGTAGACTATTAGATTGATTGATAATTATATTGATAGATAATTAATTATAGTTTGTGTAGTGTGTATATTGATATTATACACAAGTATATATATACATGTAGATATGATACATCAAATGAAATCGTAACTGAGAATATGCACAGAAATAGAGGAGAGTCTGTGTTACACTGTCTTATGTAATCAGTAAAGTAATCCATGATACATTAAAAAAAGATGATATTATATATAAACTGCATTAGGAGAAAATTAGCGACGGAAATATATGAATGTTTTTATAAGTGTTATAATATAACGGGCGCTAACCGGAAGTGTTGACATTTGAACATTTTAAAGAAGTGAATTTTTAAATAAGCTATAAAATTATTTATATTTAATCAAGAGTTACAAAATTTAGTAGATAAATCATGTAATATTCATTCATTATTTTTTCAAAGGGCGGTGGATTGGCAGTATTGGTAGAGGGTTGGACACCATGCTTTGACGCGTAGAGTTACGGCCCTTGCCATTCTGAGTTCAAATCCCGCCGAGGTTAACTTTGCCTTTTCATCCTTACGGGGTCGATAAAATAAAGTACCAGTAATGTACTCGGATAATTGCTGGCCTTGTGCCAAAAGTAGAAACAATTATTTATTCAAAGGCGGTGGATTGGCAGTATTGGTAGAGGGTCGGACACCATGCTTTGACGCATAGAGTTACGGCCCTTGCCATTCTGAGTTCAAATCCCGCCGAGGTTAACTTTGCCTTTCATCCTTACGGGGCCGATAAAATAAAGTACCAGTAATACACTGGGTAATTGCTGGCCTTGTGCCTAAAGTAGAAACAATTATTTATTCAAAGTAATCCAACTTATTTTACTAACGGGATAAAAAAATATATTCTGGACACAGTCCCGCACTCCTTTAGTTAAGATATAGTTAAGATATATTGATAGATAATTATATTGATAGATATTGATAGATAATTATATTGATAGATTGGTAGATAATTAGATCAATAGTAAAATAGATCAATAGAAAGTTTGATCACTAGGTGATTAAACCAACAAATCAATAGTCAATTAGACCAACAGATCAATACTGCTGCTATTTCTAGTAGGTGGAGAAACCCCATAGAGGTTCATTTGCTAGTGCAATCAAGCCAATAGTAGAGGGGAGGGGGGGTCATCATTCGGACAATGTTGACCATATCTTACATGGGGTGGGGGTGCAATATGATCAATTGAAACACTCAACATGGTGCCCCAGCATGGCCACAGTCCAATGACTGAAACCAGTAAAAGAATAAAAGAATGTGGTGCCCCAGCATGGTCGTAGTCCAATGACTGAGACCAGTAAAAGAATATAAGAATGTGGTGCCCCAGCATGGTCACAATCCAATGATGGAGACCAGTAAAAGAATATAAGAATGTGGTGCCCCAGTATGGCTACGGTTTAATCACTGGAACCAGTAAAAGAATGAAGGTATGCCTTGCCCCAGCATGGCCACAGTCTAAGGACTGAAATCAGTAAAAGAATAAAAGAACGTAGTGCCCCAGCATGGTCATGGTCTAAGGACTGAAACCAGTAAAAGGATAAAAGAATAAAAATAAAAGACTATACACACCCATAAGTTCCTTGAGGCCCAGAATCTGGGCCACTAAAATGCCAATAGTGATAGCCAACTGGTGACAAGTTCCAATAGCCCCTCGGATGTCCTTTGGAGAAATTTCGGCAAGATACAATGATGCCAGACCAATATTGATCCCTGAAAAGTTAAAGAAAACAGGATTTAGCAGATACAACTTTAACCCTTTAGCATTTAAACTGGCCATATCCAGCCAGAATTCTCTCACCACTTTTTGTTCAAAACAGCCACAACCGACTTCTCATACTTATGTTAACCATTAGCACGCTAGTAATTTTTATGAGTTATTTCCCTTGACACTACATTATCTATTAAGGTGAGATTACTCTGTGGTGCATTTTGTCGCTTCCAGCGCTCTACAAGTTAAGGTATTGTTCTCAAAATAGATAATATAAAAATCTCATAGATGTGAGATAATTATGAGAGAGAGAGAGAGAGAAAGAGAGACAGACAGACGATGTGACAGACATACAGACTGATAGAGAGAGAGTGAGAAAGAGAGTGAGTGAGTGAGTGAGTGAGTGAGAGAGAGAAAGAGAGAGAGAGAGAGAGAGAGAGAAAGAGAGTGAGTGAGAAAGAGAGTGAGTGAGTGAGTGAGTGAGAGAGAGATAGACGATGTGACAGACAGACATACAGACTGATAGAGAGAGAGAGAGAGAAAGAGAGTGAGTGAGAGAGAGAGAGAAAGAGAGTGAGTGAGAGAGAGAGAGAGAGGGCGAGAGAGAGAGAGTGAGAAAGAGAGAGGGCGAGAGAGAGAGAGTGAGAAAGAGAGAGGGCGAGAGAGAGAGAGTGAGAAAGAGAGAGGGCGAGAGAGAGTGAGAAAGAGAGAGGGCGAGAGAGAGAGGGCGAGAGAGAGAGGGCGAGAAAGAGTGAGGGCGAGAGAGAGAGAAAGAGAGAGAGAGGGTGAGAGAGAGAGAGAGAGAGAGAGACTGATAGACAGAGAGGTTAGTGATCATTAACATACTTAATAGAGGGAGACATGAAAAGATAATTATAAGCTAATTAGAAAATATTTTTAAAGCCAACAGGTGAGGGGGGAGTGGGGGAGAACCTCCTTAGAAAGGAAAACAACAGGAAGTTGTCCCCCCTTTCTTTTCTCTTTACATTCCACCTTCCTACTACTACCATTACCACCACCACCACCAACACTACTGCTACCATTACCACTACGACTACTACTAGTACCACCACCACCTCCATTACCACCAACACTACCACTACTACTACTAACATTACCACTAACACCACTACTACTACTGCCGTTACCACCACTACAACTATTACCACCAACACCAACACCACCATTACAACTACTACTACCATTACCACCAACACTACTACTACTACCATTACCACCACCACCACTACTACAACTACGACTACTTTATACAACCACCACCACCGACAACACTACCACTACTACTACCACCACTACTACTAACATTACCACCAACACCACCACCACTACTACAACTACGACTACTACTACTTTATACCACCACCACCACCACTACTACTACTACTACTACTACTATCACTACTACTACTAACATTACCACCAACACCACCACCACCATTACAACTACGACTACTACTACTTTATACCACCACCACCACCACCACCATTACAACTACTACTACCATTACCACCAACACCACCACCACTACTACAACTACGACTACTACTACTTTATACCACCACCACCACCACTACCACCACCACTACTACTACTAACATTACAACCAACACCACTATTACTACTACCGTTACCACCACTACAACTATTACCACCAACACCACCACCACCATTACAACTACTTCTACCATTACCACCAACACTACTACTACTACCATTACCACCAACACCACCACCACTACTACAACTACGACTACTACTACTTTATACCACCACCACCACCACCACCACTACTACTACTACTACTACTACTACTACTACTACCACCACTACCACCACCATTGATTGCCTACTTGCCATAAGTCTTGTGGTTCGGAGCTGACTTGGGATAACAAAACACAGCACCACCACCACCACAACTGCCACACACACACACCCTCCACCACAACCACTAACTGGCCTACATGTCACAGGTGATCAAGTTGACTTAGAATAGACCCAACATCACAATCAGCATCAACACTTTATATATTTAAATATATATATATATATATATATATATATATATATATATATATATATATCCAGTCTTCTTCTCAACAAGAAAGATGAACAAACTTGCCTCAACACATAATTTTAAATCTTTAATTTTTAATACTTTTTAATTCTTTATAATTGAGAGAGAGACTGAGCACAAGAGGAATCAAATGCTGTGTGCAGGAGAGGCGGTTGCGCTGGTATGGACATGTGATGCGTATGAAGGATGACAGCTGCATAAAAAGGTACAGAGCACTAGAAGTCGATGGAAACTGCGGAGTGGGGAGACCCAAGATGACCTGGGATGAGGTGATAAAAGCCGACCTTACCCAATTACACCTCTCAAAGGCGATGACACACGACCGTAACCTCTGGCGTCACGCAGTAATACAGAGTACCCGACCTCCCATGGGTACAAGCTGAAGCATATAGACAATATGCCCCCACACCCCCCACTGCAAGGTGGTCGTGGAGGTGCCACAGCAAAAAAACACGCAGCCCACACTGTAAAGTGGACTTGTAGGCGCCACGAAAAAGCATCCAGCACTCACTGTAAATGAGGTTGGTGTGAGGAAGGGCATCCAGCTGTAGAAATCAAGCCAAATCAGTTCCTGTATGAGCAAGGCATGGTCAGCCGACCAGACACTGCCCACAACAGTGAGTGCTGGGTGCTTTTTTGCCATGGCACCTACACGTCCACTTTACAGTGTGGGCTGGGTGCTTTTTTGCCATGGCGCCTACACGTCCACTTTACAGTGAGTGCTGGGTGCTTTTTTGCCATGGCACCTCCACGGCCACTTTACAGTGAGGGTTGGGTGCTTTTTTGCCATGGCACCTCCACGACCACTTTGCAGTGGGTGCTGGGTGCTTTTTTGCCGTGGCACCTCCATGGCCACTTTACAGTGAGGGTTGGGTGCTTTTTTGCCGTGGCACCTCCACGGCCACTTTACAGTGAGGGTTGGGTGCTTTTTTGCCGTGGCACCTCCACGGCCACTTTACAGTGAGTGCTGGGTGCTTTTTTGCCGTGGCACCTCCACGACCACTTTACAGTGAGTGCTGGGTGCTTTTTTGCCGTGGCACCTCCACGACCACTTTGCAGTGGGAGGGTGTGATATATATATATATATATATGCCGCCAGAAGAAGAAGAAGAAGATATCTATATATATAAGGGTAGGTAACACTTACCACTGTGGAATCCTACTAATATTCTTGATATCATCAGACATTCTGGCGACTTGACAACTTTGGTGATTCCACCAGTAACTGCAGCCAAGACCATAATAATTGTGATCATCATCATACTTTTCTTCCTGGATAATAGATAAGTGCACAGATATATATAATAATGACAATAATAATGATGCAATTATTGTGTAGTGCTCAAGTGCACTACAACACATCAATGGTGCATGTAGAGTACATAGAATAATATACTAATGTCAGGAAAGTGAACAGTGTATGAGTCATGATATACATGTGTGCGTGTGTATGGAGGAGGGATATCTGGTGTAGTGTTGGCGAATTTCAGGATGCATGGAGTTTTTAAAGGATGCAGTGTCTCGACAGCTAATAACTGATGCAGGTAGTTTGTTCCATGGAGGTTTTAAATGATGCAGTGTCTCGACAGCTAACAACTGATGCAGGCAGTTTGTTCCATGGAGGTTTTAAATGATGCAGTGTCTCGACAGCTAACAACTGATGCAGGGAGTTTGTTCCATGGAGGTTTTAAAGGATGCAGTGTCTCGACAGCTAACAACTGATGCAGGTAGTTTGTTCCATGGAGGTTTTAAATGATGCAGTGTCTCGACAGCTAACAACTGATGCAGGGAGTTTGTTCCATGGAGGTTTTAAAGGATGCAGTGTCTCGACAGCTAACAACTGATGCAGGGAGTTTGTTCCATGGAGGTTTTAAAGGATGCAGTGACTTGACAGCTAACAACTGATGCAGGGAGTTTGTTCCATGGAGATTTTAAAGGATGCAGTGTCTCGACAGCTAACAACTGATGCAGGTAGTTTGTTCCATGGAAGTTTTAAAAGATGTAGTGTCTCGACAGCTAACAACTGATGCAGGTAGTTTGTTCCATGGAGGTTTTAAAGGATGCAGTGTCTCGACAGCTAACAACTGATGCAGGTATATATATAATGTTGGAATAGATACCATTAACAGCAGTGAAGCTCACGGTGGAGATGACGAGGGACCGTGACGAGTGGAGAGATGCTGTGCTGAATAAGACCCGTCCCACCCTTGCAAGCAGGGAAAAGCGGACGTAAAATGATGATGATGATGATGATGATGATGATGATGATGATAAATGCCGACCTCACACACTTACACCTCTCCAAGACAATGTCACTGGACTGAGATCTTTGGCGCTACGCAGTAATACAGAAGACCCGCCTTGCCTAAGTGCAAAGCGAAACCTACAGTCAGGAGGCATCTCTTACCAAAATGCACCCCCGTGCCACTACCTCCACCCCATCCACACCACCCCCTTTCGATGTAAAGTTATGTTGGTACCACAACATCCAGTCCTAAACAAATGAGGTTGTGTAGGTGTTACGACAAAAAAACACAGTCCATGCTGTAATGTGGCCATGTAGGTAACACGGTAAAAACCTCCCAGTCCACCTGTGGAATAAGCTCAAAGATTCTAAGTAGTAAATCCGAGCATTTATATTAAATTAAAAGTAGGATGACATATATATATTTATAAAATAAACATATCAAACAATTACAGGGGATAATTTGTAAAGAGTCTAAACACATATAGTTATGGAGGTAACATATTAAAAATTAACAAGAACCTTGAATAAAGATACCTTGCAATAATAATTAACAGGCCTGAAGAACAAAGGGGAGGGGGTAAGAAGGCAGTTTGACCTGTGGATGCTAAGCCAGTCAGGTGCACCCCATTAACCCTTTAGCATTCACATTACTCTATATATACTATTGTATTTTGCTAGTAAAACACTTTATCTTTCAAAATTATCTCACATAATATTGAATCTATGATGAGATTTTGATGTTATTTATCTTGAGAACAATACCTTAACATCAGTATGAGTGGCCAGTTACAGCCGATTTGAACAGAAAGAGGTGAGACATTTCTCACCGGATACAGCCAGTTTGAATTGTAAAGGGTTAAGAGAGAAATCTATTGCTAAAGGGTTAAGAAAGAAATCTATTGCTAAAGGGTTAAGAGAGAAAGCTATACAACTATCTTTCATTTATAGAAACGGTAAACTACAATTCAAAAAGATAAGAATATATATATATAGTGTTGGAATGGGATACCATTTTCAGCAGTGGACAGATATATATATATATAGGGTGAAGAAGTGCCAGGAAATGCCAGTTGAAGGAAGACGTGGTAGAGGTAGACCACGAAAAACATGGGCGGAGGTGGTGAGAACAGACTTCAGATCGCTGAAGCTCACGGTGGAGATGACGAAGGACCGTGACAAGTGGAGAGATGCTGTTCTGAATAAGACCCGTCCCACCCTTGCAAGCAGAGAAAAGCGGACACAAAATGATGATGATGATGATAGTGGAGGCACGTGGCCTAGTGGTAAGGGTGTTGGACTTATGATCATAATGTCATGGGTTCGATTCCAGGGTTGCGTGTTGTGTTCTTGAGCAAAATACTTCATTTCACGTTGCTCCAGTATACTCAGCTGAAAATGAGTACCAGCAATATCTGGGGGGTTTAACCCTGCGATGGACTCGCGTCCATTCTGGGCAGGAAGTGAACATAGACCAAGCTGGAGCAGGCGGAAGGGTGAAAATGAGTACCAGCAATATCTGGGGGGTTTAACCCTGCGATGGACTCGCGTCCATTCTGGGCAGGAAGTGAACATAGACCAAGCTGGAGCAGGCGGAAGGGTGAAAATGAGTACCAGCAATATCTGGGGGGTTTAACCCTGCGATGGACTCGCGTCCATTCTGGGCAGGAAGTGAACATAGACCAAGCTGGAGCAGGCGGAAGGGTGAAAATGAGTACCAGCAATATCTGGGGGGTTTAACCCTGCGATGGACTCGCGTCCATTCTGGGCAGGAAGTGAACATAGACCAAGCTGGAGCAGGCGGAAGGGTGAAAATGAGTACCAGCAATATCTGGGGGGTTTAACCCTGCGATGGACTCGCGTCCATTCTGGGCAGGAAGTGAACATAGACCAAGCTGGAGCAGGCGGAAGGGTGAAAATGAGTACCAGCAATAGCTTGGGAGGGGGGGGGGGGGGGGTGTTATCCCTGTGATGGACTGGCGTCCATTGTGAGGGATTCCGTTGAGGGCAGGAAGGGAACTTAGACCAAGCTGGAGCAGGCGGAAGTGTGGAAGGTGCAGAAGGGAGGGTTAAATGAAGGGAACAGTAAGTTTCGGTTACCTTCCAAAGCGATCAGCCATCATTCCTGATATAAAAGATCCAATCATACCAAAGGCTACAAACAGTGACACTGTAAGGGACCACTGAATCGTCAGGTATTCCCTCGAAGGAGCTTCGCCATTGTTTCGCTCGCTATATGTTTCATTGTAAAAATCCATTATAATCTGGAAAATACAACAGCAACAACAATAACAACAACAACAACAACAACAACAATAATAATTATTTTTGATCTTATATTATTTATACTCCAGTCCTACAAACTGTTGAGTGCTACTTATCCAATATTTGCATTGCTTTATTGTACTACAATAAAACTCACCTCCTATATATCATCATCATCATCATTTTACGTCCGCTTTTCCCTGCTTGCAAGGGTGGGACGGGAACTGTTTCTGGCTTGATTTCTACAGCTGGATGCCCTTCCTAACACCAACCTCATTTACAGTGAGTGCCGGGTGCTTTTTTTGCCGTGGCACCTCCACGACCACTTTGCAGTGGAATGATAGGGACCCCAGTCCCTATCATCTCATTTCTACAGCTGAGTAAACTGGAGCAATGTGAAATAAAGTGTCTTGCTCAAGGAAACAACACATCACCCGGTCTGAGAATTGAACTCACAACCTTTCGATTGCAAGGCCAATGCTCTAACCCCTAAGCCATGTGCCTCCATATATATATATATATATATATATATATATATATATATATATATATATATATATATATATACATATATATATATATATATATATATATATATATATATATATATATATATATATATATATATATATATACATATATATATACATATATATATATATATACATATATATATATATATATATATATACATATATATACATATATATACATATATATACATATATATATATATATATATATATATATATATATATATATATATATATATGTAGGAGGTGAGTTTTATTGTAGTACAATAAAGCAATGCAGATATCGGATAAGAAGCACTCTACAGTTTGTGGGACTGGAGTATGCATAATATAAGATCAAAAGATGGTTAAAGGAGTTCAATATATTTTATTATGCGCATTTCAAAAACAAACATCATCAAACAATAATATTTGTGTTTTCATCAGATAAAACAGGAGAACATGATATGAAGGCCAAAAAAAAAAAAACACTTGTTGATAGTGCAGTTTTAAATCAACATATCAAAATATGTTGATTTAAAACTGCACTATCAACAAGTGTTTTTTTTTTTTTGGCCTTCATATCATGTTCTCCTGTTTTATCTGATGAAAACACAAATATTATTGTTTGATGATGTTTGTTTTTGAAATGCGCATAATAAAATATATTGAACTCCTTTAACCATCTTTTGATCTTATATTATATATATATATATATATATATATATATATGTATGTATGTATGTATGTATGTATGTATGTATGTATGTATGTATGTATGTATGTATGTATGTATGTATGTATGTATGTATGTATGTATGTATGTGTGTGTGTGTGTGTGTGTGTGTGTGTGTGTGTGTGTGTGTGTGTGTGTGTGTGTGTGTGTGTGTGTGTGTGTGTGTGTGTGTGTGTGTGTGTGTGTGTGTGTGTGTGTGTGTGTGTGTGTGTGTACATATACATACATTAATGCCTAAACAACAACAACAACAACAATAATTATTTCTACATGTGGCACGGCACCAAGGCCAGCAATATGAAGGGAAAGGTGGTGGTGGTGGTTGTGGTTGTGGTGGTGGTGGTGTTGGTGGTTGTGTTGGTGTTGGTGGTGGTGGTGGTGGTGTTGGTGTTGGTTGTGGTGGTGGTGGTGGTGGTGGTGGTCGTGGTGGGTTGTTGTGGTGGTGGTGCTGTTGGTGGTTGTGTTGGTGTTGGTGGTGGTGGTGGTGGTGTTGGTTGTGGTGGTGGTGGTGGTGGTGGTGGTGGTGGTGGTCGTGGTGGGTTGTTGTGGTGGTCGTGGTGTGTTGTTGTGGTGGTGGTGGTGTGTTGTTGTGGTGGTGGTGGTGGTGGTGGTGTGTTGTTGTGTTGGTGGTGGTGTGTTGTTGTGTTGGTGGTGGTGTGTTGTTGTGGTGGTGGTGGTGTGTTGTTGTGGTGGTGGTGGTGGTGGTGTGTTGTTGTGTTGGTGTTGGTGGTGTGTTGTTGTGTTGGTGGTGGTGGTGGTGTGTTGTGTTGGTGTTGTTGTGGTGGTGGTGGTGTTGGTGGTTGTGTTGGTGGTGGTGGTGGTGTGTTGGTTGTGGTGGTGGTGTGTTGCTGGTTGTGGTGGTGGTGGTGTGTTGGTTGTGGTGGTGGTGGTGGTGGTGTGTTGTGGTGGTGGTGGTGGTGGTGTGTTGTTGTGTTGGTGGTGGTGTGTTGTTGGTTGTGGTGGTGGTGGTAGTGGTGGTGTGTTGGTTGTGGTGGTGGTGGTGGTTGTGTGTTGGTGTTTGTTGTGGTGGTGGTGGTGGTGTGTTGGTGTTGGTGGTGGTGTATTGTTGGTTGTGGTGGTGGAGGTGGTTGTGTGTTGGTGTTGGTTGTGGCGGTGGTGGTGGTGGTGGTGTGTTGTTGTGTTGGTGGTGGTGGTGGTGTGTTGTTGGTTCTGGTGGTGGTGTGTTGTTGGTTCTGGTGGTGGTGGTGGTGGTGTTGATGATGGTGTTGGTTGTGGTGGTGGTGTGTTGGTGTTGGTTGTGGTGTGTTGGTGGTGGTGGTGTGTTGTTGTTGTGGTGGTGGTGGTGTTGGTGGTTGTGTGGTGGTGTTGGTTGTGGTGTGTTGGTTGTGGTGGTGGTGGTGTTGGTGGTGGTGTGTTGTTGGTTGTGTGTTGGTGTTGGTTGTGGTGGTGTTGGTTGTGGTGTGTTGGTTGTGGTGGTGGTGTGTTGGTTGTGGTGGTGGTGTGTTGGTTGTGGTGGTGGTGGTGTTGTTGGTTGTGTGTTGGTGTTGGTGGTTGTGTGTTGGTGTTGTTTGTGGTGTATTGGTTGTGGTGGTGGTGTTGGTGGTTGTGGTGGTGGTGTTGGTGGTTGTGGTGGTGGTGTTGGTGGTTGTGGTGGTGGTGTGCTGGTTGTGGTGGTGGTGTGTTGGTTGTGGTGGTTATGGTGGTGTTGGTGGTTGTGTTGGTGGTGGTAGTGTGTTGTTGGTTGTGTGTTGGTGTTGGTTGTGGTGGTGGTGGTGTTGGTTGTGTTGGTGGTGGTGGTGTGTTGTTGGTTGTGTGTTGGTGTTGGTTGTGGTGTGTTGGTTGTGGTGGTGGTGGTGTTGGTGGTTGTGTTGATGGTGGTGGTGGTGGTTGTGGTGGTGTTGGTCGTGGTGTTGGTGGTGTGTTGGTGGTGGTGGTGGTGTGTTGGTGGTTGTGTTGGTGGTGGTGGTGGTGTATTGTTGGTTGTGGTGAGCTGGTGGTGGTTGTGTTGGTGGTGGTTGTGTTGGTGGTGGTGTGTTGTTGGTTATAGTGGTGGTGTTGTGTTGGTGGTTGTGGCAGTATGTTGGTGGTGTGTTGTTGGTGGTGGTGTGTTGGCAGTGGTGTGGTGATGGTGTGTTGGATGTGGTGGCGGTGTGTGAATGTGGTGGTGTGTTGGCAGTGGTGGATGTGGTGGTGTGTTGGCTGTGTGTTGGCAGTGGTGGCGGTGGTGTGTTGGCGGTGGTGTGGTGGTGTGTTGGATGTGGTGGTGGTGTGTTGGATGTGGGTGTGGTGGTAGTGTGTTGGCTGTGTGTTGACAATGGTGGTGTGGTGGCAGTGGTGTGGCGGTGTTGGTGTGTTGGCGGTGGTGGTGCGTTGGCATGGGTGTGGCTGCTTGTAATATTAATAGATTTACAACATTCCATTTATAGACAACTCACACCTCCCTCTCAGTTTTCTACTACCACCACCACCACTACCACCACCATTACAACCACCACCACCACCATTAAAACCACTGTCACAATCACCACCACCACCACTACCACCACCATCATACACCACCATCACCACCACCACCATTACAACCACCACCACCACCATTAAAACCACTGTCACAACCACCACCACCACCACTACCACAACCATCATACACCACCATCACCACCACCATCATCACCACTACCACCACCACCACCACCACCACCACCACCATTAAAATCACTGTCACAATCACCACTACCACCACCACCACCACTTCCTGCATGACACTCAATTAAATGTAGCCACCTTGTCCTTAAGGGTTGACCTTCACCTTTGACTGGTGAGTCATGTCTGACTACAGTGGTAGTGGTGGTGGTGGTGGTGGTGGTGGTGGTGGTTGTGTTGATGGTAGTGTTGTTGGTAGTGTTGTTGGTAGTGTTGATGGTAGTGTTGGTGGTAGTGTCGATGGTGGTGTTGCTGGTGGTGTTGATGGTAGTGATGTTATTGTTGTTGGTGGTGGTGTTGATGGTAGTGTTGATGGCAGTGTTGGTAGTGATGGTAGTGTTGTTGGTAATGTTGATTGTAGTGTTGTTGGTAGTGTTGTTGGTAGTGTCGGTGGTTGTGTTTGTGGTGATGGTGTGGGTGTGGTGATGGTGTGGTGATGGTGTGATGAGTGTGAGTGTGATGTTGAGTGTCAACTGAAGCTGAACTGTGTGGCAAGTTCCTTCCTCACTTGGCCTGGAGGCAACAATACTAGAGTGACAGAATTTAGTGTTTGCCAACCCTTACCTATGGTCATTAATCTTTGCAGTATCGGTAGAGGGTCGGACGCCATGCTTTGACGCATAGAGTTACGGCCCTTGCCATTCTGAGTTCAAATCCTGCCGAGGTTAACTTTGCCTTTCATCCTTACGGGGTCGATAAAATAAAGTACCAGTAATGCACTGGGTATTTGCTGGCCTTGTGCCAAAAGTAGAAACAATTAATCTTGGGTAATGACCGAAAGAATACGATCGCGAATACAAGCCTCTGAAATGAGGTTCTACCGAAGGGTCTTTGGAGTAACGTTACTTGATAAAGTGCGTAGCTCGGAGATCAGAGAGTCGCTCCAGGTAGAGTCACGACTTCTTCAAATTGAGAGATCACAGCTCCGATGCTATGGCCATGTGGTTAGAATGTCTCAGGAAAGAATCGCTGGACAGATCTGTAGCTGGGAGTTCAGAGAGTTACTTCAAGTAGAGCCGCTATTTCTATGAATTGAGAGATCACAGCTCCGATACTATGGCCATGTGGTTAGAATGTCTCAGGAAAGAATCGCTGGACAGATCTGTAGCTGGGAGTTCAGAGAGTTACTTCAAGTAGAGCCGCTATTTCTATGAATTGAGAGATCACAGCTCTGATACTATGGACATGTGGTTAGAATGTCTCAGGAAAGAATCGCTGGACAGATCTGTAGCTGGGAGTTCAGAGAGTTACTTCAAGTAGAGCCGCTATTTCTATGAATTGAGAGATCACAGCTCCGATACTATGGACATGTGGTTAGAATGTCTCAGGAAAGAATCGCTGAACAGATCTGTAGCTGGGAGTTCAGAGAGTTACTTCAAGTAGAGCCGCTATTTCTATGAATTGAGAGATCACAGCTCCGATACTATGGACATGTGGTTAGAATGTCTCAGGAAAGAATCGCTGGACAGATCTGTAGCTGGGAGTTCAGAGAGTTACTTCAAGT
>OZ024763.1:14312823-14327823 GCA_964016885.1 Eledone cirrhosa
GAAACAGTTCCTTATATTAAACAAAAAAAGTTCATTATTTAACGATCGTTTCTAGGATATATATGTGTTAGAATTGGCATGCATATTCAACAGATCTATGTACAAAATTATACAAAATTATACAAACTATCAAAATTAAATATACATACCAAACACATATATATGCCGTCTTCAGAAAAAAAATTTTTCTGAAGACGGCATATATATGTGTTTGGTATGTATATTTAATTTTGATAGTTTGTATAATTTTGTATAATTTTGTACATAGATCTGTTGAATATGCATGCCAATTCTAACACATATATATCCTAGAAACGATCGTTAAATAATGAACTTTTTTTGTTTAATATAAGGAACTGTTTCATTGTTTTATTCATTATTTTTTTTATTTTTTTAATATTTTATCTTGACTCTGTATTCCGTTTATCTTTCACCGAAAGTGATTTTTCATTGCATCTCTTCTTTCCATGATATCCGGATTACATTGAGTTCTTCATACGGATTGGACACTACCGTAAACTCTTGGTAGATTTATCTACATATATATATATATATATATATATATATATATATATATATACACACACAATATATATGTTAAATATCTTTGTGTGCGTGTATATACATCAACATCAACAAGCCATTTTGGGTAAGTGCCAATATATAGATGTGTGTGTGTATCTGTGTTTGTCTGCATGTGCGTGTGTGAGTGTGTATGTGTGTACATGTGTGTTTGTCTGTGTGTATGTGTGCGTGTGCATTTGTATCATTTGTATGTGTATGTGTTTGTCTGTGTACGTGTGTGTGTGTGCGTTTGTGTGCGTGTATGCCTGTTTATCTGCACACGTGTGTGTGTGTGTGTGTATATGCGTGTGTGTGTGTATCAGTATGTATTACAACAGCACCACAACAATCACTAACACCATTAGCCATTGCCCCCCTACCCCACCACACTACCACCATAACCTCCAGCATCACCTCACCATTATCCCTACCACTACCACGACCACCACCATGACCATGACAACCTCATCATTACCCTTATTACTATTATTACTACTACCACCACCACCACTATCTCCATTACCTCTACTACTATTACCACCACCACCACCACTACCACCAACACCACCACCATTACACCTACTACTATTACCACCACCACCACCACTACCACCAACACCACCACCATTACACCTACTACTATTACCACCACCACCACCACTACCACCAACACCACCACCATTACACCTACTACTATTACCACCACCACCACCACTACCACCAACACCACCACCATTACACCTACTACTATTACCACCACCACCACCACTACCACCAACACCACCACCATTACACCTACTACTATTACCACCACCACCACCACCAACACCACCATTACACCTACTACTATTACCACCACCACCACCACTACCACCAACACCACCATTACACCTACTACTATTACCACCACCACCACCACTACCACCAACACCACCATTACACCTACTACTACTACCACCACCACCACTATCTCCATTACCTCTACTACTATTATCACCACCACCACCACTACCACCACCAACACCACTACCATTACACCTACTACTACTACCACCACCACCACCACTACCACCACCAACACCACTACCATTACACCTACTACTACTACCACCACCACCACCATTACACCTACTACTACTATCACCACCACCACTACACCTACTACTACCACCACCACCACCACCATTACACCTACTACTACCACCACCACCACCACCATTACACCTACTACTACCACCACCACCACCACCATTACACCTACTACTACCACCACCACCACCACCATTACACCTACTACTACCACCACCACCACCACCATTACACCTACTACTACCACCACCACCACCACCATTACACCTACTACTACCACCACCACCACCACCATTACACCTACTACTACTACCACCACCACCACCATTACACCTACCACCACTACCACCACCACCACCACCATTACACCTACTACTACTACCACCACCACCACCATTACACCTACTACTACTACCACCACCACCATTACACCTACCACCACTACCACCACCACCACCACCATTACACCTACTACTACTACCACCACCACCACCACCATTACACCTACTACTACTACCACCACCACCACCATTACACCTACTACTACCACCACCACCACCATTACACCTACTACTACTATCACCACCACCACTACACCTACTACTACCACCACCACCACCACCATTACACCTACTACTACCACCACCACCACCACCATTACACCTACTACTACCACCACCACCACCACCATTACACCTACTACTACCACCACCACCACCACCATTACACCTACTACTACCACCACCACCACCACCATTACACCTACTACTACCACCACCACCACCACCATTACACCTACTACTACTACCACCACCACCACCATTACACCTACCACCACTACCACCACCAACACCACCATTACACCTACTACTACTACCACCACCACCACCATTACACCTACCACCACTACCACCACCACCACCACCATTACACCTACTACTACCACCACCACCACCACCATTACACCTACTACTACTACCACCACCACCACCATTACACCTACCACCACTACCACCACCACCACCACCATTACACCTACTACTACTACCACCACCACCACCATTACACCTACCACCACTACCACCACCACCACCACCATTACACCTACTACTACCACCACCACCACCACCATTACACCTACTACTACCACCACCACCACCACCATTACACCTACTACTACCACCACCACCACCACCATTACACCTACTACTACCACCACCACCACCATTACACCTACTACTACTACCACCACCACCACCATTACACCTACTACTACTACCACCACCACCACCATTACACCTACTACTACTATCACCACCACCATTACACCTACTACTACTATCACCACCACCACCATTACACCTACTACTACCACCACCACCACCACCATTACACCTACTACTACCACCACCACCACCATTACACCTACTACTACTACCACCACCACCACCATTACACCTACTACTACTACCACCACCACCACCATTACACCTACTACTACTACCACCACCACCACCATTACACCTACCACCACTACCACCACCACCACCACCATTACACCTACCACCACTACCACCACCACCACCACCATTACACCTACCACCACTACCACCACCACCACCACCATTACACCTACCACCACTACCACCACCACTACTATTACACCTACCACCACCACCAGCAGCAGCAGCAGCAGCTCTGTCAACAACAACAAGTTCATTGTCAAGTTACATGTCATCAATATTTGAATGACAAAACCAAATAGAAGAGGACAGGCAAGGTCAGCTTGTACAGTTGATGATAGATGGTGGTGGTGGTGGTGGTGGTGGTGGTGGTGAGGAGGAGGAGGAGGCGTGTCTTAAGAGAGAGTGGGCTGGGTGGGGTGGGGGTGATGAAAGATGAGACAGAGGAGTGTATGAGATGGGAGAGAGAGACAGTAATGAGATATATTTCTTTATTAGCCACAAGGGCGCACAAGAAAAGGGGACAGTACAAAGACACATGCCGGGGATTTTACATACAGTCGTGTAAAAATATTGAAACAAACAATTATAACAATCGAAATCCCCAATGTGACACCTACACGACCACTTGACAGTGTGGACTGGGTGCTTTTTGTTGTGACACCTACATGACCACTTGACAGCGTGGACTGGGTGCTTTTTGTTGTGACACCTACATGACCACTTGACAGCGTGGACTGGGTGCTTTTTGTTGTGACACCTACACGACCACTTGACAGTGTGGACTGGGTGCTTTTTGTTGTGACACCTACATGACCACTTGACAGTGTGGACTGGGTGCTTTTTGTTGTGACACCTACACGACCACTTGACAGCGTGGACTGGGTGCTTTTTGTTGTGACACCTACATGACCACTTGACAGTGTGGACTGGGTGCTTTTTGTTGTGACACCTACATGACCACTTGACAGCGTGGACTGGGTGCTTTTTGTTGTGACACCTACATGACCACTTGACAGCGTGGACTGGGTGCTTTTTGTTGTGACACCTACACGACCACTTGACAGTGTGGACTGGGTGCTTTTTGTTGTGACACCTACATGACCACTTGACAGTGTGGACTGGGTGCTTTTTGTTGTGACACCTACACGACCACTTGACAGCGTGGACTGGGTGCTTTTTGTTGTGACACCTACATGACCACTTGACAGTGTGGACTGGGTGCTTTTTGTTGTGACACCTACATGACCACTTGACAGCGTGGACTGGGTGCTTTTTGTTGTGACACCTACACGACCACTTGACAGCGTGGACTGGGTGCTTTTTGTTGGACACCTACATGACCACTTGACAGTGTGGACTCGGTGCTTTTTGTTGTGACACCTACATGACCACTTGACAGTGTGGACTGGGTGCTTTTTGTTGGACACCTACATGACCACTTGACAGTGTGGACTGGGTGCTTTTTGTTGTGACACCTACATGACCACTTGACAGTGTGGACTGGGTGCTTTTTGTTGTGACACCTACATGACCACTTGACAGTGTGGACTGGGTGCTTTTTGTTGTGACACCAACGTGACCACTTGACAGTGTGGACTGGGTGCTTTTTGTTGTGACACCTACACGACCACTTGACAGTGTGGACTGGGTGCTTTTTGTTGTGACACCTACATGACCACTTGACAGCGTGGACTGGGTGCTTTTTGTTGTGACACCTACACGACCACTTGACAGTGTGGACTGGGTGCTTTTTGTTGTGACACCTACATGACCACTTGACAGTGTGGACTGGGTGCTTTTTGTTGTGACACCTACACGACCACTTGACAGCGTGGACTGGGTGCTTTTTGTTGTGACACCTACATGACCACTTGACAGTGTGGACTGGGTGCTTTTTGTTGTGACACCTACATGACCACTTGACAGCGTGGACTGGGTGCTTTTTGTTGTGACACCTACACGACCACTTGACAGCGTGGACTGGGTGCTTTTTGTTGGACACCTACATGACCACTTGACAGTGTGGACTCGGTGCTTTTTGTTGTGACACCTACATGACCACTTGACAGTGTGGACTGGGTGCTTTTTGTTGGACACCTACATGACCACTTGACAGTGTGGACTGGGTGCTTTTTGTTGTGACACCTACATGACCACTTGACAGTGTGGACTGGGTGCTTTTTGTTGTGACACCTACATGACCACTTGACAGTGTGGACTGGGTGCTTTTTGTTGTGACACCAACGTGACCACTTGACAGTGTGGACTGGGTGCTTTTTGTTGTGACACCTACACGACCACTTGACAGTGTGGACTGGGTGCTTTTTGTTGTGACACCTACACGACCACTTGACAGCGTGGACTGGGTGCTTTTTGTTGTGACACCTACATGACCACTTGACAGCGTGGACTGGGTGCTTTTTGTTGTGACACCTACATGACCACTTGACAGCGTGGACTGGGTGCTTTTTGTTGTGACACCTACACGACCACTTGACAGTGTGGACTGGGTGCTTTTTGTTGTGACACCTACATGACCACTTGACAGTGTGGACTGGGTGCTTTTTGTTGTGGCACCTACACGACCACTTGACAGCGTGGACTGGGTGCTTTTTGTTGTGACACCTACATGACCACTTGACAGTGTGGACTGGGTGCTTTTTGTTGTGACACCTACATGACCACTTGACAGCGTGGACTGGGTGCTTTTTGTTGTGACACCTACACGACCACTTGACAGCGTGGACTGGGTGCTTTTTGTTGGACACCTACATGACCACTTGACAGTGTGGACTGGGTGCTTTTTGTTGTGACACCTACATGACCACTTGACAGTGTGGACTGGGTGCTTTTTGTTGGACACCTACATGACCACTTGACAGTGTGGACTGGGTGCTTTTTGTTGTGACACCTACATGATCACTTGACAGTGTGGACTGGGTGCTTTTTGTTGTGACACCTACATGACCACTTGACAGTGTGGACTGGGTGCTTTTTGTTGTGACACCAACATGACCACTTGACAGTGTGGACTGGGTGCTTTTTGTTGTGACACCTACATGACCACTTGACAGTGTGGACTGGGTGCTTTTTGTTGTGACACCTACATGACCACTTGACAGCGTGGACTGGGTGCTTTTTGTTGTGACACCTACATGACCACTTGACAGTGTGGACTGGGTGCTTTTTGTTGTGACACCTACATGACCACTTGACAGTGTGGACTGGGTGCTTTTTGTTGGACACCTACATGACCACTTGACAGTGTGGACTGGGTGCTTTTTGTTGTGACACCTACATGACCACTTGACAGTGTGGACTGGGTACTTTTTTTGTTGTGACACCTACATGACCACTTGACAGTGTGGACTGGGTGCTTTTTTTTGTTGTGACACCTACATGACCACTTGACAGTGTGGACTGGATGCTTTTTTTGTTGTGACACCTACACAACCACTTGACAGTGTGGACTGGGTGCTTTTTTTGTTGTGACACCTACATGACCACTTGACAGTGTGGACTGGGTGCTTTTTGTTGGACACCTACATGACCACTTGACAGTGTGGACTGGGTGCTTTTTGTTGTGACACCTACATGACCACTTGACAGTGTGGACTGGGTACTTTTTTTGTTGTGACACCTACATGACCACTTGACAGTGTGGACTGGGTGCTTTTTTTTGTTGTGACACCTACATGACCACTTGACAGTGTGGACTGGGTGCTTTTTTTTGTTGTGACACCTACATGACCACTTGACAGTGTGGACTGGGTGCTTTTTTTTGTTGTGACACCTACATGACCACTTGACAGTGTGGACTGGGTGCTTTTTGTTGTGACACCTACATGACCACTTGACAGTGTGGACTGGGTACTTTTTTTGTTGTGACACCTACATGACCACTTGACAGTGTGGACTGGGTGCTTTTTTTTGTTGTGACACCTACATGACCACTTGACAGTGTGGACTGGGTACTTTTTTTGTTGTGACACCAACATGACCACTTGACAGTGTGGACTGGGTACTTTTTTTGTTGTGACACCAACATGACCACTTGACAGTGTGGACTGGGTGCTTTTTGTTGGACACCTACATGACCACTTGACAGTGTGGACTGGGTGCTTTTTGTTGTGACACCTACATGACCACTTGACAGTGTGGACTGGGTACTTTTTTTGTTGTGACACCTACATGACCACTTGACAGTGTGGACTGGGTACTTTTTTTGTTGTGACACCTACATGACCACTTGACAGTGTGGACTGGGTACTTTTTTTGTTGTGACACCAACATGACCACTTGACAGTGTGGACTGGGTGCTTTTTGTTGGACACCTACATGACCACTTGACAGTGTGGACTGGGTGCTTTTTGTTGTGACACCTACATGACCACTTGACAGTGTGGACTGGGTACTTTTTTTGTTGTGACACCAACATGACCACTTGACAGTGTGGACTGGGTACTTTTTTTGTTGTGACACCTACATGACCACTTGACAGTGTGGACTGGGTACTTTTTTTGTTGTGACACCAACATGACCACTTGACAGTGTGGACTGGGTGCTTTTTGTTGGACACCTACATGACCACTTGACAGTGTGGACTGGGTGCTTTTTGTTGTGACACCTACATGACCACTTGACAGTGTGGACTGGGTGCTTTTTGTTGTGACACCTACACGACCACTTGACAGCGTGGACTGGATGTTCTGTGGTACCAACATAACTTTACTGAAAAAGGGTGGTGTTGGTGGGAGTGGGAGTGTGGAGTAGGGGTAGTGGGTTGGGGGGTGTATATTTGGTTAAGAGGATCATCTCAGGGAGTGCACCTGAGCAGTGTACACAATGATTTCATTATTATTATTATTATGGATTGGCAGTATCGGTAGAGGGTCAGATGTCATGCTTTGACGCATAGAGTTACGGCCCTTTATTATCTGAGTTCAAATCCCGCTGAGGTTAACTTTGCCTTTCATCCTTACGGGGTCGATAAAATAAAGTACCAGTAATGTACTGGTTTATTGCTGGCCTTGTGCCAATAGTAGAAACAAACGCAGTAATACAGAAGCCCCGACCCCCCACGAGTACAAGCCGAAGCTGAAGCATATAGACAATATGCCCTCACACCCTCCCACTGCAAAGTGGTCGTGGAGGTGCCACGGCAAAAAAGCACCCAACACTCACTGTAAATGAGGTTGGAGTTAGGAAGGGCATCCAGCTGTAGAAATCAAGCCAGAATCAGTTCCTGTATGAGCAAGGCAAGGTCAGCCGACCGGACACTGCCCACAACAGGACAACCCGTCTAACCCATGCTAGCGTGAAAGAACGGACGTAAACGGTGATGGTGATGATGATGATAATGAGAGAGAGAGAGAGAGAGAGAGAGAGAGAGAGAGGAAATGTGGGTGTGAGTAAACTTGTATATTGTTCAGCTAGTCAAAATGGCTGGGATTCCACACAAGTTTGCAACACTATCTTCCCAGATCTCTGAATAAACCTCAACTCAAGCTTTGTATATATTTCTTGCGGTATTTAAATGATTCTACAAGAACCATCATTCCAACTTCCTTTTCTCTCTCTCTCTCTCTCTCTACTTTTCTCTCTCTCTGTCTCTCTAACACACACACATATATATATATACGTACACAAACACACACTCACTCACTGAAACATACACACAACACACTCACCACACTCAAAAACATACAAACACAAACACACACACAAATATACTCACATAAACACACACACACAGATATACACATACACACACTCACAAAACATACAAACACACACATACGCATTCACATAAATATACACTCACGTAAACACACACACAAACAAACAGAGATATATACACATACACACACACACACACAGACACACAAAACATACAAACACATACATACATACACTCAAACATACAGAAACACACACAAAATAAATACACACGTACAGAAACATACACACACACACAAATGCACACGTACAGAAACACACACAAATACACACATACAGAAAGACACATACATACATACATACATACACAAACATATATTCTTTTGCTGGTTCCAATCATTAGACTGTGGCCATGCTGGGGCACTGTATCGAAGGGATTCAGTCAATCACTTTCAAGTCTGCTACTTAATTTTATCAATCTCTGTTTGTCAAACAGCAAAGTTACAAGACCTAAACACAGGTAAACACAAACATAACCCCCCACCCCACCCACATACAGGTAAATAAATAAAAGACTATAAGATATACAATTACTGGCTTTAGATTCATATACACATACAACCAAATATAAACATACACACACACACATTTACAAATAAATCAAACAAACATACATACACATTTACCAAACACAAACACACATTTACACATTTAGGAAATGCAACTGCTACACACATAAACCAAACACAAACACACACACACACACACATTTACACATAAACCAAACAAACACAAACACAAACACACACATTTACACATAAACCAAACAAACACACGCACACACACACATTTGAACATAAACCAAACACAAATACACGCACACACACATTTACACATAAACCAAACACAAACACACACACACATTTAAACATAAACCAAACACAAATTACACGCACACACATTTACAAATAAACCAAACACAAACACATTTACACATAAACCAAACATAAACACACACACATTTACACATAAACCAAACATAAACACACACACACACATTTACACATAAACCAAACATAAACATACATATTTACACATAAACCAAACACAAACAGACACACAAATTCACACACATTTACACATACAACAAAATATAAACACACACAAATTTACATGTACCACACAGAAACACACATACAGACAAATTTACACAAACTCACACACAAACTCACACACAAATTTATTCATACAACCAAACAAACACACACATACACACAAATTTATAATTACAACCAAACATAAAGACACACACAAACTCATACAACCAAACATTTTTACACATACACAAACTCAGACACAAACTCAGACACACTCACACACATTTATACATACAATCAAACATTTTTACACATACACAAACTCAGACACAAACTCAGACACACTCACACACATTTATACATACAATCAAACATTTTTACACATACACAAACTCAGACACAAACTCAGACACACTCACACACATTTATACATACAATCAAACATTTTTACACATACACAAACTCAGACACAAACTCAGACACACTCACACACATTTATACATACAATCAAACATTTTTACACATACACAAACTCAGACACAAACTCACACAAACTCAGACACACACTCACACACATTTATACATACAATCAAACATCTTTACACATACACAAACTCAGACACAACTATATACACACACACACACATATATACTGTATATATAAGAATAAATAAATAAAACAATGATAAACAATTACTTGCTTCAGATTGATGTTTTGTTTTATTGGTAGCCTTTTATAGTCTGTCTGTTAGTCCTGCATAATGTGTATGTATCTGTATACCTGTGTATGTATGTAGGTGAGGGTGCATACGCATGTGTGTGTGTATATATATATATGTATATGTATATGTATATTTATATACACACTCACCTATATGCATACATATATTTGCATGCCTGTGTATGAGTATATGTATGCATATATATATATACACACATATATATATATATATATATATATATATATACACATATATATAGATATAGTAGGCACCTCTTAACCAAATATACACCCCAAACCACTACCCCTACCCTATCCTCCCACTCCCACCAACACCACCCTCTCTCTATAAAGTTGGTACCACAACATCCAGTCCAAATAAATGAGATAAATGAGATCGAGATCGTGTAGGTGTCACGACAAAAAAAAAAAAACACAGTCCACGCTGTAATGTGGCCGTGTAGGTAACACGGTAAAAACCTCCCAGTCCACACTGTAAACGTGGTTGGTGTTAGGAAGGGCATCCAGCCATAGAAAACCTGCCAGATAGTCCTATATGAGTGAGACACGGTCACCCGACCAACCTTGCCTCAAGTGGGACAACTCCCGTCTAACCCATGCTAGCATGGAAAGTGGACGTTAAACGAAGATGATGATGATGATATATATATATATATATATATGCGTCCAGAATTAGCCGTCGAAACGGCTTGAGCTCAGCCGTCGGGGTCCTACTCGTTCCTATTACCCACTCTACAACCCTAAGTATTGAGTACTTTGGTGCGTTATGGTTCACCTAGTTCCTTACCACATTTCCTTCGTTATATATATTACTATATATATAATGTTGTCAGCAGGAATAGTCTTAATTCTCATTGGTCAGTTTGTGTATATATATATATATGGGACATTATTATTATTAATATTATTATTATTATTATTCTCTACATTCCTTACATCAAACTAAAATATGTTGACAATCTTTTAATAATGTCGTCCTTGCGAAATTTGTGGTCTTGTTTTGCTTAACTAATGAATATATATATATATATGGAGGATGACCGATGGGTGAAGAAGTGCCAGGAAATGCCAGTTGAAGGAAGACGTGGTAGAGGTAGACCACGAAAAACATGGGCGGAGGTGGTGAGAACAGACCTCAGATCATTGAAGCTCACGGTGGAGATGACGAGGGACTGTGACGAGTGGAGAGATGCTGTGCTGAATAAGACCCGTCCCACCCTTGCAAGCAGGGAAAAGCGGACGTAAAATGATGATGATGATGATGATGATATATATATATATATATATATATATATATATATTAGGGTAAACATTAACACAATTCAATTCAAGCACTCAACGTACTTTTTCCCCATAGGGGTGACAGAGTAAATATCGAATAAGTAAAAGCGAAGTAGTTTCAGATGTTCAAGTCCTTTAATAATAATTGTTTCTACTTTAGGCACAAGGCCAGCAATTACCCAGTGCATTACTGGTACTTTATTTTATCGACCCCGTAAGGATGAAAGGCAAAGTCAACCTCGGCGGGATTTGAACTCAGATCGTAAAGGGGCGTAGCTATGCTGGAAAGCATGGCGTCCGACCCTCTACCGATACTGCCAATTCACCGCCTTTAATAGTCCTATAATAATAATGCTGTGATATATATTTCAATGACGACACTGGCCACACTGTTCTGTGTGCGAGTGTCGTGACATCATCAGACAGCTTGTTACATAAAAAGGTTATGTTTCCGAGGCAATCCAAGTTGAAATATATATATATATACATAAACTGACCAATGAGAATTAAGACTATTCCTGCTGACAACATTAAATTATTCCTAACAAGCTCATATGTCCCAAGGCTCTGATACCATAAACACAGAACTGGCATACCTAAGAACTGACTAACTGCTCGCACCAACCTGAGGTATATGATTTTTAATGCGATGAAATACCAATGATGGTTGGAAAATCACTGACGAAGGACTATTTTTATCATATGTAACCCATGTGCAACCACGCAGTATTCTTCTTTCTTCTCATGTTTTTTATATATATTTACCTCAGCTGCGTTTGTCTGTTTCTCTCTTACTGCTTCCCCGTTCTCTCTGTTTCTCTCACCTTCTTTCGCCCCCTCTGTCAGTTACACTTTCTCTCGACTGACCGCTTCCACTCACTCTCTGTTTCTCCCCTTCTCACTTCCTCCCGTTTGGCTAACAGTGGGCCTCTTCTTGCTTACATCTCACTCACGTTGGACGGTCTCTACCTTTCGCTCATGAAATCCACCCAGCTTATGCTGACCGAACAACCATGTTGCTTGTTTTTTTCCTATCTTTGGTTTGCTTTTATCCTTCTATGTTGTTTACTTGTCCCCCTCGCTTTACGCGATTTACTGGTCCCAATAACCTTTTTTAGTTATTGCTCGCACCAACCTGAGGTATATGATTTTTAATGCGATGAAATACCAATGATGATTGGAAAATCACTGACGAAGGGCTATTTTTATCATATGTAACCCATGTGCAACCACGCAGTATTCTTCTTTCTTCTCATGTTTTTAATATATATATATAGAGAGAGAGAGAGAGAGAGAGAGAGAGAGAGAGAGAGAGAGAGAGAGAGAGAGAGAGAGAGAGAGAGAGAGAGAGAGAGAGAGAGAGAGAGAGAGAGGGACAAAAAGAATTGGTAAATAGTGATGTGAGAGAGTACGCTTAAGTGAGTGTATGCGTGCATGTCGATGAGTGTGTAGGTGTGTGTGTGAGTGAATATATCGATCTGCGTGGGCTGGAGAAAGAGTGTGAGTGGCAGAAGGAGTGTGAGAGAAAGAATAAGAGTAATTAGTGGCAGGGTTAATAGAGTGGCGGCAGAGGGGTGGAAGGATGAGGACGTGACCGGAAAATAACTGACACACATACACACAGGTAAAACTACGTTATAATAAATAATCCCGTCGAGGTTAACTTTGCCTTTCATCCTTATGGGGGGTCGATAAAATAAAGTACCAGTAATACACTGGGTTATTGCTGGCCTTGTGCCAAAAAGTAAAAACAATTACGTGAGTTCAAATCCCACCGAGGTTAACTTTGCCTTTCATCCTTATGGGGGGTCGATAAAATAAAGTACCAGTAATACACTGGGTTATTGCTGGCCTTGTGCCAAAAAGTAAAAACAATTACGTGAGTTCAAATCCCACCGAGGTTAACTTTGCCTTTCATCCTTATGGGGGGTCGATAAAATAAAGTACCAGTAATACACTGGGTTATTGCTGGCCTTGTGCCAAAAAGTAAAAACAATTACGTGAGTTCAAATCCCACCGAGGTTAACTTTGCCTTTCATCCTTACGGGGTCGATAAAATAAAGTACCAGTAATGACCCCAATCCGTTCTCATTCTCTGCCCTTGTTATAACCCCAGTCCGTTCTCTTGTGGCTTGAATCAACAACAGTATCAACAACAACATTGACAATCGAAAATGAAAATAATTAATTGTTTCTACTTTTGATGATGACACAAACACACATATATATATATATACATACAGACACACATATATATACACACATATACACACCCACACATATATATATATTAAGAAATCCATACAATTGCGTGTGTATCGTAATTTTCATTGTAAAAAAAAAAATAAAAAATAAAAATTCATAGCTGTCAAAAAATTTACTTTCACTTTCCGGAACGCCCGTCTTAACGTATGCCTATATATATATATATATATATATAAAATATTAAACAAATAATGAATAAACAATGAAACAGTTCCTTATATTAAACAAAAAAAGTTCATTATTTAACGATCGTTTCTAGGATATATATGTGTGTTAGAATTAGCATGCATATTCAACAGATCTATGTACAAAATTATACAAAATTATACAAACTATCAAGATTAAATATACATACCAACACATATATACGCCGTCTTCAGAAATAATGAAATATATTTATTGATAATAACAACAATTCAAAATTTCAGGTCCGTTTGGGAACAAAATTGACCAATGAAAATACAAAAGGTTTAATGCAGTTCGGTGTGTGTATATACATGTAACTACCCTTACACATATTTTACAAAAATGTATGCACAACTTGTATACGCATACCAAAAGGATGGATGCAAATACAAAATTTCAAGGTTAATGTCTCTGTAAGTTTATAATGCACAGATAAGATGCGTATAGACAAAGTGATTTTTCATTACATCTCTTCTTTCCATGATATCCGGAATACATTGAGTTCTTCATACGGATTGGACACTACCGTAAACTCTTGGTAGATTTATCTACATATATATATATATATATATATATATATATATATATATAAATGAAAAGTATAGAAAATATTGTAGCAAGAAGTCAACAT
>OZ024763.1:14332823-14335323 GCA_964016885.1 Eledone cirrhosa
CCAACCCGCCAGCCATTCCTCCAGCCAGCCAGCCAGCCAGCCAGCCAACGCCGGGCCATTCTGCTAGTATATAGTATATAGTATATTATTTATTGGCAGTATCGGTGGAGGGTCGGACATGCTTTCCAGCATAGTTACGTCCCTTTATGATCCGAGTTGAAATCCCGCCGAGGTTAACTTTGCCTTTCATCCATACGGGGTCGATAAAATAAAGTACCAGTAATGCACTGGGTAATTTGCTGGCCTTGTGCCAAAAGTAGAAACAATTATATTATTTATTATATTATTTATTATATATATATATATATATATATAACGAAGGAAATGTGGTAAGGAACCAGGTGGACCATAACGCACCAAAGTACTCAATACTTAGGGTAGTAGAGTGGGTAATAGGAATTAGCCGTCGAAACGGCTTGAGCTCAGCCGTCGGGGTCTTACTCGTTCCTATATATATATATATATATATATATATATATATATATATATATATATAACCAAAGATTAATATGGTTCTTTGATTATTCAACGAATACAAGTTTACAATAGATTAGAAGCAGCCGACAAAGAGCTTTCCTGGAGTATTTAATATTATTCAAAATATTAATAAATGAAAAATATTCTCATAATCAAAATATATATTTTATTATACATATTTCAAAGGTACAATGGTGTTTAAGTACGTTTTCATCAGATAAAATGTATAAGATTGGATATGGGACATACAGCTACAGTTTTGATTATTCAATCAATTCTAATAGTGGCAGTGATTTATTTCACCAACCCTCAACGTTTTTATACATTATATTATTTTGAATAATATATATATATATATATATATATATATATATATATATATATATATATATAGAAGTAGTAACACACGACAGTTACTTCACCATACCGAGAACAACTGTTTCACCTTATGCGGATCTTCAGCTCGGACTGAGCCTGGCTGTACGGAAAAGGAAAAACAACCGCATGAAGAAGGGGAGGGGGCAGTGGTCCCAAAAGATCGAGAACCTCTTGTCTAAGTTGTATTTTATCTCTTCTCTCCTGTTGTCTAAGTCTACCTTGATCTAGAATCATATACCCGCGTTCTTCATTTATTCCCTCGTCTCTGTGCACTCTGTACACTCTGTACACACACACATTTTACGTCCACTTTTCCCTGCTTGCAAGGGTGGACCGGGAACTGATTCTGGCTTGATTTCTACAGCTGGATGCCCTTCCTAACACCAACCTCATTTACAGTGAGTGCTGGGTGCTTTTTTGCCGTGGCACCTCCACGACCACTTTGCAGTGGAATGATAGGGACTGGGGTCCCTATCATCTCATTTCTACAGCTGAGTAAACTGGAGCAATGTGAAATAAAGTGTCTTGCTCAAGGAAACAACACATCACTCGGTCTGAGAATTGAACTCACAACCTTTCGATTGCAAGGCCTATGCTCTAACCACTTAGCCATGTGTATATGAATACATTTATATGTATGAGTATAATATAAATATAAACACACTCACACAAAACGCACACACACACATATACATTCCCACAAAACGCACACACACATATACTCACATAAAACACACAACACACACATATACACTCACATAACACACATATACACTCACACAAAACACACATATACACTCACACAACACACACATATACACTCACACAACACACACATAACACACACATATACACTCACAAACACATACATTCACACAACACACACATATACACTCACACAAAACGCACACACACACACATATACACTCACACAAAACACACATACATAGATGTGTGTGTGTATGTGTATGTAACTAAAGCGTAACGTACCTTACGAATGGAAAGAAACACACAAAGAATTAGATGATGATGATGATGATGATGGTGGTGGTGGTGGTGGTGGTGGTGGCGGTGAAGATAATGAAATTTCGCCTTCTTTAGAGGTATGACTTCATTCAGACAATTCTATTGGTTGGAAGGTGTGTACGTATTAACAAATAGATCCGTGACAACATGAACACAAGCTCTAATGTCAATATGAATGCTTATATTTGTATATATATATACATGTATATATATATACATGTATATATATATACATGTGTATATATATACATGTATATATATATACATGTGTATATATATACATGTGTATATATCTAGATATTTTATTTTGATAAGATACGCCAAACTCGATCGATTTTGAATAACTTCGGTTTTCCCTTTGTACTAATATATCCGTATATAGCTTATGACTGACAATAAAAAGTACTCAATGCCTAAGTAGAGTTTAAATATTCATTTCATTAAAGCTAATTTAACCTTAATAAAATGAATATATATATATATATGTAGATAAATCTACCAAGAGTTTACGGTAGTGTCCAATCCGTATTTTATATATATATATATTCATTTTATTAAGGCTAAATAATATATATATATTTTAATAAGAGATATATTTTAACTGTAATTATATCTAATA
>OZ024763.1:14337823-14342823 GCA_964016885.1 Eledone cirrhosa
GATTCTTGTATATAACTGCTTCTACTTTTGGCACAAGGCCAGCAAATAATCAGTGCATTACTGGTACTTTATTTTATCGACCCCGTAAGGATGAAAGGCAGTTAACCTCGGCGGGATTTGAACTCAGAATGGCAAGGGCTGTAACTCTATGCGTCAAAGCATGGCGTCCGACCCTCTACCGATACTGCCAATTCTTGTATATAACAGAAGTCAATCACTCAACGGTACATATTTATCCGGAGTATCTGAGTTCAAATCCCGCCGAGGTTGACTTTGCCTTTCATCCTTACGGGGTCGATAAAATAAAGTACCAGTAATGCACTGGGTTATTGCTGGCCTTGTGCCTAAAGTAGAAACAATTATTATAATAGCAATAGTAATAAACGAAAGATATATACTTTATATCATCTCTATTTATTTCATTATATATATTTCGAAGATGCAAAGTTTTATGTATAACATCCTCTTCAGACAAAATACATATAAGATGTACAATTTTTCATGATATACTGGTAGACAGACGATCTGGACAGATCGTTGACCACCAAGCACGCATATATATATATATATTTATATATATAATGCAATGAAATATCTATGATCGTCGGCAAATCACTGATGAGGGACTTATTTTATTACATGTTATCCATGTGCTACCAGCAGTATTTTTCTCCCCGTTTTATCATATATATATATATGGCATACGTTAAGACGAGCGTTGCGGAAAGTGAAAGTAAATTTTTTGACAACAGTGAATTTGTTTGTTTTGTTTTTTTTACAATGAAAGTTACGATACACACGCAATTGTATGGATTTCTTAATATATATATATATGTGTGGGTGTGTATATGTGTGTATATATATGTGTGTCTGTATGTATATATATATGTGTGTTTGTATATATATATATATATGTGTTTGTGTCATCATCATCGTTTAACGTCTATCTAAAGAAAAAATAATCACACACGCAATACTAATTAACACCATATCACTAGAGAGACCTGTTGTAAATAAACAAACAAATTCACAGTGTACACACACATATACACACATATACACACCCACACATATATATATATATTAAGAAATCCCTACAATTGCGTGTGTATCGTAACTTTCATTGTAAAAAAAAACAAACAAAGAAATTCACAGCTGTCAAAAAATTTACTTTCACATTCCGGAACGCCCGTCTTAACGTATGCCTATATATATATATATATATATATACACACACACCTATATCTTACATATATAGTCTTGTCTTGTGATCTTGTGAATACTCTTTTCTCATGTCAACTACTGATGATTTCTTTTGAATGAAACAGTTCTAGTCCTGTAGAAGCCATTTCTATATTAAACATAACGAGCAGAAAAGCCACCCGAGCAGAATATGCACAGAAATAGAAGAGAGACTGTGTTACACTGTCTTATGTAATCAATAAAGTAATCCATGATACATTTAAAATAGACGATATTATATATAAACTGCAGGAGAAAATATATGCGATGTTTTTATAAGTGTTATAATATAACGGGCGCTAACCGGAAATGTTGACATTTGAAAATTTTAAAGAAGTGAATCTTTAAATAAGCAATAAAATTATTTATATTTAATCAAGAGTTACGAAATTTAATACATAAATTATGTAATATTCATTTATTATTTATTCAAAGTAATCCAACTTATTTTACAAACGGGATAAAAAAAAAATATTCTGGACGCAGTCCCGCACTCTTTTCTTTATTATAGTTAAGATCTATATATATATACATAGGTATGATGTTGAACAAATTAAAATGTCCTCGCAGGCCCTTCTGTCCACTTTACTCCATCTCCAAGGAGTAATTTAGCCAGTTATCTCAACTATTATTTATAGCCACCTGCTACTATCATAGTAATTTCTTCTTTGGGACGCTCACATTTCAAATATAAAGAGTCCTACTTTAGGTTTAGCTTACTACAAACAAACTAAAAGTATTCAGTAAATAACCCCTCAATTCTGGAGCCGGCTGGATTGTCAAGAGATGGTGGGAAGAGACCAGATGTCCTTACCCCATTGTCCCTGAGGAAGATGTAGACACAGGGGTATAACTAGGGAAAATAGCGCCTATGGCAAACAGTGAAGTTGCGCCCCTGCCTAACATTGTATTTATAACAATGGGCCTAATAATTTAGATAAATTGTTTAATGATCCAGCTACCATAGAGCTTCTCACCAACGATAATGAGATCAACTACTGAACAACCTCAAACAAGAAACAGTTGACGCACCCTCAGTCGACATTTCTACGTCAAGACTCGACAATGAGTGGACCAACCACCCGCTCAAGTTTAACTATCGCTTCTCGTATTGATGCCCATTAGGGAGCCATTATACCAAGTGATGGTCGATACTCAGAAGAGGATCATACCTACCTTGGTATCCTAGTTTTATTCTGTGTCTGTTAAAGATGGAGCGGTATTTGTGACCTATAGGAAAGTGTCTATCTAAGAGGGCTAAAAAAATGTTTTCATACATTAATTTTAACGTTGAGTGAGAAGGGAGGAGTGAACCAGATATTTTGTCTATTATTACGATTTCTTTTCTTATTGCTGTTGTTGTTAGTGGGAGAGTAAGTGATTGGTTGCGAGAAGCCGCTGTTAGCTAACGCCGTGTTATAGTAGGGTACCGCTCTGTCAAAGATAGCCTTATTAGAGGAGAGGTTAAAGATTATAGTACTGATATTATTTACGAAGTTTCTAAAAACTGTAGGAGGGTGGCATGAGTCCTTGTGTATGTAGTTAAGTTTTTCGTTTAACTTATGGAAGGGTCTGAAGGTATGTGTGCGAAGGTCTAAATTAATGTCGTTAAGAAATCTACGTTAGAGAGGTTGGTAGCTACTGTTATCCTAAGTCCTAACTCATTAAAGGTAGAAGTTAAATCTTTTTTAAACCGGTCGAGGTCGTGACCACTTTTATGTCTCGATAAGGTCAGTCCATGTCGCGGTATATTCCCGTGTGGAAGTCCGGGAATCTAACACGTAATATGTCTAAAATAAATAGGCCAACCAAGTCGCATACGTCAGCACTGTCAAACGAACCCATGGAGACGTCGAATAGTTCTGAAGTGGTGGACTTCTTTGCCCAGGCTACTCCGTTGTTGAAGAGGAGGGTTTTCCGGCAATGATCTCCCTGTCTAAAACATGGACGGTAGTGTAAGTGGTGGCAAAGTCCAACGCTTTTTGGGATCCCATGGAGACGTCGAATAGTTCTGAAGTGGTGGACTTCTTTGCCCAGGCTACTCCGTTGTTGAAGAGGAGGGTTTTCCGGCAATGATCTCCCTGTCTAAAACATGGACGGTAGTGTTAAGTGGTGGCAAAGTCCAACGCTTTTTTGGAGTTGAAAGAGTTAAACCACTTAATGACGGAGTCGCTGTTCTCCCACTGAGGCAGGTTGGACTTGGTCCTAATGGTCTCAACTATGTTTCTAAGTATGGCCTTACTGACTAGTCCCATATCTGTGCGTGCCGGGTTTATTAGTCTACATGTGGGGTTAGAAGCAAAGTCACCTTGTGATCTTTCAGGGTGAGGAACGCCTCCCGCTTAGCTAAGCATATCTACCTTAAGGGCGGCAGCAAGGTCTTTGGCTTCTGTATTGATGTCGTGGTAGGCCAAAGGGTTAGCCTTCTTATATTTAGAGGTTATATATATATAAGTAGAAGTGGTATGTAATTTGTTGGAAGTCCGACAAACATAAATGTTTATAACTGATTTAGAGCACTCAACAGTTACTGGAGTAAATAATATCCAGTGAATTTCCAACCGATAAGGTATGATTTTCATGGGTATGTCTCTATTTATAAAAAAAACTTTGTATTTTATCTGATGAAAGCGTACCAATGTTGTCTTGGTACACTTGAAATATATATAATAAAATAAATATGGTTTTATAAATATAGTTTCCATTTATTTAATATCATTGTATATATATATGTGTGTGTGTGTACATATATTTGTATGTAATTAAGTATTGTATATATTGTTTGTGGTGTGTATATTTTCACTAAAGAAATGGAAGAATTAATGATCGGAACTTTATACTTTAGTGAAAGGATTAATTAACAAAAATATGTGGTGCATGTATGCATGTATGTATGTACGTTCTTCTGGTTTTATAATTTGATAATTATGTATGTATGTATGTATGTATGTATGTATGTATGTATGTCAGGTCACCAGTTGGTGCTACTGGTAACATGTATCCCAGTACAACCTGTCACATGGTCGGGTCGTTGGCGACTAAACTGGCAACCCCACCAAGGTTTCTTGGTGAGGAGGGTGACTTTGGACATCCTGCAGGACTAAAAACAAAACCTGTCAAAGGGCAAAGGAGCTCTTAAGAGTCAATGGCCATCCAAAATCACCGGGAGAGATGATCCCTTAGTCTTTGTCAAGGCAGAATTCTAGAAGGAAAACTCTGATATAACACCTGCAACCCTGATGGTATCCAATGATGTTGACTTGTTCTTCTTTTTGGTAAATATCATCTTGGTTAAGAGAGTGGGACTGGCTTTGTGCAGTGCCTTTGCTCACTATAAAAGCTTCACGGCATAGGCATTGCTTTATATCTGGAGATCTCTCTGCACTTGTCGTCACATGGTACCATGGGCCCAGCACTATGTGTCAATAATTGTCACAAGTGTAGTGTTTGTACCAGAGTTTTCAAGTCGCTGGCTGGACTAAAATGTCACACTCGTTCAGCGCATCGGTAGGGGTTCTCCTACATGGATATAAAGTAGTGGCCGTACTCGAAAACGAGTTGGCAGCCACCATGTATGTATGTATGTATGTATGTGGTGCATGTATGTATGTATGTATGTGGTGCATGTATGTATGTATGTATGTATGTATGTATGTATGTATGTATGTATGTATGTATGTATGTGTGTTTCAAACTTGTACTTATGCCAGAAAAATGTAGAGAGAGGATGAGAGAATAATAAATAGAGGAATAGAGAG
>OZ024763.1:14350323-14365323 GCA_964016885.1 Eledone cirrhosa
GGGCTGGCGCCATGTCCAGGGGGAAGGGTTTTGTACTATCAGTCGCTTAACACCATAGAAACGGGGATAAACGCCGGCTTCGAGACAGACTTTAACCCTGCCATGGACTGGCGACCTGTCCAGGGCTGTCTTGCACTCTCAGTCGCGCAATGCCATAGAAACGGAGATAAACACCAGCCTGATGAGCCTCCGAGCTCGAGATAGACTTTAACCCTGTGATGGCCTTGCGTCCTGTCCAGGGGTGAGTCTGTTCTCTCAGTTGCTTAACCCACAGGAACCGGGATAAGCACCGGCGAGATGAGACATCAGACCAAGAGAAACTTTAGATTAGAGGCTTGAGGCGGGGAGTTATTTGGCTGGTATTTCTCGCCAGATACCAGGTCGAGATTGTACCAAGTTGACTTATATCACAACAAAATGTAAGTAAGGCGCGATAAAGTAAAGTGCCATAGTGAAGTCTCAGTAAAATACGTTTTGGCATGTTTTGGTTTAGCACTGGGTTTAGCAAGACCAATAGCATATACGGATAAAATAAAAGAACACACACAAAAAGGTGACATAACTGGTTAAAGACACACGGGTCATCACAATTGACAATATCATTTTGAAAATCAAGGATTTGGAGGGATTTTACTAATCAGAGCCCCCGCTAAGGAACTGCCCCGGGCCAACGAAAGTTGAACTCCCCGCTCCAACTAAATATACGCTTGTTACTATTAAGCTAGTGTTTGGAACAACCTCAACATGGGTTAAGGTTGTCGGGGGTAAGCCGCAGTTAAAGAAGGTACTCAATAGAGTATTATAGGCTGTTTCAGCCCTCCACGATAATAACTGTTTCTACTTTAGGCACAAGGACAGCAAATACCCAGTACATTACTGGTACTTTATCTTATCGACCTCGTAAGGATGAAAGGCAAAGAACGATATCAAGGAAGCGAAACAGCAAGGACAGGTGAAAATCGATAGTCAAGTGTACGTGTGTGCTACAAAGATGTGGTCTTAACACTGATAGAAGATTGGTTGAGAAGGGGACAAACCTCCGATTAAACTATAACGAGTATAACAACAACTACAACAACAAGCACAACCATAATAATCATCACAACCAGAACCCTAACGACCAGTATAACCCTGACAACTAGAACAACAAAAAAACTTCAAGCCGCTCACTTACCGTTATCTCAGCTTCTATACTTTCGAGTAAAGTGTCACTATCAACGTGGTGTACTACACCCGCCACCCACCCCGATACTCCGTCTGCCCTCCTCCTTTCCCTCTTCCTCTATTCCCACTAGCTTTCTATTCATTTATTAAGTCGCCCTCTGCCTGTCTTTCTCGCGATTCTTCCTCCCACCAGGTGTATATATAAGTGTGTGTGTGTTAGTTAGATAACTTCGAATGAAAAGCAAATATATATATATATACAATATATTAATAAATGGAAACTATATTTATAAAACCATATTTATTTTATTATACATATGTCAAGGGCCACCAAGGTAAATTATGGTGCGCTTTCATCAGATAAAATACAATACAGATTAGTTTTATAAATAAATATTGACATACCCTGAAAAAAGACAACCTTAACGGTTGGAGCTTCCTGGATCTCTCTCTATATATATATATATATACCTGAGGTATATGGCCTTTAATGCGACGAAATGCCTACGACGGTTGGAAGGCCACTGATGAGGACAAACTTTTTCATATGTAACCCATTTGCAGCGCCGCAGCTCCATTATTATCATATATATATATATATATACACAATATATTAATAAATATAGTTACCATTTATTAATATATTGTGTATTTACTCCACTAAACTGTTGAGTGCTTTATCTCAGTTATAAAAATGTTTAAGCTTGTTGAATTCCCACAAATTAAATATAACCTCTGCACACATATATATATATATATATATATATGCTTTTCATTCGGAGTTACCTAACACACACACAAACACACACACACACACACACACACACACACACACATATATATATATATATATATATATATATATATATATATATATATATATATATATATATATATATATATGCTTTTCATTCGGAGTTACCTAACACACACACAAACACACACACACACACACACACACACACACACACACACACACACACACATATATATATATATTGGATTGGCAGTATCGGTAGAGGGTCGGACGCCATGCTTTGAAACATAGAGTTACCTCCCTGTATGATCTGAGTTCAAATCCCGCCGAGGTTAACTTTGCCTTTCATCCTTACGGGGTCGATAAAATAAAGTACCAGCAATGCACTGGGTAATTGCTGGCCTTGTGCCAAAAGTAGAAACAATTATATATATTTCGAAGATGCAAAGTTTTCGTAACTCTACTCCTTCTTGTTGTTATTTACTTTTCCAATATATATATATATATATATATATATATATATATATATATATATATATATATATATATATATATATATATATATATATATAACAAAGAAGGTGTGGTAAGATACCAGGTGGACCATAACGCACCAGAGTACTCAATACTTAGGGTAGTAGAGTGGGTAATAGGAAACGAGTCGTGACCCCGACGGCTGAGCTCCGGCCGTTTCGGCAACTGTCGAAACATCCGGAGCTCAGCCGTCGGTGTCCTGACTTTTTTCCTATATATATATATATATATATAATGTAGGAGGTGAGTTTTATTGTAGTACAATAAAGCAATGCAGATATCGGATAAGAAGCACTCTACAGTTTGTAGGACTGGAGTATGCATAATATAAGATCAAAAGATGGTTAAAGGAGTTCCATGTATTTTATTATGCGCATTTCAAAAACAAACATCATCATGCAATAATATTTGTGTTTTCATCAGATAAAACAGGAGAACATGATATGAAGGCTAAAAAACACTTGTGGATAGTGCAGTTTTAAATCTACATATCATATGATATGTAGATTTAAAACTGCACTATCCACAAGTGTTTTTTAGCCTTCATATCATGTTCTCCTGTTTTATCTGATGAAAACACAAATATTATTGCATGATGATGTTTGTTTTTGAAATGCGCATAATAAAATACATGGAACTCCTTTAACCATCTTTTGATCTTATATTATATATATATATATATATATATATGGACACACTAGAAGAGGAAGACCAAGGTTAACGTATGTTGATGCCCTAAGGACAGACACTGGTCTGTTGGAGACGCAGGACATGGCAGCGATAATGAGGGACAGAGACCGCTGGAGAGAACTCGTCCATGGATCTCGGGAATTTTACCCGCCTTAGATATAAATTCCTTTTTAAAAAAAGCACTTTCATTTTATATTCATCTTTTCTACATTTTCTCCGGAATATAATTTATACTCGTTGAGCAAACCTACACGTACGCTGTTCATCTCTAACGTAACGATATATTATCACTACATTATTGATAACCTGAAATTTTTATATATATATATATATATATATATATATATATATATATATATATATAATGAAAAATTGAACAGGGACAGAACAGAGAGGCAGTACGATAAATGTTTATTAAATTCACGCTCAGGAATATATCTATATATAAAGTTGTAGTTCCTGTCTGTCTGTTTGTTTGTTTGTTTGTTCGCGAACTCCTCCTATGGTTTTGGAGATAGACCCCCATAACCATATATATTCTGAAACTTCATTGTCCAGGGTACTTGGATAAGTATATTTCATATTAATCACAGGGTTCCCCGGGGGCATAAAACTTCCGCTGAAAAATTTTCCCTTCGATTTATATGAAATTTAAACCATAGGTAATATTAAACCCCCTATAGAGAAACTTTTGGAAGCCCATAACTTGAGTATTGGAACTTCTATTATCACAGGGTTTTTCTATTAATTAAACGTAAATCAACAAATAAGACACCTCTCTTTTATAGCATAATTTGGCTAATTTAGACATTTTATCTATGGCAAAACATCACTAGAATTATGACAATAAAAATTATTAGTTAATGCCTCTACTTTTTTAACATTTTCCCTTTACTTTTTCTCCATAAATTATATCACTGATTTAAAATCAATCATCATTTTCTCACAAAAAATAAGTGTAAAACGCAGCAAGGCGCGGGTAATTCGGCTAGTATATAAAAAATGAACAGAGAGCAAAAAACAGAGGGACAGTACAAATGATATGGTTTTTAGTTTCACGCTTGAGAGTGGAGGGGCTCTCTCTCTTTCTTCTTCCACTCTCACGGCATTTTCTATCAGTTGCACACACATAATAAAAACATTTATACATTATACATACATATTCACACATACACACGCACATGCGTCCGCTTAAATCAATATTTTACCCTGATCTCCACATTCTATCGATTTCCCCTACCGATGTCCAGTACTAACTTTTATCGATTCCCTTTTGTCAAACTACTAGGACACTGAACTAAACATACATTAAACCTAAACACACACACACACACACACACATATATACAGACATACAAGGGCCTTGTTTCAGGATGAGGGGGGGGGTGCGGGGGTACCAGGGGACAATCAATGTCTGTGCTTTGAAGGTTTTTTAAGTGGGGAAAGTCCTTGCACTCGACCAATCCCACTTTCCGAGCCGAGTATCGAAAACACTACCCGACAAGGAGAACTGGTCAACATCATTGGATGCTTCTGAAGCCGCAGGTATTTTTTTTTTCAGGGTTTCCCTCTCTTAGAAAGGTATTGTTCCTCCACCCTTTGCAGGGTCTTGTATTTCATCCCGCAGGGTGTTCAAATATCACCACCCTCCTCACTAAACTAGCTTAGTAGGGTTGCCGGTTTAGACGCCGACCACCCGACCATGAGACAGACCGCTCTCAAGTGCTACTGGTAACATGTAACCCAGTACATACATACATAACTGTTTCTACTTTAGGCACAAGGCCAGCAATTACCCCAGTGCATTACTGGTACTTTATTTTATCGACCCCCGTAAGGATGAAAGGCAAAGTCAACCTCGGCGGGATTTGAACTCAGATCGTAAAGGGACGTAACTATTGCTGGAAAGCATGGCGTCCGACCCTCTGGCTGAGCTCGGTTTGGAGAATTGTCATCCCTTAACCTTTTTCTAATTACATGGTTGACACGACATGACGTTTTAGCCCTGTCAAGGACTTAGAATCCATTCTGCATATGCTGTAGCGAACATATATACCTTAACCGACCAAATAGCCAACCTCCCTCCCTACCTACCCACCTACCTACCTACCCACCTACCTACCTACCTCCCCACCTACCTCCCCACCTACCTACCTACCTCCCTACCTACCTACCCACCTCCCTACCTACTTCCCTACCTACCTACCCACCTCCCTACCCACCTCCCTACCTACCTACCTACCTTCTTCCCTACCTACCTACCTACCTGCCTACCTACCTACCTCCCTCCCTACCCACCTCCCCACCTCCCTACCTATCTACCTACTTACCTAAATACATACATATATGATGGCTGCAACTCAATTTCGAGTAATGCCATCGCTTGATACTTAAACATGAACATCACGAACGTGGCTTTTTATTCCAGCTGGGGACTTCCCTATGGCCAGCAATACACACATTGCAAACAATGTCACATATCAAGTAATGCCTGTGCTTGAAGCTTTTTTTTAAGTGGAGGAAACTAACCTACATCATCATCATCATTTTACGTCCGCTTTTCCTTGCTTGCAAGGTGGGACTGGTCCTTTTCAGCATAACATCCCTCCATTCGTCACGGTCCTTCGTCATCTCCTCTTTCAGGGATCTGAGGTCTGCTCTCACCACCTCCGCCCATGATTTTCGTGGTCTTCCTCTACTGCGTCTTCCTTCCACTGGGATTTCTTGGCACTTCTTCATCCACTGGTCATCCTCCATGCGCATCACATGTCCATACCAACGCAGTCTTCTCTCTCACACACTACAGTTTATTCCTCTTATACAGTTTCTCTCTCAGCTCGTCTATGCTTGGTCGTTCACACACATTGCACATCCAACGGAGCATGCTTGCTTCCTTCTCTCCAGCCGTCGCATATCCTCCAGAGTTGCTGTCCATGTCTCACTACCATGCAGTATCGCGCATTTCACACAGGCATCATACAAGTGGCCTTTCGTTCGTATGGAGAAACCCTTCTTTGTCAAAAGAGGAAGCAGCTCCCTAAACTTCTTTCAACCCGTCCTTATTCTAGATACTATGGCCTCGGAGCACCCTCCTCCCTTGCTAATCTGATCACATTCATACATATTTATAGCGGAGTTCCAGATAGTTTCCATCTACCAAATTCCACTCACAAAGCACTTGTCAACACGAAACTATAGCACAAGACACATGCCGCAAGGTGCCGTGCTGTGGCATCTAACTGAACCCCAAATCCGAAATGAATGTATTTAACAAAATACCCCCGTGCGGTGCTCAACCCACTCTATTGGGGGAATTCCATAGTTATTTGTTCCTTAATGAATATTCTTACAATTTATTCAAAAGCCAAAAAACAAACCTTATTTAGTAAGAGAAAAGGGGGGGGGGGGGCAAAAGGAAAGAAAGAATAGAGAAATATAGAAAGAACGGAAGAAGAAAGAAAAAGAACGGGAAAGGGAGGGGATAACAAGAGTTCTGGTGTCGCAGAAGAGAGGGGAGGGGAGAACGGCGGGTGATTGGGCTTTGGGCCTAGGGCAAGGGGGCAGGAGTGTTGCGCGCTGCTGACAAGACGGCAAAAGCATTCCCCCGGCCGATGGCCAGTGAGACCCGCTGCAACAGTCACCCAACCTCGCGGGGTTCCCTCGTCAGACGGGCCGCCGACGTTACTTGTTTTCGTTCGGGCTTTACTAGTCTATATGTAAAAACGCCACTGTCCCTCTTTATTGTATTGTATTGTCCTCAATGTTTTCGTCCCAGAAAACTGTTGTCGCATGCATGACGGATCCGGTTATCAATTAGGTCCGCCGTGAAGAACGATTCACCGCCTTCCTTTAACAAGGAACGACAAACTGTTCTCTCGTGCTTGGTGGCTACGGCGAAAGAAGGTGTGTGATGGACAAGACTGAAAGGCTTGAATACAGAACACGTTCATCAACGTTTTCAAGAGGCCCTAGTTGTCGACAGCCTCGCGGCAGGGTCTGGAAACTGATCGCTGGTCTCTGATTTCAACCAGGAGCGTGACAACAACCTCAGACAGCAGCAATCTTGTACGCAGCAAGAAGACTTTTTCAAGCTCCACTTAGAAAAGAAAGCACGGCTGGAGATTGAGGTGTTCTCCTCTGGCATATATAACAAAACAGGGGTGAGAGTAGGGAAACTGTAAAAGCGGATGAGGGACCACTCACAGCTGTGCCTGTCGGTGGTCCTACAACGATAGTTGGGAAGGGGAGAGGGGGCACTCGCCCTTGGTTGTCATGGCGATTGTAGTTCTGTGAGGTATTCAGCTCTCTATAACAGGACTGAATGCTTCTTATACTATGTATACCCGCGAAGTCAGGTGTCACTGGCCATCGTCCGGGGAATGCTTTTGCTGTCTTGTCAGCGGGGCGCAGCACTCCTCCGCCCTTGGCCTAGACCCAAAGCCCAATCACCCTCCCTCCTCACCCCCCTCTCTTCTGCGACACCAGAGCTCTTGCCATCCCACCCCCCCTTTCCCGTTTTCTTTCTCTTTTTTTTTCTATATTTCCCTATTATTTCTTTCCTTTTGTTTCCCCTTTTTAAAAATCTTTTCTTACTAAATAAGTTTTTTTTTTTGGGGGAGGGGGGGGGGGGGGGGGGCTTTTGAATAGATTTAAAGAATAGACAGAAAAAAAGAAAAAAATTATTATCCCCGTGGGTAAGGATGAAATGAAGTACTGGTAACGACTGATATGGGCGATTTAATCGATTGCTCGTTGACGTAAGGGAAGAGGAAATCGTTTAAATCGCCCATCCCAGTCGTTACCTGTACATTTAGAAGTACATTTGTTTAAAGGTAGGTAGCGAGGATAGACCGAGTGAATGGATTTATTCTTAACATGCGCCTGAAGAGTAAAAGGTGGGAGAGAGAGAGGAAGAGAGGGGGGGAGATAGAGAGGACGAGACGGGGAGGGGGGAGGTAGAGAGGACGAGACGGGGAGGGGGAGGTAGAGAGGAAGAGACGGGGAGGGGGAGGTAGAGAGGACGAGACGGGGAGGGGGGGGTAGAGAGGACGAGACGGGGAGGGGGAGATAGAGAGGAAGAGACGGGGGAGGGAGAGAGAGGAAGAGACGGCGGGAGAGAAAGGAAGGAAGGGAGAGAGAAAGGGGGAGAGAGAGAGAGGGGAAGAGAGAAAGCGGGAGAGAAAAGAGTGAGTGGGCTTTCTCTGAGCATGCGCCTGAAGGCCGACGAGTGTAGGGTGAGAGAGAGAGAGAGAGAGAGAGAGAGAGAGATACTTTCCTATGGCACTGACCGGTGCTGAGGTTTTTGTTTGGATATGTGGGGTACCCAAGTGACCCGTGGGTAGTGCTTCACCACCCGCAATGGCAATTTGTTTTGTTTTGAATTTTACCTTTTCTTATTGTTTACTAATACCTTATTAAATAGCAAGATAGAGCGCTCGATATTTTGTCGACATAGATGTGCCAACACGTTCATAAACTACAAACCGCAGTAGATGTGATTCGATCTACCGTTTCTGGTCCTCACAATTTGTGTCGACATAGATGTGCCAACACGTTCATAAACTACAAACCGCAGTAGATGTGATTCGATCTACCGTTTCTGGTCCTCACAATTTGTGTCGACATAGATGTGCCAACACGTTCATAAACTACAAACCGCAGTAGATGTGATTCGATCTACCGTTTCTGGTCCTCACAATTTGTGTCGACATAGATGTGCCAACACGTTCATAAACTACAAACCGCAGTAGATGTGATTCGATCCACCGTTTCTGATCCTCACAATTTAGATATAAATATTCTACATCTACCAGGCTTTTAATGCTCAAGAAAATGCAGCGCCATGAATAATATAAATATAACTTATTGTTTCAAATATAAGAAAGGGAAAAAATAAATAATTTGCTATCATAGTTATAATTGTTTCTACTTTTGGCACAAGGCCAGCAAATTACCCCAGTGCATTACTGGTACTTTATTTTATCGACCCCGTAAGGATGAAAGGCAAAGTTAACCTCGGCGGGATTTGAAATAATTTAGATAATATACACAACCACAAGGATAGGGTCCGAACGGGGTAGAGCCGAACTCCCACCGTCGTCTCCTCCATCTCTCTCGCCCTCTCGCCCTCTCTTGCTGTTCGTCTTTCTACACGTGTTTATATGTAAATCCTCGCCAACGTTGTGGTCAATAAAGCCAGTTATTATGGCTGTGTCACTAGGTGCAGGTGGATAATACACCAGGGTATTTAGTCATCTGTTAAGTCTCAGCAAGGACCTCAGGCAGTCAGGGCAGGATTTAATCGAGTGGGGTGGTGGTAAAGGGGAAAATGGTCCCCCCCCCCTCCCCATCCACCTGCAGAGGTGGGGAAAGCCTTAACAGCGACGGCTGTAACAATTTATTTGTGCTGTGCTCTCAGCTGGGATTTTTAGTTTTAAGGTGGTTAGAATGTTTTGAATTTAATACCTGTATGTATAACTGTTCACTTCCAATTACTTGTGCCAAGCTAACTTTGATATGTAAAATTGGGGGGGTTTGCTGTGTATTTTAATTCTTTTTTGTGTATGAGGGACCCCTCATACCCGAAGTTCTTCGGGTCGTCAAAATAAAGAACCAGTAACGTACTGGGGTTGATTTAATCGACCCCCCCCCCCCCTATCCCCAAATTTCTGACCTTGTGCCTATAGTAGAAATCATCATCATCATCATTATTATTATTATTATTATTAGTGTCAGACACCACGCTTTGCAGCGTAGAGTTCTGGCCCGTTACGTTCTGAGTTCAAATCCCGCCCGAAGTTAACTTTGCCTTTCATCCTTACAGGGGGTCGATAAAATAAAGTACCAGTAACGCACTGGGGTAATTGCTGGCCTGGTGCCAAAAGTAGAAACAGTTATTACAGGGTTGATCAAATAAAGTACCAGTAATGCACTGGGGTAACTGCTGGCCTTGTGTCTAACTCAGAAACTAGTATTATTATTCCCGCCGAGGTTGACTTTGCCTTTCATCCTTACGGGGTCGATAAAATAAAGTACCAGTAATACACAGGGTAATTGCTGGCCTTGTGCCTAAAGTAGAAACAATTATTATTATTATTATTATTATTATTATTTTCATTTTTCATTTCATTTTTTACGTCCGCTTTCTCCCTGCTTGCAAAGGTGGGACGGGAACTGGTGCTGGCTTGATTTCTACAGCTGGATGCCCTTCCTAACACCAACCTCATTTACAGTGAGTGCTGGGGCTTTTTTGCCGTGGCACCTCCACGACCACTTTACAGTGAGTGCTGGGTGCTTTTTTGCCGTGGCACCTCCACGACCACTTTGCAGTGAGTGCTGGGTGCTTTTTGCCGTGGCACCTACACGACCACTTTGCAGTGAGTGCTGGGTGCTTTTTTGCCGTGGCACCTCCACGACCACTTTGCAGTGAGTGCTGGGTGCTTTTTTGCCGTGGCACCTCCACGACCACTTTACAGTGAGTGCTGGGTGCTTTTTTGCCGTGGCACCTCCACGACCACTTGGCAGTGAGTGCTGGGTGCTTTTTTGCCGTGGCACCTCCACGACCACTTTGCAGTGAGTGCTGGGTGCTTTTTTGCCGTGGCACCTCCACGACCACTTTACAGTGAGTGCTGGGTGCTTTTTTGCCGTGGCACCTCCACGACCACTTTACAGTGAGTGCTGGGTGCTTTTTTGCGGTGGCACCTCCACGACCACTTTGCAGTGGAATGATAGGGACCCCAGTCCCTATCATCTCATTTCTACAGCTGAGTATTATTATTTACCCTAGGGCGGTTGATTGGCAATATTTTTTTTAAAAAAACCCAAAAACGAATCTTAAAAAGAAAACACTCCTGATGAAAGGCAAAGTTAACCTCGGCGGGATTTGAACTCAGACTGTAAAGGGACGTAACTCTATGCTGCAAAGCATGGCGTCCGACCCTCTACCGATACTGCCAATCCACTGCCAATACAAATAATTGTTTCTACGTTAGGCACAAGGCCAGCAATTACCCAGTGTATTACTGGTACTTTATGTTATCGACCCTCGTAAGGATGAAAGGCAAAGTCAACCTCGGCGGGATTTGAACTCAGACCGTAAAGGGACGTAACTCTTTGCTGGAAAGCATGGCGTCCGACCCTCTACCGATAATGGTTTCTTATATAGGCACAAGGCCAGTAATTTGGGGGGAGGGGAAAGTCGATTAAATCGACCCCAGTGCGTGACTGGTACTTTATTTTATCGACCCCGTAAGGATGAAAGGCAAAGTCAACCTCGGCGGGATTTGAGCTCAGATCGTAAAGAGCCGTAACTCTATGCTGCAAAGCATGGCCTCCGACCCTCTACCAATACTGCCAATACAAATAATGTTAGGGATTTTATGAGTACTTACGTCGGAGTCTAGAGTCGTCGCTTGGGATTTACTTTCCGGTTCCGGCAACTTCTTTTCGTCCTCCGTCTTACTGTCAACCATTTTCTGATCTGTTTTAGTCTCCACTTGAGTCTCCGACTGTTCCTGAATATATGTATGTATGTATATATGTATATATATATATATTTGTATATGCGTGTGTATATGTACGTGTATGTGTGTGTATGTATGTGTGTATGCATATATATATATATATATATGTGCGTGTGTATATGTACGTGTGTGTGTGTGTATGTATATATATATGCGTGTGTATATGTACGTGTGTGTGTGTGTATGCATATATATATATATATATGTGCGTGTGTATATGTACGTGTGTGTGTGTGTGTATGTATGTGTGTATGCATATATATATATATGCGTGTGTATATGTACGTGTGTGTGTGTATGTATGTATGTATGTGTGTATGCATATATATATATATATATATATATATATATATGCGTGTGTATATGTACGTGTGTGTGTGTGTATATATGTATGTATATATATATATATATATATATATATATATATATATATGCGTGTGTATATATGTATGTATATATATATATATATATATTTGTATATGCGTGTATATATGTACGTGTGTGTGTGTGTGTATATATGTATGTATATATATATATATATTTGTATATGCGTGTATATATGTACGTGTGTGTGTGTGTATGTATGTGTGTATGCATATATATATATATAAATATATATATATATATATATATATGCATACACACATACATATATATATATATATATATATATATATATGCGTGTGTATATGTACGTGTGTGTGTGTATATATATGTATGTATATGCGTGTGTATATGTACGTGTGTGTGTGTATGTATGTATGTGTGTATGCATATATATATATATATATGCGTGTGTATATGTGCGTGTCTGTGTGTGTGTGTATGTGTGTGTATCTATATATATATATATGTGTGTATATATATATATATATATATATAAGTATGTACACGTACATACATATATGTATACAGACGTACAGTAGTATGTATATATATATATATATACATACATGCACACATATATATATGTACGTATGGATTCACCGAACATTTATTATAATGCTTGGTGTATTTGTAAGCAAACATCCCGTATTAAGCCGTAGTGTCAAGCAACCATCGTTGCTCGTTTGTTCAACACTGACAAAGGAACGCTGTACTAGTTTCAAGCTTATTAGCTCCCGGCCGATTAACCCACTCGATATGCAAATTGGGCTACTCAGCCGTTAATATGCATAAGGAAAGTATATGCTTTCAGACGTTCAACAATCTGGCAGGAAGGTATACGTTGCTGACGTTAGCTAATAAGCTTGAAACTAGTACAGCATTCCTTTGTCAGTGTTGAACAAACGAGCAACGATGGTTGCTAGATATATGTTTCATTTATTACTATTATTATTATTATAATAATACTCCGGATAAATATATACTGTAGAGTGCTTGACTTCATATATACAACAGTCAGTTGATTACAAATCAACTCTTTTTTTCATTGATTAATTAATATATATATATATATATATATATATATATAAATATATATATATAAATATATTACACAAATAGAAGTGTGTTACACAGTGAGATGTGTGTAAAGAATTATTACAAGTGAGTTTTACCGTTACTGTATAGAGAACAATATCTACAGGTTTAGCAATTAAATAGAAAAAAACTAAGTCAGAATCAAATCTCTGAAGTAGAGTTTTAAATTACCAACCTTATAACTATAATAATTCTTTACACACATCTCACTGTGTAACACACTTCTCTTTGTGTAATATATTTGCATTTGAGCTCAGAAGGAAATTCTCTATTCTTCTTTGAGCTAATACTATTATTATTATTACAGTGAACTGCGGAATACTCTTAATTCCGATCTTTGTATATATATATATATATATACGTTTAAATAGCTTGACTAATTGAAAATTGCGGTAGACAAAACCCAACCATACAATACCAGAACAACAAAAGAACTAATTAGGTTATATATATATATAAATATATATATATATAAATATATATGTATATATATATATAAATATATATATATATATATAGTATAAAATATATATATATAAATATATATATATAGTATTAAAAAAAAACGAAAAATCAGTGATGCATCTGGACTCAGTTTATTGCGTGTTACAATTGTTTCGCCGGCAGGTAGCTCGAGACATGATCACTGTATGGATCTGGCTGATTCCACGGCTGCAGGTTCCTTCGGACACAGGCAATTCTTTCGGAGCAAATTTTCTCACTGGGGTGTTATCATCAAAAAACATCTTCCACTCTTGTCATGCCATTGGCTGTTGTTTTTCTACGTCATCATAAATTCTGGTCACTATTTACTGCTACACTGGTCATCAGCCATTTTCCATCCGACACACTGCAATTGAGCCATGCTGGGTTTGGTATCTCACACGTCTGTTCACACTCCTGAGTATGTACCCACATATACACACACACACAAATACATACACACACGCAGGCACACACACATGCATGCATACACATATCATGTGTGTCTACACATCTCACACGTCTGTTCACAGTGTGAACAGACGTGTGAGATACCAAACCCAGCATGGCTCAATTGCAGTGTGTTGGACGGAAAATGGCTGATGACCAGTGTAGCAGTAAATAGTGACCAGAATTTATGATGACGTAGAAAAACAACAGCCAATGGCATGACAAGAGTGGAAGATGTTTTTTGATGATAACACCCCAGTGAGAAAATTTGCTCCGAAAGAATTGCCTGTGTCCGAAGGAACCTGCAGCCGTAGAATCAGCCAGATCCATACAGTGATCATGTCTCGAGCTACCTGCCGGCGAAACAATTGTAACACGCAATAAACTGAGCCCAGATGCATCACTGATTTTTCGTTTTTTTATACTATTCACACTCTGCTCTGTAAGAATATTGAGTGGTAATTTTGGCATACCGCCTATGGAAGCACCATAGCTACCATTATACACACGTGTATATATATATATATATATAAATATATATATATATATATATATATATATATTTATATATTTATATATATATATATATATATATATATATATATATATATATATATATATATATTTATATTTATATTTTATATATATATATATATATATTTATATATATATATATATTTATATATATATATATATATTTATATATATATATATATATATTTATATAAATGAGAGGTATAGAGATTGTTTTAGCAAGAAGCTAACGGCATTCTATAACATATATGCGACTATAACGTCAAGATGGGAAAAGTAGTTAACGAAAGATTTAGGAAAAATAACTCAAACTCATCTCAAAAGAGAATCAGGATATAAATTCATCCACAGAATTTAGAAAAATCCAGGGAAAATCTATAGACC
>OZ024763.1:14377823-14392823 GCA_964016885.1 Eledone cirrhosa
TATATACTATTATATTTTCATGGTAAAGGCTTTACCTCACATAATATCTCACATAACTTTCACATTACTCTATATATACTATTGTATTTTCATGGTAAAGGCTTTACCTCACATAATATCGAATCTATGAGATTTTGAAAGTATTTATTTTGAGAACAATACCTTAACATCAGTATGAGTGGCCAGTTACAGCCAGTTTCAACAGAAAGAGGGAGAGAATTCTGGCCAGTTTTGGCCGGTTTGAACATTAAAGGGTTAAATGTTTATTGTTGTTATTGTTGTGTTGTAGAAGCAATGTATGTTAGTTGATCTGGAGGTGACCCGCAGAGAAAATTAGATGCCATCATATGTGGGTTACCATTTTCACTAATTAATAACCCTCCTCCTTCCATTATTCGAAGAAGAAGGAAAAAGTCTTGGGCAGCAAAATAAATAAATAAATAAATAAATAAATAAATAAATAAACAAAAATAAATAAAAGATTGAAATAAAACAAATAAAATAAAATAAAAAAAAAACAAGCAAACAGTTAGGTTGTTAGGAAGTGGATCATTTCAATTGTTTCAAAAGCAGAAAGGGAAAAGACCGATAATGTTTCCATTGGTCTTTCTATTGCTGATACTGTCTGTCAGTCACAACTCCTGGCAGAAGAAAGGAGCTGATCATCAGATCAGACCAAGGAAACAATGTTTCCATCCCCACTACTATCTGTTTGTCACAACTCCTGGCAGAAGAAAGGAGCTGATCATCAGATCAGACCAAGGAAACAATGTTTCTATTGGTCTTTCCATTACTGATACTATCTGTCAGTTACAACTACTGGCAGAAGAAAGGAGCTGATCATCAGATCAGACCAAGGAAACAATGTTTCCATTGGTCTTTCTATATCTGTTGGTTGCAACTCCCCACCCGACAAAATAAAAGAGCCAAAAAAACAAATTAAAAATCTGTAAATTATGTAAATCAAAATTAATTAAAAATATAAAACAAAATAAATTATAAATAATTAATTAAAAATAGCAAATAAAATACATTAGAAACAAAAATAAAGAATATAATACAAATACAAAATGAAATGAAATAACAAAATAAAAGCTGAAAAAAAAACAGAGATCACTGGATGGAGTTAACCCTGTGAAGGACTGGCATCCTATCAGGGGTGAAGCTGAGCCTTTCACTCTCAGTTGCTTAATCCCCACGAGACAGGGATAAGCTAAATCCAATCCATGCAAGGCATGGAAGAAAAAATGGACATAAAACATTAAAAAACTAGCATATGTCAAACAGAATAAAATGAATTTAAAATGAGAAATAAAAATAACATTTTAAAACAGCAAATAAAATACATAACAAATATAAAATAAAATAAATTAAAAAAAGTAAAAATAAAATAAAATAAAATGAATGAAATATATAAAATAAAATCATTTTAACCCTTTCATTAACATATATGACTTATGGAAGACTCCACATGATTTTCAAATAATTTTGGAAATAATCAATATTTTGGAGGTATTTAGAAATTAAGCTGGTGTTTGGAACATAATTTAACAAAGGTTCTTATATAAAATTACAAGAGGTGTCTATATGAATATAAAGGCTTTAACCCTTTCATTACCATATTTCTAATGAAAGACACTGCCTTATTTTCTAATAATTTTGAAAATAATCACGAATTTGGAGGGATTTAGAAACATAACTATCATATTATTTTAGCTGGTGTTTAGAATGTAACTTAACAAAGTTATGTAGTTACATAAAATTATGATGGAAGGTTTTTAGATGAATATAAACACTTTAACCCTTTCATTTCCATATTTCTAATGAAAGATATTGTCTATGTTTTCTAATAATTTTCAAAATAATCCAGAACTTGGAGGGATTACATAATATAATTAACTTTACCATTATATAGGCGCCAGTCCACCATAGGATCAACCCCCCAGTTATTGCTGGTACTCATTTTCAGCTGAGTATACTGGAGCAAAGTGAATGAAGTGTTTTGCTCAAGAACACAACACACAACCCAGTCTGCGAATCTAACCCATGACATTATGATCATAAGTCCAACACTCTTACCACTAGATCACTTCTGTGTTGATAAAATAAAGTACTAATTATGAACTGGGATTGATATGATCGACTTCCCTTTCCCCCTTATTACTGATCTAGAAAGAATTATTAAATCGAAGTTTGGAATATAACTTAACAAGGGTTTTTAGACAAAATTATAATGCAAAGTGTAAAAACAAATGTTTTTTTTCTGTCAAAGAACGAGAGGTAGTTTCAGGGAGGTTGGTAATTAAAGGGTTAAAATAATTGTTTCTACTTTAGGCACAAGGCCAGCAAATTACCCAGTGTATTACTGGTACTTTATTTTATCGACCCCGTAAGGATGAAAGGCAAAGTTAACCTTGGTGGGATTTGAACTCAGATTGTAAAGGGACGTAACTAGGCTGGAAAGCATGGCGTCCGACCCTCTAATAACAGAAAACAACATAAACAAGGTAAAGAAAAAGCAAATTAAAATATATTGTTAACAACAGGTAAGGATGAAGTAAAATGGTACTATGATGGCACCCAGTACACCCTGTAAAATGTTAGTGATGGTGTCATGATATAATGCACCCTGTAAACCCTGTAAAGTGTTAGTAATGGTACCGTAATGAAATACAACCAGTACACTCTGTAAAGTGTTAGAACTGGTGCCACTATAAAATACACCCAGTACATTCTGTAAAGTGTTAGAACTGGTGCCACTATAAAATACACCCAGTACATTCTGTAAAGTGTTAGAGCTGGTGCCACTATAGAATTTAGAAACATAACTATCATATTATTTAAGCTGGTGTTTGGAATGTAACTTAACAAAGTTATGTAGTTACATAAAATTATGATGGAAGGTTTTTAGATGAATATAAACACTTTAACCCTTTCATTACCATATTTCTAATGAAAGATATTGTCTATGTTTTCTAATAATTTTCAAAATAATCCAAGGCTGGTGCGACTATAAAATACACCCAGTACACTCTGTAAAGTGTTAGAACTGGTGCCACTATAAAATACACCCAGTACACTTTGTAAAATGGTAGTGGTGGTTCCACAATAAAATGTACTCAGCACATTCTGTTTAAAGGTAGTGCTAATGCCAGAATAAAATACACCCAGTAGACTCTATAAACTGGTAATACCGGTTCCACAATAAACTGCATGAAGTACACTCTGTAAAGTGGTGTAGCAGGCTGACCGAATATATCTTAACTATAATCGAATTATAGGCGGCGAATTGGCAGAGTCGTTAGAACGTCGGATAGAATGCTTTCTGTTATGCGTTTCAAGGTCAATAATAAAAAAAAAAGTACCAGTCAAGTACTGGGGTTGATTCCTTCTCTATATCTCTTTCTCACTTTCTATCCTTCCCCGGAAGAAATCTGCTGTATTCAGGCTTGGAGAGGAGATGGGCTCTACCAGATTTAAAAAAAAAATTTCTAGGAACGCCATGTATCAATACGGCGCCCGAGCGACTCCCTCCGGAGTTACGCGACCATGCTCTACATAACCGAGTTAGAAAAACGATAACAAAAATAAAATGTATCGTGATCAAAGTCAATGCAAGGGAGGTTACTCTTAAATACAAAACACTGCGAACGTTACAATTCCTGATTGTCAGGAGGAAACAGAATTTGAACGCAGAACACACATAAACACATCAGATACTAAATAAAGTATTCCGTCTGACGCTTTAAACATTCATCAACTTGACCCCATTCTGTTACTGGTACTTTATTATATCGACCCCGGCAGGACGTGAAGGAACGTGAAAGAACGTGAAGTAGATGCCGCAAGGCATGTTGTCCGACGATCTACCGATACTGCCAATTCAATATGGAAATGAATCATTTATATACGGATAAGTTATCGATTTCTCGTCTGTCCCAGCCAAAGAAAGAGCACCCCTCCTTCCACAGTAACATAGACGCAGACATAAACTTAACTCTTTCGTTGCCATATTCCTAATAAAGGACACTAACTGTGATTTTCAAATAATTTGTGAAAATAATCAAGAATTTAGTGGGATTTAATTATATAACTAACTTTCTCAATATTAAGTCGGCGTTCGGAACATAACTTAACAAAGGTTCTTACATAAAATTATGATGAAAGGTTATTTAGATAAATGTAAACAGTTAAAAACGAACAGATTTATATCGTTGAAGCAGGGTTCGTTTCAGGCAGTTTAAGCATACAAAGAAACTTGATACCCCGTCTCAATCAATGCCCGGCTAGAAATAACAGCCAAATAGATCCATTAAAACCACATCAAATGTAGTCCCAGATGTAATATTTTTTGTCATAGAACCAAGGGCGGCTTTATGCTGTTTGCGATCAAAATTTGATAGCCACAACTGAATGGAATCATTTAATCGATTTATCCATCAACTTTTCGCCACTCTTTAAATAATTGTTTCTACTTTTGGCACAAGGCCAGCAATTATCCCAGTGCATTACTGGTGCTTTGTTTTATCGACCCCGTAAGGATGAAAAGCAAAGTTAACCTCGGCGAGATTTGAACACAAACCGTGAAGGGCCGTAACTCTATGCTGCAACGCATGGCGTCCGACCCTCCACCGATTCGGCCAATCCACCGCACTCTTTAAATAATATTCGAAAATCGCTGTAGATATCGATTTGGCAGGATCATTAGCGTGACCGATTCAATATATTACGATATTTGTTCTTGTTCATTGAACCTTGAATTCAATTTTAATATTCTTACATTTCGTTTGACAAACCAGATTATTGAAAATTGATCACATCTCGTCGGCTGGAACACTTAACACCGTAATAGAGTACGAAGGAAATAATGTACTTTTTAGGTGGTGTGGTGTGGTGGTGGTGGGGTGGTGTTTGTGTTGTGGTGGAGATGGTGGTGGTGATGGTGTGGCGGTGTAGGGGTGAGGAGTGGGGTGGTGATGGGTGATGGTGGTGGTGATGGTGGTGACGGGCGATGGTGGTGATGGTGGGGTGGTGATGGATGATGGTGGTGGTGGTTGATGGTGGTGATGGGTGGGGTGGTGGTAATGGTGGTATGGTGGTGGTAATGGTGGTATGGTGGTGGTTGATGGTGGTTTGGTGGTTGTGGTGGTGGTGGTGGTAATGGTGGTGGTGGTGGTAATGGTGGTATGGTGGTGGTTGATGGCGGTGTGGTGGTGGCGGTGTGGTGATGGTGTGGTGGTGGTGGGGGTAGATTGTATGTGTTATTCTTTGACTGATTTTAATGACTTAGTGGTTAGAAAATTAAATTCTCAATCGTGACGTTGCGAGTTCCACTCTCGGACCGGGTGATGTGTTAAGTCCTTGAGCAAGACACTTTATTTCACGTTGAAAAGACCAATGGAAACATTGTTTCCTTGGTCCGATTTGACGAGTCGTACCCCATTTGGTAAGCAAATGAAGTCAGAGATCTTGTCGATCGATAAAACAAAGATCCCATATTGTCAACAGGATTTATCTATAGTTAAAGTTATATTTATTTTATCTGCCACACTCTGAATAATCTCTAACAAGGAAATCCGCCTCTGCGTGTGCGTATATATATATATATGTATATATATATATATATATATATATATATATGTGTGTGTGTGTGTCTGTATCGCTTAAGGCTTTCTCTGTTTATGTATTGTATATATATATATATCGGAAAGGATATGATTTTACGTTTCTTTTGCTTCCTTATGGGTGTGTAATGGTGATGTAATATATATATTGCATCACCATTACACACATTTCCTGATGTAATATATATATTACATCACCATTACACACCTGATATAATATATATATTATATGTGTAATATATATATTATATGTGTAATGATATAATATATATATTATATGTGTAATGGTGATGTAATATATATATTACATCACCATTACACACATTTCCTGATATAATATATATATTACATCACCATTACACACATTTCCTGATGTAATATATATATTATATCAGGAAATGTACTGTGCACGTATAAGTAAATTTGTCTGTGTATATATATATATATATACACATATATATATGTGTATATATATATATATATATGTATGTGTGTATATATATATATATATATATATATGTGTATATATATATATATATATATATATATATATATATATATATATGTATGTGTGTATATATATATATATATATATATATATATATATATATATATATATATATATATATATATATATACACACATATATATATACACACATACATATATATATATATATGTATATACACATATATGTATACACACACACACTCACATATATATATGTATATACACACATATATATGTATACACACACACACACACACACATATATATATATACAGTAGAAAGTCAGGACCCTACGGCTGAGCTCTTGCAGCTTCAACACCAAATTCCGGAGTTTGGACATTTTGCCTATTTAAACGGCAAGAGCTCAGCCGTCGGGCCTTGATTTTCTGCTGTAATTGCACTCTACCCACTCAAGTATCGAGTACTCTGCTGGATAATGGTCTTACTAGTTTAAAACTGGTCTAATCCTGATCTATATATGGATAAAGGGTCACGAATGACCAGAGGATTTTCACCGAGACGGTTCCTTTCCATGCATACCAGTCCCCCCCCCCACCCCCCTCCACGTCACCGAAGGGAAAGGTAACGGCCGAGACAGCTTGGCACCTGTGACCTCGCTACTCATTTCTATAGCTGAATTCTTAAGCTGAATGAACCCGAGCAAAGTGAAATAGAGTGTCTTGCTTAAGAGCACAACGCAAAGCCCGATCCGAGAATCGAACTCACAGCCACACAATTGTAAACCCATGTAATGAATCATCATTAAGCCATGCACCTTCACACACACACACACACACATACAGACAGACATATCACACACACACATACATATATACATATATATATATATATATACACACACACATATACATGTATATATATACACACACACACACATATATATATATATATATATATATATATATATTCATTTCATCATTTCATTTTACGTCCGCTTTTTCCCTGCTTGCAAGGGTGGGACGGGAACTGATTCTGGCTTGATTTCTACAGCTGGATGCCCTTCCTAACACCAACCTCATTTACAGTGAGTGCTGGGTGCTTTTTTGCCGTGGCACCTCCACGACCACTTTGCAGTGGAATGATAGGGACCCCAGTCCCTATCATCTCATTTCTACAGCTGGATGCCCTTCCTAACACCAACCTCATTTACAGTGAGTGCTGGGTGCTTTTTTGCCGTGGCACCTCCACGACCACTTTGCAGTGGAATGATATGGACCCCAGTCCCTATCATCTCATTTCTACAGCTGAGTAAACTGGAGCAATGTGAAATAAAGTGTCTTGCTCAAGGAAACAACACATCACCCAGTCTGAGAATTGAACTCACAACCTTTCGATTGCAAGGCCAATGCTCTAACCACTAAGCCATGTGCCTCCATATATATATATATATACGCATTTACACACACATAAATGAATATATATATATATATTTGCATATATACGTATTTACACACACACACAAAAATAAATAAAGAAACATATATATATATATATTATATTATATTATATATATAGAGAGAGAGAGAGAGAGAAGGGGAGAGAGGGGGGAGAGGGGTAGAAGGCAACTCCATTGTTGCTAGAAATGTCAGAACAATAATTGTTTTATCTATTATTTCATATTTCACGAATTTTTGGAAGTTTTTATTTAATTTATCTATATATGTAAAACAGAGAATGTCTGTCTGTCTGTTCGATCCCTAAAACTCGAGAACCACCCAACCGATTGTTTTCAAACTTTACACATCTAATACTTATGGTCCTGTGAGTGTTTTGAGCAAAATAATTTTCAAATTTTCAATGCCCTACGGACCGCATTAGGCGATTTAGCGATCTCTCTCTATAACTCTTAGTCTTTCTCTTTTTAGATAGATACATAGATATAACGTTGCGCCCTTATAATATCTGTCTGTATGTCTGTCTGTCTGCATTACGACATTATGACATAGCCGTGTGTATGTGTGTGTGTATATATATATATTGTGTGTGTGTGTATATATATATATATATATATATATATATATATATATAGTGTGTTACTTTTTTCGAAATATTTACTTCGTCGTTCACAGATTGATTTTTTTAGTTTCAGAAGATCCCGTTAAGGGTGAAAGCAGCGATTGTTTGATTAAACTTTAATCTGTTATTTTAATATATATATATATATATATAATTTTATATTCGTGTACTGATATTTTTGCATACACAATAATTGTTTCTACTTTAGGCACAAGGCCAGCAATTACCCAGTGCATTACTGGTACTTTATTTTATCGACCCCGTAAGGATGAAAGGCAAAGTCAACCTCGGCGGGATTTGAACTCAGATCGTAAAGGGACGTAACTATGCTGGAAAGCATGGCGTCCGACCCTCTACCGATACTGCCAATCCACCTTGCATACACAATAATAATATATAAACAAACGTATTTATTTCACGGGGCTCGATAAGGATAAATATATATCAAATATATAAGAACCCTAGAGCAAATCCCGAGCAACGCCGGGCCATTCTGTTAGGTGGATTGGCAGTATCGGTAGAGGGTCGGACGCCATGCTTTGCAGCACAGTTACGTCCCTTTACGGACAGAGTTCAAATCCCGCCGGGGTTAACTTTGCCTTTCATCCTTACGGGGTCGATAAAATAAAGTACCAGTAATGTACTGGGTTAATTGCTGGCCTTGTGCCAAAAGTAGAAACACTTATTATATTTATTATTATTAAATCTATTCCGCAGATTGGCCAGTTTGTAGGAAACCCACCAGTGGAGTCATTGCCCTAGAGAGATTACTCAGAGAAACACACCTGTTCACCCTCTGTTTGCCAACAATCGGTTTCTGTAAAGAACTAATCGACCCTAACAGACAGACACACCTTTACTTCCTATGCGAGTACCGAAAGAGTGACTAATATGTCACAATATATTTCATAGAAAACAACTGACGTATGTCACACGGCACCCCCTTCCCCGTCACACCTCTTGTCCATACAGGTATGACAGACCGGATTAAGAAAATTGATGGAAACTATGGAGTGGGTAAACCAATCCTGGGACGAGGTGATTAAAACTGACCTTGCTCACTTACACCTCTCTAAGACAATGTCACTGGATCGAGATCTTTGGTGCCATGCAGTTGTACAGAAGACCCTTCTTCCCTTACATACAAACTTAAACCTACAGTCAGTAGGCACCTCTTAACCCAATATACACCCCACCCCACCCCACACACTCTACTCTATCCTCCCACTTCAGTCCACTGTAGAGTGGTTGTGTAGGTGACACGACAAACAACACCCAGTCCACACTGTAGAGTGGTTGTGTAGGAGACACGACAAACAACACCCAGTCCACACTGTAAAGTGGTCCTGTAGGTGACACGACAAACAGCACCTAGTCCACACTGTAAAGTGGTTGTGTAGGTGACACGACAAACAACACCCAGTCCACACTGTAGAGTGGTCCTGTAGGAGACACGACAAACAACACCCAGTCCACACTGTAAAGTGGTCCTGTAGGTGACACGACAAACAGCACCTAGTCCACACTGTAAAGTGGTTGTGTAGGTGACACGACAAACAACACCCAGTCCACACTGTAGAGTGGTCCTGTAGGAGACACAACAAACAACACCCAGTCCACACTGTAAAGTGGTCCTGTAGGTGACACGACAAACAGCACCTAGTCCACACTGGAAAGTGGTTGTGTAGGTGACACGACAAACAACACCCAGTCCACACTGTAAAGTGGTTGTATAGGTGACACGAAAAACAACACCCAGTCCACACTGTAGAGTGGTTGTGTAGGTGACACGACAAACAACACCCAGTCCACACTGTAAACTGGTTGTGTAGGTGACACGACAAACAACACCCAGTCCACACTGTAAAGTGGTTGTATAGGTGACACGAAAAACAACACCCAGTCCACACTGTAGAGTGGTTGTGTAGGTGACACGACAAACAACACCCAGTCCACACTGTAAACTGGTTGTGTAGGTGACACGACAAACAACACCCAGTCCACACTGTAAAGTGGTTGTATAGGTGACACGAAAAACAACACCCAGTCCACACTGTAGAGTGGTTGTGTAGGTGACACGACAAACAACACCCAGTCCACACTGTAAACTGGTTGTGTAGGTGACACGACAAACAACACCCAGTCCACACTGTAAAGTGGTTGTGTAGGTGACACGACAAACAACACCCAGTCCACACTGTAAAGTGGTCGTGTAGGTGACACGACAAACAACACCCAGTCCACACTGTAGAGTGGTTGTGTAGGTGACACGATAAACAACACCCAGTCCACACTGTAAAGTGGTTGTGTAGGTGACACGACAAAAAGCCCCCAGTCCACACTGTAGAGTGGTTGTGTAGGTGACACGACAAACAGCACCCAGTCCACACTGTAGAGTGGTTGTGTAGGTGACACGATAAACAACACCCAGTCCACACTGTAAAGTGGTTGTGTAGGTGACACGACAAAAAGCCCCCAGTTCACACTGTAGAGTGGTTGTGTAGGTGACACGACAAACAGCACCCAGTCCACACTGTAAAGTGGTTGTGTAGGTGACACGACAAACAGCATCTAGTTCACACGGTAAAGTGGTTGTGTAGGTGACACAACAAATAGCACCCAGTCCACAGTGTAAAGTGGTTGTGTAGGTGACACGACAAACAACACCCAGTCCACACTGTAAAGTGGTTGTGTAGGTGACACAACAAACAACACCCAGTCCATACTGTAAAGTGGTTGTGAAGGTGACACAACAAATAGCACCCAGTCCACAGTGTAAAGTGGTCTTGTAGGTGACACAACAAAAAGCACCCAGTCCACACTGTAAAGTGGTTGTGTAGGTGACACGACAAACAGCACCCAGTCCACACTGTAAAGTGGTTGTGTAGGTGACACGACAAACAGCATCTAGTTCACACGGTAAAGTGGTTGTGTAGGTGACACAACAAATAGCACCCAGTCCACAGTGTAAAGTGGTTGTGTAGGTGACACGGCAAACAACACCCAGTCCACACTGTAAAGTGGTTGTGTAGGTGACACAACAAACAACACCCAGTCCACACTGTAAAGTGGTTGTGAAGGTGACACAACAAATAGCACCCAGTCCACTGTGTAAAGTGGTCTTGTAGGTGACACAACAAAAAGCACCCAGTCCACACTGTAAAGTGGTTGTGTAGGAGACACGGTAAAAAAGCTCCCAGCCCACACTGTAAATGTGGTTGGTGTTAGGAAGGGCATCTAGCCGTAGGAAACTAGCTAGAAACAGATGATGATGATGATGATATATATAAATATATATCATCATCATCATCATGAGCATGCCTACAAAGTCAGAAAACAGAACAGCTCCCATGACTTTAAGAAACATTTTTTCACACTCAGAGTTGCTGAAGCATGGAACAAACTACCTGCATCAGTTGTTAGCTGTCGAGACACTGCATCCTTTAAAACCTCCATGGAACAAACTACCTGCATCAGTTGTTAGCTGTCGAGACACTGCATCCTTTAAAACCTCCATGGAACAAACTACCTGCATCAGTTGTTAGCGGTCAGGACACTGCATCCTTTAAAACTTCCATGGAACAAACTACCTGCATCAGTTGTTAGCTGTCGAGACACTGCATCCTTTAAAACCTCTATGGAACAAACTACCTGCATCAGTTGTTAGCTGTCGAGACACTGCATCCTTTAAAACCTCCATGGAACAAACTACCTGCATCAGTTGTTAGCTGTCGAGACACTGCATCCTTTAAAACCTCCATGGAACAAACTACCTGCATCAGTTGTTAGCTGTCAGGACACTGCATCCTTTAAAACTTCCATGGAACAAACTACCTGCATCAGTTGTTAGCTGTCGAGACACTGCATCCTTTAAAACCTCTATGGAACAAACTACCTGCATCAGTTGTTAGCTGTCGGGACACTGCATCCTTTAAAACCTCCATGGAACAAACTACCTGCATCAGTTGTTAGCTGTCGAGACACTGCATCCTTTAAAACCTCCATGGAACAAACTACCTGCATCGGTTGTTAGCTGTCGAGACACTGCATCCTTTAAAACCTCCATGGAACAAACTACCTGCATCGGTTGTTAGCTGTCGAGACACTGCATCCTTTAAAACCTCCATGGAACAAACTACCTGCATCGGTTGTTAGCTGTCGAGACACTGCATCCTTTAAAACCTCCATGGAACAAACTACCTGCATCGGTTGTTAGCTGTCGAGACACTGCATCCTTTAAAACCTCCATGCTTCCTGAAATTCGCCAACACTACACCTGATATCCCACCTCCATACACACACATGTACTTCACGACTCGTACACTGTTCATTTTCCTGACATTTGTACATTATTCATGCACCTTTGATAAGTTGTAGTGCACCTGAGCACTGTACACAATAATTTGATTATTATTATGAAACACTTTATTTCATGTTGCTTCAGTATACTCAGCTGGAAATGAGTACCACACTATGGAAACCAGGATAAGCAACTGGCATGAGAGCTTCAAGGCTCAAGACATATATATATGCATATATATATATATATATATATATATATATATATCTATATATCTATATATATCATCATCTTCACTGTTTTACGTCCGTTCTTCCACGTCAGCATGGGTTAGACGGGTTGTCCCATTGTGGGCAATATCCGGTCGGCTGACCATGTCTTGCTCATACGGAAACTGATTCTGGCTTGATTTCTACAGCTGGATGCCCTTCCTAACACCAACCTCATTTACAGTGAGTGCTGGGTGCTTTTTTGCCGTGGCACCTCCACGACCACTTTGCAGTGGAATGATATGGACCCCAGTCCCTATCATCTCATTTCTACAGCTGAGTAAACTGGAGCAATGTGAAATAAAGTGTCTTGCTCAAGGAAACAACACATCACCCGGTCTGAGAATTGAACTCACAACCTTTCGATTGCAAGGCCAATGCTCTAACCACTAAGCCATGTGCCTCCATGTGAAGAAATACCGATGATGGCTGGAAGATCACTGATGACAGACAGTCCTGTCTTCTTGCTCTAAATTTATTCATATGTATCCCATTTGCAACAACGCAACATGCCATTTTTCATATATATATATATATATATATATATAAATGAAAGGTATATATATATATATATATATATATATATATATATACAGAGAGAGAGAGAGAGAGAGAGATGAGATGAGAGAGATGAGAGAGAGAGAGTGCATATGAGTATATGTGTGAATGAGTGTGAGAGTGAGTGAGAGTGAGTGAGAGAGGGAGAGAGAGAGAGAGATGAGAGAGAGAGAGAGTGCATATGAGTATATGTGTGAGTGAGTGAGAGAGAGAGAGTGCATATGAGTATATGTGTGAGTGAGTGAGAGAGAGAGAGATGAGAGAGAGAGAGAGAGATGAGAGAGAGAGAGAGAGATGTGAGAGAGAGAGAGAGAGAGATGAGAGAGAGAGAGAGAGTGCATATGAGTATATGTGTGAGTGAGTGAGGGAGAGAGAGAGAGATGAGAGAGTGCAAATGAGTAGATGCGTGAATGAGTGTGAGAGTGAGTGAGAGAGGGAGAGAGAGATGAGAGAGAGAGAGTGCATATGAGTATATGAGTATATGAGAGAGAGAGAGAGAGAGAGAGAGAGAGCAGCATCAGTACATCCTTTATTCATCCCGAAAGGATGAAAGGCAAAAATGGAGCTTGGTATTTAAAACTCAGAACAGTGACTCCTGGAACAAGTATCCAATGTTCTTACAACTCTGACAAATTTACCACCTTTGTGTGTGTGTGTGTGTGTGTGTGTATGTATATATGTGTGTGTGTGTATATATATATATAAGTGTGTGTGTATATATACATATATATATATATATATATATATATATATCATCATCATCATCATCATTTTACATCCGCTTTTCCCTGCTTGCAAGGGTGGGACGGGTCTTATTCAGCACAGCATCTCTCCACTCGTCACGGTCCCTCGTCATCTCCACCGTGAGCTTCAATGATCTGAAGTCTGTTCTCACCACCTCCGCCCATGTTTTTTGTGGTCTACCTCTACCACGTCTTCCTTCAACTGGCATTTCCTGGCACTTCTTCACCCATCGGTCATCCTCCATGCGCATCACATGTCCATACCACCTCAGTCTCCTCTCCCGTACACTACATTCTATCCCTCTCAGACACAGTTTCTCTCTCAACACATTTATGCTGGGTCGTTCACGCACATTTACACTGCACATCCAACGGAGCATGCTTGCCTCATTTCTCTCCAGCCGTCGCATATCCTCTGCGGTTGCTGCCCATGTCTCACTACCATGCAGCATCGCGCTCCTCACACAGGCATCATACAACCGGCCTTTCGTACGCAGGGAGAAACCCTTCTTCGTCAACAGAGGAAGCAGCTCCCTAAACTTCTTCCAACCCGTCCTTATTCTAGATACTATGGTCTCGGAACACCCTCCTCCCATGCTAATCTGATCTCTTAGGTACCGGAAGCTATCCACCACTTCTATAGCGCCCTCTCGCATATATATATATATACATACATATATGTGCGTGTATACAATACATATATGTATAATAAGTAAGGCAATCAAAGATATGAAGACGGGTAAGGCAGCCGGGCCTTTGGAAATAGTTGCTGAAATGCTGAAAGCATCTGGAATGGTGGGACACACTATGGTCACCCGGATAGTAAACCAAGTCATACAGAACGGGGTCGTTCCGAAGGACTGGCGTAGCAGCATTATCATTAACTGCTACAAGGGTAAAGGAGATGCCCTAGATAGGGGTAACTATAGAGGCATTAAATTAATTGACCAGGTCATGAA
>OZ024763.1:14397823-14402823 GCA_964016885.1 Eledone cirrhosa
TACCACACACATAGCCACATACACACCACACCAGACCACACACATAGCCACATACACACCGCACCATACCACACACATAGCCACATACACACCGCACCATACCACACACATAGCCACATACACACCGCACCATACCACACACATAGCCACATACACACCACACCAGACCACACACATAGCCACATTCACACCACACCAGACCACACACATAGCCACATACACACCGCACCATACCACACACATAGCCACATTCACACCACACCATACCACACACATAGCCACATACACACCGCACCATACCACACACATAGCCACATACACACCACACCACACACATACCACATACACACCACACCACACCATACCACACACATAGCCACATTCACACCACACCATACCACACACATAGCCACATACACACCGCACCATACCACACACATAGCCACATACACACCGCACCATACCACACACATAGCCACATACACACCACACCAGACCACACACATAGCCACATACACACCACACCAGACCACACACATAGCCACATACACACCACACCAGACCACACACATACTACATACACACCACACCAGACCACACACATAGCCACATACACACCACACCAGACCACACACATACCACATACACACCACACCACACACATAGCCAAATAGTCTTGTTTGGAAATAATTACTACCAAGGCTTAATGCCAGGTGGTGGAGATGGGGAGGGGTGATGGTGTTAGTGATGATGGTGGTGGTGGTGGTGGTGGTGGTGATGATGGTGGTGGTGGTGATGATGGTGGTGGTGGTGGTGGTGGTGGTGATGAGGGTGGTGGCGGTGGTGATGGTGGTGGTGATGATGATGGTGGGAGTGGTGGTGATGAGGGTGGTAGTGGTGGTGATGAGGGTGGTGGTGGTGGTGGTGGTGGTGGTGATGGTTGTTTACTAGTGTGTGTTTATGTGTTTGTTGTTATTGTACTTGTGTATATATTTATTTATTTATATTTCCCTTAAGTCAGTATTGTTTGTATGGGTATGGTTGTTGTTGTTATTCCATTCATTTTTTCTGTTTAATTTTGGTCTTCTAAGCTCTATCTCAGTTGCTTCTCTGATATGCCTACTTGTTGAGTCATTTCTATGTTGAGATATTATTTTAATTTCTATGTTGTCTATATTACTGTCATGTCTTTGTCTGGCATGTTCGTATAGTACTGAACCATTTTTTTTGTCCATTTAGTTCTCCTATGCTTCGAGCTGTCTCACCTATGTATGTCATTGTCATGTTTCTGCAGGTATCCTCTGTACATCTTATGCTATAGACTACATTTCTAGTTTTACAGTTTATCTGGGGGTTCATTTTACATATAACACATTTCTTATTAGTACAGTAGGTTTTCTTAAAGTCTTGCTGATCAGGGATTTTATGGTAGTTTCTGGCTTTTCTACCACTTTAATCTTTAAGTGGGTCTTTCTTAGGGCCTTTCTACATTGGTTAGCTAATTTCCCACCAGGGGTAGCATCCACGAATATGACACTCTGATATCTCTGGTTGTCGTACCATGAGGTGGCTTTCCCTATCTTATGTTTAGTCCTATCTAAGCTATTCCATGATTTGCTCCTGTATAATGGGCAAATTCCTTTCATGTCCATTTCTATGAGTCTCCTTTGTATACTCTGATTCTGTCTCTTTGGTTGTAGCCAGAGAACTGCATGCGGTTGATGACGTGTTGGATGTGTCTTTCCATTTCTGTTGGGTCGCACATGCGGGACACATTTTTCATCACTTGTACCAAGTCTGCGATCAGAATATTAAACTTAGCACTACTGGACATTGCTGAGTTTTTGAGTATCAGGTATTTGGAGGCCATGGGTTTAGTATAGTGTGAGTGGAGAATTTGGGCCCTCTCGTTTATAATGTTAATCCACAGTTCCGTTCTAATACTGGTAGTCTACTGTTAGGGTGTTTGGAAGGGTAGTCAATGGTTACAGTTATACTCTGGTGTATGGAGTTAGCTATCTGCTGGATGCTCTCCATTGTGCTATCTTCTAAATCATGTTCAGTAGTACTCTCTTGTTGGGGTGTTCTTATTACTATATTAATATCGTCTACGTAACGAGAGTACATGACGAGGTCTATGGAGTTCTCTTCAAGGAGTTCTTTGAGTCTCCTTTCCCACCACACCATAAATAGGTTGCCAATATCACCAGCTATGCTGACGCCAATGGCTGCTCCCTCATTCTGGGTGTAGATCTTTTCGTTGAATTTAAACATGTGGCCCTTTAGGGTAGTTTTAATACTAGCCCCTATTGTGCGATCATTTTTCTCACCTGATCATTGTTTTTGGGTGTCCGTATGGCTTTGGTCCATCCATTTCATCTTCCCATGGGAGTCTTTTTAGCCATTGAGGTTATGGTGGGGGTCTACCTCTTATGGGTCTACTGGGGCAGAAACAGCTAAGGTCATGGTTATATATATATATATATATATATATATACTTATAAATACATATTTACATAAATATATACACATAAATACATATTTACATAAATATATACACATACATACATACACACACACATATATATGCATATATCATCATCACCATTTTACGTCCGTTCTTCCACGCTAGCATGGGTTAGACGGGTTGTCCTGTTGTGGGCAGTGTCCAGTTGGCTGACCTTGTCTTGCTCATACGGGAACCGATTCTGGCTTGATTTTTACAGCTGGATGCCCTTCCTAACACCAACCTCATTTACAGTGTGTACTGGGAGCACACACACACACACACACACACACACACACATACATATATACATACACACACACATACATATATACATGCACACATATATACACATACACACACACACACATATATATATACACTCTCCACCTTCGAAGCGTCCTTAGTCGATCTTGACCAAACCCGCCACCCTCGCTACGTTGTAGTCTGTTATATATTTTATCGATTTCTACTTGTCAAACTGCCAAGTTACACGACGTAAACAACCAACACCGGTGCTTTGAAACGGTGTCAACCGATAGACGCACACACGTAAACATATTTGTAAATGGACACGTACACACACATACTTATATATATATATATTTACATGTACATACATACTTACACATTAGTAATTTTATTATACAGAGCATATAAATAAATTTGTAGTAGAATAACATAACAAATACGTTTTAAATATATACTTAAATAATATTACAAATGCTTAGATAACATTATAAATTGCTCGCGTTTCTTTCAGAAAGATATATTCTTTTAATGTTGCAATATTAAAGAAAATGTAAAGGAAGGGGTGAAAACCGAGCCAACACCAGAGCAAAAGACAACAACATCGCGAGGAATACGGCGCAACCTCCCATACATACGCACATATATATATAAATACTTATACATATATCACAAACTGGCGTACATACATACATACATACATACATGCATGCATGTATGCATACATACATACATACATACATACATACATACATACATACATACATACATACATACATACATACATACATACATACATACATGAATTCGACAAAATGGGGAGATTTACATAATAAAAGCTATACACATTTTCACAAGAGAAGAAAGACATCTCTCACCCACTTTGGGGTGGGCGAGAGATCTCCCCGTCGGACGGGGAAAGTTGTTAGGTTTGCCTAACAAACCGTAACTCTAAAGAGATCTAACCCTAACCCAAACAAACCCTAAATCTAACGAAGCCAACTCCTAAGAAACTAACTTTATCGAAGACAACCCCTAACAAATCCAAACTCTAACGAAGTCAGCCAGCCCTTCACAAATCCTAACTCTGACGAAGTCAACCCCTTAACAAACGTATCTCTAAAGGGATTTAACCATAACCCAGACAAACCCTAACTCTAAGGTAGCCGACTCCAAACAACGACAAGAGCGCTGGACGACAAGCGCACGGTATTTTAACCGGACGCTCTAACGATTCTACCAATTCGCCATCGGCCCATGGTAACCCAGTTGTTACAAGCTCAGCTCCATGTCGAAAAACAAAACAACAACATAGGTTGGTTTGTCACGGCGAGAACGCCGGGACGTATTTCGTGATGGAATGTTTTGTTGGATCAGCTTCTGACCTTGACCTTGAATGACAGAGATGCATACATAGCTGTCACAAGGTCTCTCGCCCCGCTCCCCTTCGGACACGACCGACCAGATATCTCCAAGGCCCAAGCCCTTTGTGGAAGACCCAGTAGTCACCCAATCATACCAGTGACCTCTCTCCCCACAACACCGATGTAGTTAGTCCCGGGGGAAGGAAAACAAAGGCCGAAGCCAGCTTGGCACCAGTGACATCACAACTCAAGTCCTCCACCCACCACCACCACCACCACCACCACCGCCATACACATCTAAACTAAGTGATCTGGAGTAATGTGAAATAAAGTGTCTTGTTCAAGGACACACTCGTATCATCCGAGCCAGTCTCTGGAACACATGACCTTGACAGACCGAGGAAACGTAACGACCCCAACATACACAACATAGAAGAACAAACAAGATAGAAGAACACATTTCCATTATGTACTCCTAGATATACTAGGTCTTGTGGATTAGAGCTGATTTACAGATAACATCAGTAAATTGACAAACACATATGTATGTATGTATGTATGTATGTATGTATGTATGTATGTATGTATGTATGTATGTATGTATGTATGTATGTATGTATGTGTATATATATATATATGTATATATATATATAACGAAGGAAATGAGGTAAGGAACCAGATGGACCATAACGCACCAAAGTACTCAATACTTAGGGTAGTAGAGTGGGTAATAGGATCAAGTATGACCCCGACGGCTGAGCTCAAGCCGTTTCAGAATTAGCCGTCGAAACGGCTTGAGCTCTGCCGTCGGGGTCATACTTTTGCCTATATATATATATATATATACTCGTTCCTATACTATATATATATATAATATACTA
>OZ024763.1:14407823-14420323 GCA_964016885.1 Eledone cirrhosa
CCCCCCCCCCCCTCACTCCTCCCATTACCATCGCCTTCATCCACATCACCATCACCACCATCTCCACCACCACCACCACCACCATCTCCACCATCACCACAACCATCACCATCACCAATGCCATCCCCTTCACCACCACCACCACCACCACCACCATCACCACCATCACCACCACCACCACCACCATCACCATCACCACCATCACCAATGCCTTCACCACCATCTCCACCACCACCACCACCATCACCATCACCACCATCACCAATGCCTTCACCACCACCACCACCACCACCACCATCTCCACCACTATAGCTATTGTCAATAATTGAACAGAACGGATCGTTTCAAAAAGAATGCGACCATCTCCACCACCACCGCCACCATCTCCACCACCACCGCCACCATCTCCACCACCACCGCCACCATCTCCACCACCACCGCCACCATCTCCACCACCACCGCCACCATCTCCACCACCACCGCCACCATAACCAGCAGACTTGGACAGGTTTACCATATTTTAAATAATATATATATATATGTATATATATATATATATATATACATGTTTGTATATTATTTAATGAGAGAGAGAGAGTCAGAGAAAGAGAGAGAGAGAGAGAGAGAGTCAGAGAAAGAGACAGAGAGAGAGAGAGAGACAGAGAAGGAGAGAGACAGAGAAAGAGAGAGACAGAGAGACAGAGAAAGAGAGAGAGAGAGAGAGATAGAGACAGAGAGACAGAGAAAGAGAGAGACAGAGAAAGATAGAGATAGAGAGAGAGAGAGAGAGAAAGAGAGAGAGAGAGAAAGAGAGAGAGAAAGAGAGAAAGAAAGAGAGAGAGAGTGAGAGAGACGCAGGCATGTTTGTGTATCTAAACAATTCGCTTCGCAACCACGTGGTTTCAGGTGTTTCACTCGACACTACCCCACCTCCAACACGAGGTGTCACCCCCACTCCCCTTGGGGCAAGTGTCTTCTACTGTAACCTCGAATCGACCCTATCTTATGCGAGAAACCCGTAGTATATATCTACCTACCTACCTACCTACCTACCTACTTACCTACCTACCTACCTACCTACCTACCTACCTACCTACTTACCTACCTGCCTACCTACCTCCCTACCTACTTACCTACCTCCCTACCTACTTACCTACCTCCCTAACAACCTACCTCACTCCCTCCCTACCTACCTCCCTCCCTCCCTACCTACCTACCTACCTACCTACCTCCCTACCTACCTACCTCCCTACCTCCCTCCCTCCCTACTTACCTACCTACCTACCTACCTACCTACCTACCTCCCTCCCTACCTATCTATATATCTATCCATCCATCTACCTATCTATCTACCTAGCTACCTAGCTACCTATCTATCTATCTGTGCATATCCCTGGACTTAGCGGTTCGACAAAAAGAGATCGATAAAATAAGTATCTGGCTTGAAAATAAAATTAGTACTGGGCTCAAGATGATCGACTGAAATCTATGAAAAGCGATACTCCAGCAGGGCCGTAGCCTAATAGGTGAAACCATGATATAAGTAAATAGTAAATAAAGGTAGAAGAAAAATGCGGGTGAGGGGGGTGGCGAAGTACTTGAGGGGTGTGTCTTGCATACTGAACACGCATGCGCAGGACCGGGCAAAGCTATTAAAATGTCCAGGCTCGATGTAAGATGTAGCCCCTCCCCCTTAAGCTGGTCATAGGCCTATAGTAAATGTGAAATGTAGCCGTCACCACCGTCACCGCCACCAGCTGATATAATAATGGTCAAGGCCGTATCCAAAATGTAGCCACCATCACCACCACCGCCACCACCATCACTACCAGCAGCAGCAGGTAAAAAGGCCAGGCCAGATGTAAAAATGCAGCCCCACCACCACCACCACCACCAGCAGCTGGTAAAATGCCCATGTCCAAACTCTAGCCATCACTAGCACCACCACCACCACCACCACCACCAGCTGGTAATAAGCCCAGGCCGGCCAAATGTAAAATGCAGCCCCACCACCACCACCACCACCAGCAGCTGGTAAAATGCCCATGTCCAAACTCTAGCCATCACTAGCACCACCACCACCACCACCACCACCACCAGCTGGTAATAAGCCCAGGCCGGCCAAATGTAAAATGCAGCCCCACCACCACCACCACCACCAGCAGCTGGTAAAATGCCCATGTCCAAACTCTAGCCATCACTAGCACCACCACCACCACCACCACCACCACCAGCTGGTAATAAGCCCAGGCCGGCCAGATGTAAAATGCAGCCCCTCCACCACCACCACCACCACCAGCTGGTAATAAGCCCAGGCCAGCCAGATGTCTCCCCCATCCCCCACCAGCTGGTAAAAGATCCAGGCCAGATGCAAGATGTCGGACCGCAAAGCTGGTAACAGTTGCATACCAGATGTAGGAGGTGTCTCCCCTATCCCCCACCAGCTGGTAAAATCCCGGGCCTGAGAAAAGCTGATAATGGTTTCTACTTTAGGCTACAAGGCCAACAATTTTGGAGAAGGAGAAAGTCGATTAAATCAACCCAGTACATTACTGGTACTTTATTTTATCGACCCCCCTGCAGATGAAAGGTAAAGCTACTAACCTCGACGGCATTTGAACTTAGAAACGTAAAGGGACGTAACTCTATACTGCAAAGCATATTGTCCGATGCTCTACCGATTCTGCCTATCCACCGCCAACGAGCAAAGCTGGAAATAGGCCCTGGACAGGTCTAAAATCTAGACTTCAGCCCCACCCCACAAAACTTGAAAGAGAGGGGCACCCAACGCCCAGGTGGTGATGTAATGTTAAAACGGGTGAGAGATTGTGTCTACCACACAAGTAGGCCAGTGTGGGATTTGAACTCAGACCACAAAGAGCCGCAGAGCAAGAAGTGCTGCACAGCGCTTGTCCGACATGTTCAACGACCCGGCCAATTCATTACCCATCGCTGGTCCGTCTTATACACCACATCTTGGGGACTTAAACCTGACAGACCTCATCCTTAGTCAGCATCTGAACACAATCAGTTCTTTCCTTCCTTCCTTCCTTCTCCCTTCCAGAGAGAGAGAGAGAGAGAGAGAGAGAGAGAGAGAGAGAGAGAGAGAGAGAGAAGAAAAAGAGAGAGAGAGGAAAGAGAGAGAGAGAGAGAGAAAGAGAGAGAGAGAAAAAGAGAGAGAGAAGAAAGAGAGAGAGAGAAATAAAGAGAGAGAAAGAGAGAGACAGAAATAAAGAGAGAGAGAGAGAAAGATAGAGACAAAGAGAGTGAGAGAGAGACAAAGAGCGAGAGAGAGAGAGAGAGAGAGAGGGAGACTGACAAAGAGAGAGAGAGAGACTGACAGAGGGACAAAGAGAGAGAGAGGGGACAAAGAGAGAAAGAGAGAGACTGACAAAGCGAGGGAGAAGCTGACAAAGAGAGAGAGAGTGCGTGTGTGTGGGTGTGAGTGTGAGTGTGTATGTTATTATATGAGGGACCCACCAAACCTGAATCGTCCCCATTCTGCTTCGCCTCGCAAGGTCTAAATCTGGTTCTGTACTAAGCTAGGTTTTCCGTGCAAGAAAACGGTTCATTTGACAGAGAGATCGGACAACAAATACACAACATCCTTGTGGTTTTGTTTACCAAGCCCTAGTGCAGTAATGGGATTGAGTTAAACCATGCAGCTATGTCCATGATAGTTATTTAACTGCCCAAAACCTACTACCCACTTGTCAAAAATACACAACACAGAGAGAGAGAGAGAGAGATGAAACAGACTTTTGACAGAAGTTTTAGAGGAAAGTTGTCAAAGGAAGGCAACATATTGTCAATGGAGAGCGACCGATGAGTCACGGAAATAACTCATCTGATTTACAGGATACACGGAAATATCTCCTCCGTTATATATTTTCTCCCCAAACTACCGAAACACACATCTATTTATAAATGCACTACAAATTCGGCGTTTTCCATGAGGCTCGGCCTCCGGATCTGCCAGCCACACCAATGTCGCTGCGGTTCTACCGTGGACTCTTTCGGCTTCCATCCGCTTTCCTGTCGCCACAGTGCCGGCCGCATTCCACGCCATGCTGCCCTCAAAGAGGTAATTAAGCATGGCTTGGACGCTGCAGGCTTCCCTTCCCAGCTCGAGTCGGTGGAGCTGGATCGAGGGGGGGGGGGACGGCAAAAGGCCAGATGGCATGACCATCTTCCCGTTCCGTGGTGGCAAACCCTTCGTCTGGCATGCCACTTGCACCGACACTTTCTGCAGCCGCAACCTGGTGCAGTCTGCGACTGACCCAGGTTTTGCTGCACGTCGGGCTGAGGGGGCCAAACTCCTCAAATACCGGTCGCTCTCCGACAGGTTTGCGGTCGTACCCCTGGCAGTGGAGACTTCTGGTGTCCTCGGCCCCAGGGCTACCTCCTTACTCACCACCATAGGCGCTGAGCTGACCAGCCGCAGGTGTGAGCCCCGCGAGTTGGAGTGGCTTTTCCAGCGCGTCTCCCTTGCCGTCCTCCGGGGAAACGCCTTCTCCATTCTGTCCGCCGGGGCTGTGGGTGGGCCCCATCGCGTATCATTTTTGTAAATATGACAACAATCTATCCAACTAACGAAATAGGAAATTATCCGTTAACTTTAAATTTCCCTGTGATGATTTATTTATGTACATGATATATTTATCGCATATCGAAGTTTTTAAAAATATTTTAATTGATATTTGATAATAATTAGTTCTACTTTTGGCACAAGGCCAGCAATTAACCCCAGTGCATTACAAGGGGGGGGGGGGCGAATATTAACGAAAACCAAGACCTCCAAATCGCTTGGGCAATACAGCCTGATCGCTGGACTCTGGAGAGAGTCTAACGTTGACTAAGCACTCGGGTCTCTCGAAGATTAGGTCGTCGAAGCGTTGGAGGCAGGAGGACGGAAATCTGTGAGAAGGGCTGACCCTGAGCAGATGCAGAAGCTTAAGAATCGAAAGGTAGTCTCTGAGTATGAAAAAAACTTTGATGGGGTTCGATTGCTTCAATATTCTTCAGCAACTGCTCAAGGCCAACCATCTTCGATTGGAAGATTGACACGAAGGCAAGGTCTGTAATTTGGGTTGCTAAGGAGTACCAAGCCGACGGGGAAGGGACCGCAATGGTAGGGAAGGATTCCGTAAACAGGTCGATTGGCTGTTGGTGTTGAGAAGTCGGGTGGTGGAGGATCCAGAGCTCACATTTAGAGCTATTTACCTATGCATACATACATATACATACATACATATATACATTGACCATACATACATATGTATACATCCATACATACGTACATACATACATACATACATACATACATACATACATACATACATACATACATACATACATACATACATACATACGTACGTACGTACGTACATACATACATACATACATACATACCTATGCCATCAAAAATAAGATGGCGTAGGACAGAACAAAGGAGAGGTACAAAAACAAAGAAAAGAATCCCCAGTCACTGAAGAGGTCACAGAATGTGTGACGAAAGAACTTTGACAATATATAAACAATCATCTGGTTGTGGAACCAACCAACCAACCGGAAATTTATAAATTCCTAAATTTATAAATTTATTATAATAAATTGAAGTGAAAGCAACTGGTACGTGTGTTTCTTATTGGCAACATGACCCTCCCAAAGTATAACAATATCGGTTTCAACACACGTTTTCAGATAAAGAATCTTGCTAAACAAATTCAGAAACGAAAAATATATATATATATATATATATATATATATATATTTATATATATATATGAAAATAGAGAAATTAATTGTTTCTACTTTAGGCACAAGGCCAGCAATTATCCAGTACATTACTGGTACTTTATTTTATCGACCCCGTAAGGATGAAAGGCAAAGTCAACCTCGGCGGGATTTGAACTCAGATCGTAAAGGGACGTAACTATGCTGGAAAGCATGGCGTCCGACCCTCTACCGATACTGCCAATCCACCGCCCGACCATGAGGTAGATTGTACTGAGTTACATTACGTATAGCACTCGAGAGCGATCTGACATACACATACATATACATGTAGATGGCTTAGTGGTTAGAGCATTGGGCTTGCAAACGAAAGGTTGTGAGTTCAATTCTCAGACCGGGTGATGTGTTGTTTCCTTGTGCAAGACTCTTTATTTCACGTTGCTCCAGTTTACTCAGCTGTAGAAATGAGATGATAGGGACTGGGGTCCCTATCATTAAATCACCCAAGACACCGCCAACAAGATATACCTTGGAGAAGGCCAGCTAAATCTGCATAGGTGTGTCTGTCACACACACACACACACACACACACGCACACACACACACACACATAGGCGTGAGCTGTCACACACACATATACATGGACGATAAATGAAAATAGAGAAATTAATGTGAGCAAGAAGTCAACAGTAATTCATAATATATAAGTGACTATTACGTCAAGATGGAAAATATTTAACGTAAGATATGGGAAAATAATTTAATCTCAATTCAAAAAAAGTCAAGACAGAAACTTTATCCACAGATTTTGTGTAATCCAGGGAAAAACCCAATAGAGTCTTAACTCAGAATAAAATTAAGGGTAAATACTTATCCTTCAATTTGGAAAAATCTACAAATGTACAAATATAGTCTTAAAAAGACTATTTCACGAAACTTTCCAGTGGGGTTAGTCACGGTTGGAACCGTTCATCAGTAGAGCTCACACACGAATATATATATATATATATATATATGATGGTTGCCTGCTCGTTATCGAGTATGGCCATTGCACAATATAACATTATTAATAATTATTAATTAATTCCATCGTACAATGTCTGTGCGTGAAGATTTTTTTTAAAGTGAGGAAATACTGTGCACTGAGCCAATCCCACTCTCTGAGAGACAGTAGCTGTAACCCGAAAAGAAGAAAAGATCAACATCATCGGTAACTACTGAGCCACAGGTTTTATATCGGAGTTATCCCAGTTTCCTGAGTTGCCTTCTTCTAGAAGAATGCCCTAACAAAGGCTAGGGGTCCTTAACTCCCGGTGGTTTAACCGCGCGATCAGGTATTCAGCCCGATTATTTCTATGTCCCCGCGCATATATACACATATGTATACATGTATATGTAAATATGTATATACATATACATATGTATATACATATTTACACATTTTTGGATGGCCATTGCCTCTTATAAATTCATATATATGCATACATACATACATACATACATATACAGTGAAAATCCGTTATAACGAAATTCCTGGGGTCTAAAAAATTCGTTGTAACGAAAATTTCTTTATAACGAGATCGACTGAAACAAATCAAGCATGTTTGTTATTACCACGGGGGTTGAAAAAATGTACTTATACTGAAAAATTCGTTATAATGTTATTCGTTATAATGGAATTTTATCCATACATATATACAAACATGATGGCTGCAAACTCTGCTAAGAGTATTGCAATCGCTTGTCAGATTATAGAGTTTGGTGCACTTTTAGGCTACGGCCTGCCACATGAACCTGTAACACATCTTGAACAAGCAGTGTCTGGGCTTTGAAGGTTTTCTTAAGTGGTGAAAGGCCTTGCACTCGACCAATCCCACTCTCTGAGCATCGAAAATACTACCCGAAAAGGAGAACTGGTCAACATCATCGGATGCTTCCGAAGCCGCAGTTTTTTTTTTCAGAGTTTCCTTCCCTTAGAAAGGTGTTGTGACAACAACTGGGGACCTTTCACTCCCAGGTAAAAAAAAAAGGATGAAAAAATACTATTTTGATGGCCATTGACTCTGCTGAGTTCCTCCGCCCTCTGCCGGGTATTGTGCATCCCGCAGGGTGTCCAAATATCACCCTCCTCACCAAGCAAGCTTGGTGGGGTTGCCGGTTTAGTCGCTGACGACCCGACCATGAGGTAGATTGTACTGAGTTACATTACGTATAGCACTCGAGAGCGACCTGACATACACATTCATATACATGTAGATGGCTTAGTGGTTAGAGCATTGGGCTTGCAAACGAAAGGTTGTGAGTTCAATTCTCAGACCGGGTGATGTGTTGTTTCCTTGTGCAAGACTCTTTATTTCACGTTGCCCCAGTTTATTCAGCTGTAGAAATGAGATGATAGGGACTGGGGTCCCTATCATTAAATCACCCAAGACACCGCCAACGAGATATACCTTGGAGAAGGCCAGCTAAACCTGCATAGGTGTGTCTGTCACACACACACACACACACACACACACACACACACATAGGTGTGAGCTGTCACACACACATATACATGGACGATAAATGAGTGTAAAAAATAACACACATACACATTCACAGGACAATAAATGAGTGTAAAAAAACAACAAAAACATGAGAGCAAAACAAAACAAGACAAAGAAAAAAAAATTACAGTACCTTGAGTGTTTTTACCATTAAAGAAAAAATAAATTAAAATAAATTCATAAACAAATGGATATATATATATATAAATAAATAGATTTATATACACATATCTTAATAATAGAATGGCATAATATATCTTATCCGAGTGTGAAATGACAGGAGGCTTACGGAATAAAATTTCAAATAATGTGATTTAGCTGAGCGTTTCTACATTTAACGCGATTTTCGCTGAAGACTTAACGGATTTTGACTATTACAACACTTAAACAACATACATAACGTACTTGAGACGCCCTCTTCGAACTGCCGAAAATGTATTGTATCTTGGGAACGGTTATGAAATGTTTTACTTACTTGAATAATCCCTTCCTCTCAATCGTTACTTCCGATTTCAGCCGACTACGAGACAAAATACACGTATTTTGTTGTATTTCGTCTTACCGGTGTCATTGGCCCTAGGGCTACCCCCACCCCTACTTACCACCATAGGCTGAGTTAGCCAGCCTCATGAGATGGAATGGCTCTTCCAGCGTATCCCCGTTACCATCTTCTGGGGAAACGCCTTCTCCATTCTGTCCGCCGGGGCTGTGGGGGGGGCCATCACGCGGGACCCCATTTGCTCACCATACAGAGAGATGGGGAGGGCGAGGGAGATGGAGGCGATGACAGTTTAACAACTGTAGTGTATATGGTATATTGAAAAAGAAGTACTTAATTTTGTTTCATCGGCTCCATCTCTCTCGCCCTCCCCATCTCTCCGTGCTGGCCTCTCCATTCAGCCCCGGCGGACAGAATGGAGAGAGATAGAGAGAGAGAGAGAGAGAGATAGAGAGAGAGAGAGAGAGAGAGAGAGAGAGAGGTGGAGTAAGAGAGAGAGAAAGAGAGGGGGGGAGTAAGAGAGAGAAAGGGAGTCCCATGCAGAGGCTCCTACAGGAGTACTGAGTGCAGTGTCAACTCTGGATGTCGGTGGGGATGTCAACTCTGTGTCACTTTCGAGCTGACTTTTGGGAGGCTCCCGTACAGCTCTGAGTCCTTCATCCTCAGTGCCACAGCTTGAGATCCGTGTGAAAGTCGGACCTGAAGATCCGTCTTTTCGTTACTGTAGTGGGGTCTGTGCTGCTGTACGGTTCTGAGACAAGGACACTAACCAAGAAACTCACTCAGGTGGTGGATGGGTGCTACACGAGAATGCTGAGGATGGCTCTGAACATTAATCAGTATACACTATATATATGAATTGGCAGTATCGGTAGAGGGTCGGACGCCATGCTTTCCAGCATAGTTACGTCCCTTTATGATCTGAGTTCAAATCCCGCCGAGGTTAACTTTGCCTTTCATCCTTACGGGGTCGATAAAATAAAGTACCAGTAATGTACTGGGTAATTGCTGGCCTTGTGCCAAAAGTAGAAACAACTATATATATATATACAAGAATAAGCAAGAGTCTTCTTGTCATATCCACAAGAGTGTCAGTTACAAAGCTTGGTTAGATGTGGTTCCACCACAGTTGAACACATTGATGTCCTTTCTCATTAAACTCTGCCAAGTCCAATGCTGTGCAGGGGTGTCCCAGCAGGGGGAATATCAGGAGGTGCTGCGTAGTCTGTGGTTCGATGCCGACGTTCCCATCATTTAAATATCCCCATTTTGCAAGAGTGACTTTTGCATGTCCAACACCAGGTTTTAGTCTGTTTAGGCATGTTGACACAAGGCCAGCAATAATCCAGTGTATTACTGGTACTTTATTTTATCGACCCCGAAAGGATGAAAGGCAAAGTTAACTTCGGTGGGATTTGAACTCAGATCGTAAAGGAACGTAACTCTATGCTAGAAAGCATGGCGTCCGACCCTCTACCGATACTGCCAGTCCACCGAATAATAATTGTTTCTACTTTTGGCACAAGGCCAGCAATTACCCAGTACATTACTGGTATTTTATTTTATCGACCTCTGTAAGGATGAAAGGCAAACTTAACCTCGGCGGGATTTGAACTCAGATCGTAAAGGGACATAACTATGCTGGAAAGGATGTCCGACACTCTACCGATACTGCCAAATAATAATGATTGAAGGCAATGGAAATAAAATAAAAAGGGGAAGAAAAAAATTAATTAATTTTCACATACATGTTCTTTGAGAGAAGTCCTTTCTGGTGTCTGTACCTACTCCGCTTCTAGCTTGGTTGTGACAAGTAGAAGGTGAGGGGGGGAGAAGGAGAGGGAAGAGGGTGTAGCCCTTTGAGGAGTGGATACAAGCTCCAGCTGGGATTGGATTGAAAGAAAAAATACACCAAGATAGATATTTTTAGAAGCAATGACCCCAACCCCCCGGTCAACTCTAAGGTCACCTGGATTTCAAACCAATCCCAGCTGGAACTTGTATCCGCCTCTCGAAGGGCTACACTCAGCAGCCTGTCAACACCCTCTTCCCTTCTCCCCCACTCCATCCTCTCATTCTACTCGTCACAACCAAGCTAGAACAGGCGGAGTAGGACAGGCACAGAGAAATGACTTCTCTGAAAGAACATCTAAACTATAATTGTTTCTAGTTTAGGCACAAGGCCAGCAATTATCTCAGTGCATTACTGGTACTTTATTTTATCGACCCCCGGAAGGATGAAAGGCAAAGTTAACCTCGGCGGGATTTGAACTCAGATCATAAAGGGCCGTAACTCTTTGCTGCAAAGCATGGCGTCCGACCCTCTACCGATACTGCCAATCCACCGCCCTAATATTCATTCATTATTGGCAGTATCGGTAGAGGGTTCGACGCCATGCTTTCCAGCAGAGTTACGCCCCTTTACAATCTGAGTTCAAATCCCGCCGAGGTTAACTTTGCCTTTCATCCTTACAGGGACGATAAAATAAAGTACCAGTAATGTACTGGGTAATTGCTGGCCTTGTGCCAAAAGTAGAAACAATTATTTTGAATAAATAATTGTTTCTACTTTTGGCACAAGGCCAGCAATTACAGTAGATACACTTAACCAAAGTTCTTATATATATATATATATATATATATATATATATATATATATATAGTTATACTTGGGGAGGGTCATATTTGTGTAATATTGCCAGAATTAATAACAGAACACACTCACTGTTTGGTTGGTTTTCGCTTTTCGCTTCTGTGTCTTTTATATCAGTAATCTAATTTACTCGGTCCTCAATGTTGCCACACGATTTCATATAAAAAACCTCGCAAAACTATATATATATATATATATATATATATATATATATATATATATATATATATATATATATATATATATATATATATATATATATATATATATATATATATGTATGTATCTTCTATAATTTCGTACTATACTCTGCTCACGGTTGAGTAAAAAAATTAGGTTGAAATAGATTGCTTCTTCGAGCATCTCTATTACTCGCCAATAGTCAACTTAAAATGTATACCCTTCTGGATGACCATATACCATGTGATAATCTTCCCTTTCGAAAATATCAGTGGCAAAGATCAGAGGGTTCTCTTGAAAAGCCGATAGCTGTACACTAATCGCCGAAACTGCAGTCGGGGCATTGAAGTAAAATTAGGTAACCTATCTATTTGCTCTTCCCATTTACAATTATATGAAATATGTATATATATATATATATATATATATATATATATACGATATTAAATAAATGGAAATTATATTTATAAAACCATATTTATTTCATTATATATATTTCAGGGATATCATATTAAAAATATGTTATGCCTTCTTCAGACAAAATACAATATAAACTTTGTTGAGTGCTTTTATATCAGTTATAAATATTTACTCGTTGTAACCCAACAATTTAAATATAACTTTCCATATATATATATATATATATATATATATTTATATATATATATATATATATATATATATATATATATATATATATATATATATAGTTCCCGTCCCACCCTTGCAAGCAGGGAAAAGCGGACGTAAAATGATGATGATGATGATATATAAAGTTAAATAAAAGTCAAATGATTAAAATTTAGCTTCGTTTATTACTGCTATATATATTTCAGTGACAGCCATCTTTGGCTGTGACCTCTTCAGGCAGTTTCAATTAGTATGG
>OZ024763.1:14425323-14430323 GCA_964016885.1 Eledone cirrhosa
GTACATGTGCATATACATATTTACACATTTTTGGATGGCCGTTGACTCTTATGAGTTCTTCCGCCCTTATGTCGGGCCAGTCTTGAGGGCTACTGGTAACATGTAACCTGTCGCATGGTCGGGTCGTCGGCGACTAAACTGGCAACCCAACCAAGTTTACTTGGCGAGGAGGGTGATTTTGGACACTCTGCAGGACAAACAACAAAACCTGACAAAGGACATACATAATATACATACATACTATATATATATATATATATATATATATATATACATACATACATACATACATACATACATACATACATACATACATACATATATACATACATACCTATATTCATACATACATACATACCTACATTCATACATACATACATAATATACATATACATATATATATTTATATATATATACATACATACATACATACATACATGGTGGCTGCCAACTCGTTTTCGAGTACGGCCACTACTTTATATCCATGTAGGAGAACCTCTACCGATGCGCTGAACGAGTGTGACTTTTTAGTCCAGCCAGCGACTTGAAAACTCTGGTACAAACACTACACCTGTGACAATTATTGACACATAGTGCTAGGCCCATGGTACCATGTGACGACAAGTGCAGAGAGATCTCCAGATATAAAGCAATGCCTGTGCCGTGAAGCTTTTATAGTGCGCAAAGGCACTGCACAAAGCCAGTCCCACTCTCTTAACCAAGATGATATTTACCAAAAAGAAGAACAAGTCAACATCATTGGATACCATCAGGGTTGCAGGTGTTATATCAGAGTTTTCCTTCTCCTAGAATTCTGCCTTGACAAAGGCTAAGGAGTCATCTCTCCCGGTGATTTTGGATGGCCATTGACTCTTAAGAGCTCCTTTGCCCTTTGACAGGTTTTGCTTTTAGTCCTGCAGGATGTCCAAAGTCACCCTCCTCACCAAGAAACCTTGGTGGGGTTGCCAGTTTAGTCGCCAACGACCCGACCTTGAGACAGGTTGTACTGGGATACATGTTACCAGTAGCATCAACATACATATATACATACATAATATATATACATACACACACACACACACACATATATATATATATATATATATATATATATATATATATATATATATATATATATATATATATATATATATACATACAAACATTAATATATACATATAAACATATATATATATAAACATATATATATATATATATACTTACATACATGTATATACATACATAACATACATATATACATACATACATATACACACATACATACATATACATACAATAATACATGCATACATACATATAGACATACATACATATTAAAACGACAATGTTAATAAAAAACCAAATAATGAAATATTACGCGGTACTGACGAAATAGGGGATGAATATTTACGACAGATAAAAACCCCAACATTTTGGCGAATCAACGCCTGTTATATGCTTAGCAACGGCTGTGAAGCATTATCTTGGTGATAGCAGAGATATTAACAAGAACAGAACACCACCAAAAATACCATCATATATAACTAAAATAGAAAAAAAAGAGTGCTGACCTACGAAGAAACATAGGATATGTGACAATGCACCTTACATGCAAACAAACACAAAAAACCTCACTCCTCACCAACAAAGAGTGAAAAATAAAATAGAGACATGTTTGGTAACATTAGAACTGTCCAATATAAGCTGATCACCCTCAAACAAGAATTGAGAGCTGTTAGCGAAAAACGCCGATACCTGAAGAAGGTAGATGAGAGAAAAGTGCTTAATAAAAGATTCAGACGAAACCAAAAATCAGTCTATAGAGATATGTAGGGCAAATAATAAGTGTCCACTGAGGCCCCATCCCAGAAAGACATAGATTCCTTTTGGAGCAAAATATGGGGTGAAAAGAAGAATTTCAACCAAGATGCAGTGTGGCTAAGAGAAAATCGAAAGAACTATTGCTCCTACACTACAACAAAAACATACGAAATAAGTGAGGGTACCCTTGAGACTGTGATAGGAAAACTCCAAGATAAGAAAACACCAGGAAGAGACATGATTGTCGGCTACTGGTACAAAAAACTAATATTCTATCGGAGGTATCTTACTGACCTCTACCAACAAGTTCTTAAGGGAGATACACTTATACCAGAATGGTTGACATTAGCACAAACATTACTGGTCCCCAAGAACAAAGACACCCACTTGGCAAAAAACTACCGATCCATTACATGCCAGAACCTGATGTATAAGATGTATACAGCCTGCCTGAACCTATTCCTCCAAGATCACTGTGAAAATAATAACATCATCACAGATGAACAAGCGCCTGGAAAGAAAAGGGTTTGGGGATGTGCTGAACAACTCCTAATCAACAAAACTGCGATGTCGGAGGTGCGACAACTTAGGAGGAATATGGCTACAGTCTGGCTGGACTACAGGAAAGCTTTCGATTCTGTTCCCTACTCTTGGATGATAGAGGCCCTCCAACTTACTGAAGTCCCAGACATTATTGTCAGACCCATAGAGAGGCTGTTTTCTTCTTGGGCTACTATCCTAAGGTTAAAGACAGAGAGGGAGGACTCTATTTTCACTGATAAAGTAAAATATTGCAGGGGTATATTTCAGGGGACAGTCTCTCTGTGATATTATTCATCTTGTCATTAAACCCCTTGTCCTTTCTGCTCAAGAAATGTGATGGATACATCATTGGCTCACAGGAGTACAGAAATACGAACCTAACCCATAATTTCTTTGTAGACGATCTGAAACTCTATGCCAAGAACACGGATGGGATGAAGAAAAATCTTGACCTGGTTACAACGTTCTCAAGGGATATAGGAATGGAGTTTGGCCAAGATAAATGCTCATATATGACTGTAAAGCGGGGAAAAACAACAACCCAATCTAGCAACATTGTCATCAATGGTCTAACTGTTTCACCGATATCTGATGAGGACTGCTACAGATACCTGGGGATAGATGAGAACATATCCTATAATAGTATCTGTAATAAGGAACGCGTAACCAGGGAATACTACACCCGATTAAGAAAGATCTGGTCATCGGAACTCTCTGCGCAAAACAAAACAGTGACTCACAATGTGTTTGCTGTGCCTGTCCTAACACCAACGTTTGGAATACTCAAATGGACGATAGATGAAATCCGAGCAGTTGATGTTGGAACACGAAAAATACTAAACAACACCGGAAACTTCCACATCACCAGTGACATAGACCGCCTTTACTTGAAACGTACGCAGGGAGGCAGAGGCCTAACATCAGTCCAGACAACATTTGAATGTCGCATCATATTTCTCCGACAACATCTACGAATCTCGAAGCGTAGGAGCCCGTTTCTCGAGCAAGTCTATCTGCATGAAACAGATCATATCATGAGAGTTGGGAAGGAACTCCTCGAGAGATATTCCCTGTGTGATAATCAAAAACCCACACCCAGGGAAGTCGCTCAGCAGTATCGCAGTGAATCCATGAATGAAAAACTGCATACATGGATATGTTGCCAGGAAGCTCCAGAGTGAGAGTAATCTAGATAAGGAAAGTAGTCTATCTTGGATCAACAACCGCTATATTGGCTCCCACTTTGAAGGATACGCTTTTGCAATCCAAGAACAGGAGATTAACACGAAATACCTGATTCACAAAAGAGATAGGGATGCAGGCAAAACACCTAGATGCGATAACAAGTGCAGACTCTGCAGAACTAACATCGAGGATATCACCCATGTCATCAGCAGCTGTCCAAAGATGTCATCGCGGTACTATTGACCTATGAGGTATGATGTAGTGGCCAAAACACTGTACAATACAGTTCGTAATAAAGATAGCCTCGATAATAAACACATTATAAGCTACAACAATGTGGAAGACATCCATGTACATAATATGAAAGAGTACTGGTGGAATGTTCCAGTAAAAACCTCAATAAAATGCAGGCATAACAGACCAGATATTATGATATGGGACAGGGAGAAGAAAGCATGCACAGTAGTGGAAATTAGCTGCCCAGCAGATGCCAATATAATATCAAAGATTAGTGAAAAGGAGAATATTTATGCAGAACTGATGAGAAATTTACAGATACTCCACCCTGATTACACCTTCAGATTTATGCCTATGATTATTGTGGCACTGGGGTATGTTAGTAACTGCCTCAATACAAATCTTGAGAAGCTAGGCTTCACAGGAACAGAAAGAACACAACTAGTTAGGAAATTACAAGTACAATCCATTAATGGAACAGTAAAAATATGTAAAACATTCCAAAAATGTTGCATCTAATAACTGCATATACACATGTACAGATACAAAGCATATACTCATGCACACATACAACTCAAAACATCCACATCCACACATACAATAACCTCCATATCTACACATGCATGCATACATATCTACCTAGTTGATGTTGTGTAAATTCCAATGAGAGAGTCTTGTGTCTGTTAGAAACCGACTCTCTCTCTATTGGTAAAACTTTGTGAAATTATAAAACCAGAAGAACTAACATACATACATGCACCCCGTCGACAACTTCGACGAATCACCAAGTGTAGGAGCCTATTTACATGAGACAGATAAGATCAGGAGAGTTGGGAAGGGGCTCCTTGAGAAATACTCCCGGCATGATGTCCAGAAACTCACACCAAGGAAATTGTACAGCAAGACTGCAGTGAATCCATGGATGAAAAACTGCATGTTTATCAGCAGAAAATTACGCTTGACTAGGTTGCCAGAAAGCTCCAAAGTGAGAGTAATATAGATAAGCAAAGTAGTCTATCTTCGACCAACAACCGCTATATAGGCTCCTACTTTGAAGGATATACTTTGGCAATCCAAGAACAGGAAATCAATACAAAATACCGGATTCACAAAAGAGATAGGGATGCAGGCAAAACACCTAGATGTGACCACAGATGCAGACTGTGGGATAAACATCGAAGATGTCAACCATACCATAAACAGCTGTCCAAAGA
>OZ024763.1:14437823-14442823 GCA_964016885.1 Eledone cirrhosa
GAAGCAGGGGGTGCGTAGTTCTGATGATCGGCAACCAGCGTTAGCTTCTCTCCCTTCTTTCACCGAAAAGAAGTAAGTGACATAGTCACTACTTTAAAAATGATAGCGCAAGGTCTTCAACATATTTTTAATTAAACATACGGTATATTGCCAAATATACTATACATACATTCATGTATACATCGCTATTTCAGAGCACCAATCCTAATATATATATATATATATATATATATATATATATATATATATATATATATATATATATATATATATATATAGTATTTATATACACATTGTATTCATCAAGGTCAACAGGCATCCACAAGGCGCTTCACAACTCCACAGCTTCCGTTCTCACCTCACTTACCCCCCCCTTCTCTGCTACACTGCCGACCAGAAAGTAGCCCAAGGCCACACTTCTTAATCTCTCTCTCTCTCTCTCTCTCTCTCTCTTCTCTCTCTCTGTTGGGATAACCAACACAATGCTTCAAATCTCAAGGATTTCATTCTTAAGCGGTCCGATTTCATTTATGCGCGCACCACGCAAATTACACACACAGACAGACAGACACACACACACACATATATATAGATGTGTGTGTATGTACACACACACACACACACACATATATATATATATATATATATATATATATATATATATATATGTATTAGGATTGGTGCTCTGAAATAGAGATGTATACATGAATGTATGTATAGCATATTCAGCAATATACTGTATGTTTAATTAAAAACATTTAGAAGACCATACGCTATCAGTTTTAAAGTAGTGACTATGTCACTTACTTCTTTTCGGTGAAAGAAGGGAGAGAAGCTAAGAGTCTGTTTCACGCTGGTTGGCGATCATCAGAAATACGCACCCCCTGCTTCCGCCGAAAATTATAGAAGCTGGATTCTTATAGAATTCCAGTAATAATCAGGAGCTTTTCGGCGAAAGAAGGGAAGTCTTCTAAATGTTTTTAATTAAACGTACGGTATATTGCCAAATGTATTATACATACATTCATATATATATATATATAATATTGCCTAAATACGAGAAGTGAATTTTTCACACGTTGTCCACACGTAACCAAACATCTCTTGCATAACTACAAGGCTCCGGACTAATTTTATTTTTAATTTTTTAAAATTTTATTTTCAACCTAAAAACTTTCCGGACTTTCGCAGTTATCTCCCTTACACCTCCCGCACGCAGTCTCGTATTGCCTGTGTGAAGTGACCGAGTTTCCGCGCATGCGCGTTCGTACGGTTGTCCTTCTTGTTCCTATAAACATACATATCCCGAGCTGAAGATCCGCGAAGGTGAACAAATTGTTCTCGGTATGGTGAACTAACTGTTGTGTAACCATATATATATATATATATAATGAAAAATTGAACGGGAACAAAACAGAGAGGCAGTACAACAAAATACTAGTATATATAGCGTCACCATGAACTATGCTGTAAGAGGCTTTGAAATCCTAGGTAGGGAGCAACTCTGTCGAGGAATTATTCATAGTATATTTTGGGCCTGTACTTAATATGGAGCCCTATTTTTCCTTTTGATTATTCTACAATTCTTGATACTACACTACACACACACACGCGCGCGCACATATATATATATTTATTAAAATAACAGACTAAAGTTGAAGCAAAGAATCGCTGCTTTAATGGAATCTTCTGAATCTAAAAAAATCAATCTGCGAACGCAGAAGTAAATATTTCGAAAAACGTCACATTTGACACAGACCTATGGCACCAGGCTTACGTCGTATACAGACTAGAGTGTGACAAATGCATCAACTTCTATGTAGGTAGCACCACCAGACCACTCCACATGTATATATTATATATATACATATATATATATCATATATATATTATATATATATTTTATATATATATATATCATATATATACATATATATATATCATATATATATTTTATATATATATATATCATAGATATATCATATATATATTTTATATATATATATATATATATATCATATATATATATCATATATATATTTTATATATAAATATATCATATATATACATATATATATATCATATATGCAAAAGTTTTATTTAAATTGTTGGGATACAACAAGCAAATATTTTTATAACTGATATAAAGCACTCAACAATTATTTGGAGTAAACATACGATATTAACAAATGGAAACTATATTTATAAAACCATATTTATTTCATTATACATATTTCAAGGACACCAAGTTAAATTATGGTGTGCTTTCATCAGACAAAATATAATATAGATTAGTTTTATAAATAAATATTGACATAGCCTTCAAAAGTGTTTTAAAATAAAAATATCCAATACTAATAATAATATAAGTAAACAACTCCACTATCCGGGAGCTTCCAACAGTAATGGTTGCATTTTTTAAGGGTATGTCAATATTTATTTATAAAACTGATCTATATTATATTTTGTCTGATGAAAGCACACCATAATTTAACTTGGTGTCCTTGAAATATGTATAATGAATTAAATATGGTTTTATAAATATAGTTTCCATTTGTTAATATCGTATATATCATATATATATTTTTTATATATATATATATATCATATATATATATATATATATATATATATATATATATATATATATATATATATATATATATATATATATATATATGTGTATATATATATATATTATATATATAGATATTTTATATATATACATATACATCATATATATATATCATATATATATTTTACATATATATATATCATATATATATTTTACATATATATATATATACATATATTATATATATAGATATATATATATATTACATATATATATATATCATATATATTTTTTACATATATATATATATATATACATATATTATATATCATATATATTTTTTACATATATATATATATATATACATATATTATATATATATATATATATATTTTACATATATATATATATATATACTACATATATATATATATCATATATATTTTTTACATATATATATATATATATATATATATATATATATATATAGTAATAATAATAAAATTGAAGACTAAAATCCAAAGATCCCGTTAAGGGTGAAAGCAGCGATTCTTTGCTTAAACTTTAATCTGTTATTTTAATAAATATATATATATATATAGATATAGATATTTTACATATATATATATATATATTACATATATATATCATATCTATATATATATTTTACATATATATATATATATATATCATATATATATATATATATTTTACATATATATATATATATATTTTACATATATATATATATATATATATATATATATTTTACATATACATATATATATTACATATTCCTGTCTTCCTCCGGTTGCAACGTTTTTTGAAATATCCAGTTCTGCGTTTACAGATTGACTTTGTTAGTTTCAGAAGATCCCGTTAAGGGTGAAAGCAGCGATTCTTTGCTTAAACTTTAATCTGTTATTTAATAAATATCATATATAAATATATATTTTACATATTCCCCCTACACATAAATATAGTAACATTTTTAATAGAAATATCATTAAAATTTCTTACTCTACGACTCCTAACCTTGCACATAACATCACAGCTTCAAATATAAAATATTCACTTCTGCGTTCACAGATTGACTTTGTTAGTTTCAGAAGATCCCGTTAAGTGTGAAAGCAGCGATTCTTTACTTAAACTTTAATCTGTTATTTTAATAAATATTTGCTCAACGGTTCATATATATTTGATATATATTTATCCTTATCGAGCCCTCTTTGGACTTTAGTCTTCAAATTTATTATTATTACTATATATAAATATATATATCATATATATATTTTATATATATATATAATTTATTATATATATATTTACATATATATAAAAATATATATCACATATATATTTTATATATATATATTTTATTATATTAATTCAAAATATTATCAAAAATAGAACTTCTTGTGTTCAAGTATATTTTATTATACATATTTCAGAAGTACTGAGTTAACTTCAACAGTACATCCTCATCAGATAAAATAAGATGATGCATGACATACCCTGACATAGTAGATGGTTAAGATCCAGTCATGTTGGTATGACTGTTAATATTCTATTTTAGTTAATATTTTGCTAACTATTTTAGTTAATATTTTGAATTAATATTAATAACTCCGGAAAACCATTTCTGTTGAGTGCTTCCAATCTATTGTAAAATTCATTCTTTGATTTATTCATTGAACCTTGTTTAACCTTTAAATATATTTTATTATATATATATATTTACATATATATAAAAATATATATCATATATATATTTTATTATATATATATATATTTTATTATATATATATATACATTTTATTATATATATATATACATTTTATTATATATATATATATTTTATTATATATATATATACATTTTATTATATATATATATATTTTATTATATATATATATACATTTTATTATATATATATATATATACATTTTATTATATATATATATATACATTTTATTATATATATATATATATACATTTTATTATATATATATATACATTTTATTATATATATATATATACATTTTATTATATATATATATATACATTTTATTATATATATATATATACATTTTATTATTATTATATATATATATATATATATATATATATATATATATATATATTTTCTCTCCTTTCTCTCTCCTTTTCCTCCTGGCCTTTTGATGTCCTGTAATTCAGCGCCGAAACATCGGATCGGGATATTTACAGCTGACGAAGGTATCTTCTTTCGTTTCGTTCCTCCTTACTTTCGTTTTTTTCTTCTCTTTCCCTCTCTCTCTCTCTGTATCCATCCGTTCGGTTTTGATTTTTGACATGTTTACACGTGCCGTGTGGTCTCTCCGTCCGCAATCTTTGCGACACGTTTTTACCACCGTCGTAAAAAAAAAACCCTTCTGGATTATCT
>OZ024763.1:14445323-14462823 GCA_964016885.1 Eledone cirrhosa
TGGCTACCCGTAGCAGTGGAGACTTCTGGTGTCCTCGGCCCCAGGGCTACCTCCCTACTCACCACCATAGGCGCTGAGCTGGCTACCTGTAGCAGTGGAGACTTCTGGTGTCCTCGGCCCTAGGGCTACCTCTCTACTTACCACCATAGACGCTGAGCTGGCTATCTGTAGCAGTGGAGACTTCTGGTGTCCTCGGCCCTAGGGCTACCTCTCTACTCACCACCACAGGCGGTGAGCTGGCTACCTGTAGCAGTGGAGACTTCTGGTGTCCTCGGCCCTAGGGCTACCTCCCTACTCGCCACCACAGGCGCTGAGCTGGCTACCTGTAGCAGTGGAGACTTCTGGTGTCCTCGGCCCTAGGGCTACCTCCCTACTCGCCACCACAATAGGCGGTGAGCTGGCTACCTGTAGCAGTGGAGACTTCTGGTGTCCTCGGCCCTAGGGCTACCTCCTTACTCACCACCACAGGCGGTGAGCTGGCTACCTGTAGCAGTGGAGACTTCTGGTGTCCTCGGCCCCAGGGCTACCTCCCTACTCACCACCATAGGCACAGACCTGGCTACCTGTAGCAGTGGAGACTTCTGGTGTCCTCGGCCCTAGGGCTACCTCTCTACTCACCACAATAGGCGATGAGCTGGCTACCTGTAGCAGTGGAGACTTCTGGTGTCCTCGGCCCCAGGGCTACCTCCCTACTCACCACCATAGGCACAGACCTGGCTACCTGTAGCAGTGGAGACTTCTGGTGTCCTCGGCCCCAGGGCTACCTCCCTACTCACCACCACAGGCGGTGAGCTGGCTACCTGTAGCAGTGGAGACTTCAGGTGTCCTCGGCCCTAGGGCTACCTCCCTACTCGCCACCACAAGCGGTGAGCTGGCTACCTGTAGCAGTGGAGACTTCTGGTGTCCTCGGCCCCAGGGCTACCTCCCTACTCACCACCACAGGCGGTGAGCTGGCTACCTGTAGCAGTGGAGACTTCTGGTGTCCTCGGCCCCAGGGCTACCTCCCTACTCACCACCACAGGCGGTGAGCTGGCTACCTGTAGCAGTGGAGACTTCTGGTGTCCTCGGCCCCAGGGCTACCTCCCTACTCACCACCACAGGCGGTGAGCTGGCTACCTGTAGCAGTGGAGACTTCTGGTGTCCTCGGCCCCAGGGATACCTCCCTACTCGCCACCACAGACGCTGAGCTGGCTACCTGTAGCAGTGGAGACTTCTGGTGTCCTCGGCCCTAGGGCTACCTCCCTACTCACCACCACAGGCGCTGAGCTGGCTACCTGTAGCAGTGGAGACTTCTGGTGTCCTCGGCCCCAGGGCTACCTCCCTACTCGCCACCACAGGCGCTGAGCTGGCTACCTGTAGCAGTGGAGACTTCTGGTGTCCTCGGCCCCAGGGCTACCTCCCTACTCGCCACCACAGACGCTGAGCTGGCTACCTGTAGCAGTGGAGACTTCTGGTGTCCTTGACCCTAGGGCTACTTCCCTACTCACCACCACAGACGCTGAGCTGGCCAGCCGCAGGTGTGAGCCTCGCGAGTTGGACTGGCTTTTCCAGCGCGTCTCCCTTGCCGTCCCCCGGGGAAACGCCTTCTCCATTCTGTCCGCCGGGGCTGTGGGTGGCCACCAATATGATGGACTGACTTGTCATTTTATCAGTCAACTGTTGGTGTTGTTGGTGTTGTTGTTATTGTTGATGTTGTTGGTGTTGTTGTTTGTGTTGTAGTAGTGTTGTAACTGTTGCTGTTGGTGGTGTTACTGTTGTTACTGTTGATGTTGTTGTTGTAGTGTTGTTGCTGTTGTTGTTGTAGTGTTGTTGCTGTTGTTGTTGTTATTGCTGTTGTTGTTGTTATTGATGTTGTTGTTGTTGTTGTTGCTGCTGTTGTTATTGTTGATGTGGTTGGTGTTGGTGTTGTTGTTTGTGTTGTAGTAGTGTTGTAACTGTTGGTGTTGGTGGTGTTACTGTTGTTACTGCTGATGTTGTTGTAGTGTTGTTGCTGTTGTTGTTGTTGTAGTGTTGTTGTTGTTATTGCTGTTGTTGTTGTTATTGATGTTGTTGTTGTTGGTGTTGTTGTTTGGGTTGTAGTTGTTGTTGTTGTAGTGTTGTTACTGTTGATGTTGGTGGTGTTACTGTTGTTACTGTTGATGTTGTTGTTGTAGTGTTGTTGTTGTTAGTGTTTTGCTGTTGTTGTTGTTGTTGTTGTTAGTGATGTACAGAAATATGAATGCCGTAATTATTGTAGGGCCTTCATAATCCACTAAGTAGTTTCCCCCCCTCTCTAATACACACACTCACACACAGGCGTACACATACATACACACACACAGGCGTACACATACATACACACACAGGCGTACACATACATACACACACAGGCGTACACATACATACACACACAGGCGTACACACACACACATATATATACACACACACAGGCGTACACATACATACATTTACATACACAGGCGTACACATACACACATATATACACACACATAGGCGTACACATACATACACACACACAGGCGTACACATACATACACACACACAGGCGTACACATACATACACACACACACACACAGGCGTACACATACACACATATATACACACACACACAGGCGTACACATACACACATATATACAGACACACACAGGCGTACACATACACAGGCGTACACATACACACATATATACACACACACAGGCGTACACATACACACATATATACACACACACAGGCGTACACATACATACATTTACATACACAGGCGTACACATACACACATACAGGCGTACATACACACACACACACATACACACAGCCGTACACATACACACATACACACACACAGGCGTACACATACACACACATACACACAGCCGTACACATACACACATACACACACACAGGCGTAGACACACACACATAGACACACAAACATACTCAAAGAGACAGATATACACTCATACAGATACACACAGATACACATCAAGGAGACAGATTTACAAACGCACACACACACACACATGTACATAGACACACACACATGTACAAAGACACACAAAAACACACACACAGACACACAAAAACTCACACACACACACACCGACAGACATACAGACACACGCAGATACACAGACACACAAACACCCACACACAGACACACGCAGACACACAAAAACACACACATACACACACACACACACGGACACATACATACACACATAGACATACACACACACGTACACACACACACACGTACACACGTACATACGCACACACACACACACACACACACACACACACACACACACACACACATATACACACACACACACACACGGACACACACGGACACGGACACACTGTGTCATATACATACATAGCTAGTACTGTGTTCATCTTCGGGTCAAGGACCTAACAGAGATCGTGTTTCAAAGAAAATTAATTCTCAGGCGATGTGATAATAACGAAAATAATGGGGTTAACTGTAAAATCACTGAGAACGAGAAAGATAGAAAAACATGGCGACCTAACAGTGTGACTATTGGATGAACACTCTGTCAGTGTAACGGGCCGAGAAAATATATTATATTGGCGGTATCTGTAGAGCAGGCGTTCTCAACCTTTTTTTCGCTGTGGACCAACAAAATATGTAATTTTTTTCCTGTGGACCACCTAAACTTTTAAATCTTTTGTAATAGAACTGCTACTTATAAGCATCAGTAGATGTTTTTTTTTCAATGAATTAGAAAATGCTATTATCATGTCGCAGTGCCTAAAAATCTACGCAAATAAACAGCTGAAGTCGTACTTATGCGAACTATAAGAACAGCGCTTTAAGTCAAGTGCATGGATCAAAAAAGAATTTGCTATTGAAAATTTTCTATGGACCACCGGAATTTTCCTGTGGACCAGGTTTAGAACCCCTGCTGTAGAGCGTTGGATACCCAGCTTTTTAAAGCGTCAGGCGGGATACTTTATTTAGTATCTGATGTGTCTATGTGTCTTTCTGCGTTCAAATCCCGTCTCCTTCTGCCAGAGGTTGTAACTGATACACGGTGTCGGCAAGAGCCGTGGATTGACAGTATCGGTAAAGCATCGGACGCCATGCTTTGTAGCAGAGAGTTACGGTCCTTTACGGTCTGTGTTCAAATCCCGCCGAGGTTAGCTTTGCCTTTCATCCTTACGGGGGTCGATAAAATAAAGTACCAGTAATGCACTAGGGTTGATTTAATCGACTTTTCCCTCCCTCAAAATTCGTGGCCTTGTGACTATATCAGAAAATATTATTATTGTGGAATGGCTGTATCGGTAGAGCGAGGACACCCTGCTTCGCGGCATAGAGTTATGTCCCTTTATATTCTGAGTTCAAATCCCGCCGAGGTTAACTTTGCCTTTCATCCTTACGGTGTCGATAAAATAAAGTACCAGTAATACACTGGGGTCTGATTTAATCGACTTTCCCTCCCTCCAAATTGCTTGCCTTGTCCCTAAAGTAGAAACAATTATGGCAATATCGGTAGAGCGTTGGACACCCTGCTTCGCGGCACAGATTTACGGCCCTTTATGTTCTGAGTAGTGAAGGCGTGTGGCTGATTGGTTAGAGAACTGGATTCGCAATCGTGAGGTTGTGAGTTCGATTCCCGGACCGGTCGATGCGTTATGTCCTTGAGCAAGACACTTTATTTCACGTTGCTCCTTCTACCTGGAGTTGCGACCCATAGATAGTACTAGCAATTGGAAAGACCAATGGAAACATTGTTTCCTCGGTCCGACTTGACGAAAGTCGATCGACAAATTTATAAATATGTTCTGAGTTCAAACCCCCGCCGAGGTTAGCTTTGCCTCTCTCTCTCTCTCTCTCTCTCTCTCTCTCTCTCTCTCTCTCTCGCTCGCTCTCGCTCGCTCTCTCTCTCTCTCGCTCTCTCTCACTCTCTCTCTCTCGCTCTCTCTCTCTCGCTCTCTCTCTCGCTCTCCTTCCTTCTGTCACACTCTGGATGCTCCACTGGATAAATTGAGGGTGGGTCTTGAGCGTGTCTCTGTTTGTTCTCTCTTTCTCTATTCCCTCTCCCTCCCTTTCTCTCTCCCCCTTTCTCTACTTTTCCCTGGAAGAAATCAGCCGTGTTCAAACCCGGAAAGAAATGGTCTCCACCAAGTTATTAATACCCAAGACCCCTCCCCCTCCCCTCTATGTCAAGATGGTGACCACACGCCTCCATTAAGAATTCAGGACTCAATGATGAATTTATCACGAGTAAAAATAGACAGCAAAATTTCTCTGTTGCTAATATTGCCCCAGCATGGCCACAATCTAGTGACTGAAACCAGTAAAAGAATATAAGAATGTGGTGCTCCAGCATGGCCACAGTCTAGTGACTGAAACCAGTAAAAGAATATAAGAATTTAGTGCCCTAGCATGGCCACAGTCTAGTGACTGAAGCCAGTAAAAGAATATAAGAATGTGGTGCCCCAGCATGGCCAGAGTCTAGTGACTGAAACCAGTGAAATAATGTAAGAATGTGGTGCCTCAGCATGGCCACAGTCTAGTGATTGAGATCAATAAAACAATGTAAGAATGTGGTGCTCCAGAATGGCCACGGTCACGTGACTGAAACCAGTGAAATTGTTCAGGGAAGCAGCGAATATGTAACTTGAGAAACCAAGTAATAAATATTAATATAACAATATGAATATATAATTAAATTCTCTCTCTCTCTCTCTCTCTCTCTCTCTCTCTCTCTCTCTCTCCTCTCTGTCTCTCTCTCCTCTCTTCCTCCCCCTCTCTCTGACTCTGTGTGTCTCTCTCTCCCCCTCTCTTCCTCCCCCTCTCTGTGTCTCTGTGTGTGCCTCTCTCCCTCTCTTCCTTCAACCTCTCTCTCTCTCTCTCTCCCTCCAACCTCTCTCTGATTCTGTGTGTGCCTCTGTGTGTCTCTCTCTCCTCTCTCTCACTCTCCCCCTCTCTCTTTCTCATCTCACTCTCTCTCTCTCCTCTCTCTCTGCCCCCCCCCCTCTCTCTACTTCTGTCAATTGTCAAGCGATATGAAAAACGATTATTAGCGAGATTATATCTGTCCCTTAATTAAAGGGACAGATATAGAAACATATCCGAGATTTGCAGGGCGAGACTAAAGACGTGAGCTGGTGATGTTGGAAACTGTCGAATGGTTTGTCTACAACTCCCCACCCCATACACTTTCCCCTAGCTCCCTACACTTGTCATACTCCTCCCCCTTCAACCTCACCTCCGCCGCCTCCTTCTCTGAGACAGACGGGCGCGTGTCAATGGTATCTTTAGATCTAAAAGGTCATGTGACATCTCAATGTTGGGTTTTTTTTTTTTTTTTTTCTGTCCTTGTCCGGTGTCCAGAATGTTAAGTTGAAAGATTAGATGAGAGAGAGAGAGAGAGAGAGAGAGAGAGAGAGAGAGAGAGAGAGAGAGAGAGAGAGAGAGAGAGAGAAGCATAGGGAAAGAAGATAGGGGGAGAGAGAGACTGAGTGAGTGGGTGAAGGAGAGGGAGAGTGAGAGGAGAAAGAGAAAAGAAGAGAGAGAGAATAGAAACAGAGAAAGGGGAGAGCGAGAGAGAGAGAGAGAGAGAGAGAGAGAGGGATAGAGAAGAATAGAAAGAGAAGAGAGGAGAGAGAGAGAGAGAGAGAGAGAGAAAGGGGAGAGGGAGACAAAGAATAAAGAGTGAGAAAGAGAAAGAGATTGAGAGAATAAATATATGAATTAACGGAAGAGTCGAGGGTTGACCGATAACGGACAAAACACCGAACTACTGAGCACATACTGTCTATTTTGTATGCAGAGGGAGACCACGAGCAAGATGGTTGGATAACATCAAGGAGGTCGGCTGGTCTCACTGAGAGGATACAGTCAGGTCAAGTAGAAACGGTTGCTTTAGCTAGAAACCTCTGGAAATCGTGTCCGAGGACTGAAATTAACCTACAAGTGGCTGAGTATTCCACAGGTAGTGTAACTCTAACGTAGTTCTCAGGGAGATTCAGCATGGCAACGTATGTCTGTATGCGTGACAAGCCTGACTTTTTAAGTGGCTGAGCATTCCACAGATATGTGTAATTGTAACGCAGTTCTCAGGGAGATTCAGCATAACAACGTATGTCTGTATGCGTGACAAGCCTGGCTTTTTAAGTAGCTGAACATCCCACAGATATGTGTAATTGTAACGCAGTTCTCAGGGAGATTCAGCATAACAACGTATGTCTGTATGCGTGACAAGCCTGGCTTTTTAAGTAGCTGAGCATCCCACATATATGTGTAATTGTAACGCAGTTCTCAGGGAGATTCAGCATGACAACGTACGTCTGTATGCGTGACAAGCCTGGCTTTTTAAGTAGCTGAGCATCCCACATATATGTGTAATTGTAACGCAGTTCTCAGGGAGATTCAGCATGACAACGTACGTCTGTATGCGTGACAAGCCTGGCTTTTTAAGTGGCTGAGCATCCCACAGATATGTGTAATTGTAACGCAGTTCTCAGGGAGATTCAGCATGACAACGTACGTCTGTATGCGTGACCAGCCTGGCTTTTTAAGTAGCTGAGCATCCCACATATATGTGTAATTGTAACGCAGTTCTCAGGGAGATTCAGCATGACAACGTACGTCTGTATGCGTGACAAGCCTGGCTTTTTAAGTGGCTGAGCATCCCACAGATATGTGTAATTGTAACGCAGTTCTCAGGGAGATTCAGCATGACAACGTACGTCTGTATGCGTGACAAGCCTGGCTTTTTAAGTAGCTGAGCATCCCACATATATGTGTAATTGTAACGCAGTTCTCAGGGAGATTCAGCATGACAACGTACGTCTGTATGCGTGACAAGCCTGGCTTTTTAAGTAGCTGAGCATCCCACATATATGTGTAATTGTAACGCAGTTCTCAGGGAGATTCAGCATGACAACGTACGTCTGTATGCGTGACAAGCCTGGCTTTTTAAGTAGCTGAGCATCCCACATATATGTGTAATTGTAACGCAGTTCTCAGGGAGATTCAGCATGACAACGTACGTCTGTATGCGTGACAAGCCTGGCTTTTTAAGTGGCTGAGCATCCCACAGATATGTGTAATTGTAACGCAGTTCTCAGGGAGATTCAGCACGACAACGTATATATGTATGCGTGACAAGCTTGGCTTTTTAAGTCTAAGTGGCTGAGCAATCTAAAGACATGTGTACCTATAACGTATAGTTCTCAGGGAGATCCAGTGTGACACACACTGTGATTGAAAGGACTAGCTTTGTTATATGCTAAGTGACTGGTCATTCTACAAGGATTGAGCCATAATGGAGAGGCGGGGGCGGTGGAAGCATTTCTGAATTGGGAAGGCGGGGAAGGGGCAAATTTGGTCAATTTAGTTATAGTGATTAGTTGTATTCTAAAATGGTCAGAAAATACAATTTGAGTCCAAGTAGGTCATATTACATTTACAGCTTTCAATGATTATAAAGTGATTATAGCAAAATGACCTATGAAATCTGTCTCTGAATACAAATACTAGCAATTGGTAATACACATACTAGCAATTGGTAATACACATACTAGCAATTGGTAATACACATACTAACAATTGGTAATATACTTACTAGCAATTGGTAATACACATACTAGCAATTGGTAATATACTTACTAGCAATTGGTAATACACATACTAACAATTGGTAATATACTTACTAGCAATTGGTAATATACTTACTAGCAATTGGTAATACACATACTAGCAATTGGTAATATACTTACTAGCAATTGGCAATACACATACTAACAATTGGTAATATACTACTAGCAATTGGTAATATACTTACTAGCAATTGGTAATACACATACTAGCAATTGGTAATATACTTACTAGCAATTGGTAATACACATACTAACAATTGGTAATATACTTACTAGCAATTGGTAATAAATATACTAGCAATTGGTAATATACTTACTAGCAATTGGTAATACACATACTAGCAATTGGTAATAAACATACTAGCAATTGGTAATACAAATACTAGCAATTGGTAATATACTTACTAGCAATTGGTAATACACATACTAACAATTGGTAATACACATACTAGCAATTGGTAATATACTTACTAGCAATTGGTAATACACATACTAACAATTGGTAATATACTTACTAGCAATCAGTAATATACTTACTAGAAATTGGTAATATACTTACTAGCAATTGGTAATATACTTACTAGCAATTGGTAATACACATATTAGCAATTGGTAATACACATTAGCAATTGGTAATACACATACTAGCAATTGGTAATACACATATTAGCAATTGGTAATAAACATACTAGCAATTGGTAATACACATATTAGCAATTGGTAATGTACTTACTAGCAATTGGTAATACACTTACTAGCAATTGGTAATACACATATTAGCAATTGGTAATATACTTACTAGCAATTGGTAATATACATACTAGCAATTGGTAATACACATACTAGCAATTGGTAATACACGTACTAACAATTGGTAATACACATACTAACAATTGGTAATAAACATAGTAGCAATTGGTAATACACTTACTAGCAATTGGTAATACACGTACTAACAATTGGTAATACACATATTGGCAATTGGTAATATACATAGTAGCATTTGGTAATACACATACTAGCAATTGGTAATACACATAGTAGCAATTGATAATACACATACTGGCAATTGGCAATACATATAGTAGCAATTGGTAAGACACATACTAGCAATTGACAATACACATACTAGCAATTGGTAATACACATACTAACAATTGGTAATACTCATAGTAGCAATCGGTAATACACATACTAGCAATCGGTAATACACATACTAGCAATTGGTAATACACATACTAGCAATTGGTAATACACATATTAGCAATTGGTAATACACATACTAGCAATTGGTAATATACTTACTAGCAATTGGTAATACACATATTAACAATTGGCAATACACATACTATATATTGGCAATACACTGAGTAGCAATTGGCAATACACATACTAGCAATTGGCAATACACATACTGGCAATTGGCAATACACATAGTAACAATTGGCAATATACGTACTAGCAATTGGCAATACACGTACTAGTAATTGGCAATGCACAGTAGCAATTGGTAATACACATACTAGCAATTGGCAAATAGTGATATGTGCAGAAAAGCTTATGACAAGTCAAAGATATTTGCTATAAAGGTTAAAATATACTAAACCACCCGACACCCGTTGGGTCACATGTACTTAAAATAATTTTTTAAAGAACATGTTCACTTAAAAATAATTTTTAAATAATTACAATATACATGTTCACTTAAAAATAATTTTTAAATAATTACAATATACATGTTCACTTAAAATAATTTTTAAATAATTACAATATACACAGACATTTATATAATGTAAAATGAAATTGGGAGGCCTATATATATGTTTGTGTGTGTGTGTATATATATATATGTCGGTGTCTGTGACCTATATACATTGGTCACAGGCACAGACTCATATATACACACACACACATATATATATATATACACATATATATATCGATATACACACACGCGTAGAAACCTTTCCTATTTAGCAGGAAATATTCGCTACCCTAACACAACCACTATCTCTTTCTTTCTACTGATTAATGTTCAGAGACATCCAAAGGATTCTCGTGTAGCACCCATCCACCATCTGAGTGAGTTTCTTGGTCAGTGTCCAAGTCTCAGACCCGTACCGCAGCACAGACTCCACTACAGCAACGAAGAGACGGATCTTCAGGTCTTTACGAAGGTCCAACTTCAGACACCGACCTGAAACTGTAACACACCGCCCAGGCTGTGCTCTTCCACTCAATCAGATCATCCTCAGTGTTCCGAATCTTTTCTCCCAGATACAGTAAGTTCTCAACCAATTGTAGTGCAATATACATTACAACCAATTCCAGCGGCTTCCCGCCTACATTAGTGATCCCCAAAGTGACACAGAGGAGACTGAGGTTAGCTGGACATGCTCACCGACATCCAGAGTTGACATTGCACTCAGTACTCCTTTGGGAGCCCCTGCATGGACACACTAGAAGGGGAAGACCAAGGTTAACGAATGTTGATGCCCTAATGACAGACACTGGTCTGTTGGAGACGCAGGACATGGCAGCGATAATGAGGGACAGAGACCGCTGGAGAGAACTCGTCCATGGATCTCGGGAATTTTACCCGCCTTAGATATGTGTATATATATATAGTGACGAAACATAAGTCAATTGCATGAACTCATAATCCTTTATTTACTGCTATATATATTTCGATGATATCCATTGAATGGTTATGACCTCATCAGGCAGTTAGTCAGTTCTTAGATATGCCAGCTCTGTGTTTATGGTGTTGATGGTATCAGACCCTTGGGACATATGGCAGCAATAATGAGGGACAGAGACCGCTGGAGAGAACTCGTCCATGGATCTCGGGAATTTTACCCGCCTTAGAGATACATTACAAATAGATGTGTGCTTTTGGTAGTTTGGGGAGAAAAATATAATTATTGAGGAGTGCGTATGGCCACCGTGTCCCCCCTCCCCCGGTTCCACCACCCCTGTAATGTAATTCTCAGGGAAATCCAGTGTGATAGGCACAGCGACGGTTACGGTCGTCAACCGAACAATCTAACCACTAAGCCACGCGCCATCATTAAAACACGTGAATACCGCATTCAGCCAAACCAGTTGAAGATGAGCCAGTTTACACTGGTTTAGATCGCCGCCGCCAGACAAAACACTACAGCTGTCTTTGTGTTGCCCCTTCTCACCCCTCGGGGTTTATCTATAGTCTCAACGACCTTACCTCCTACTCCCTCTCCACTCTCAACGACCCCTTCATTGACTGAGACAATCGTGTAAAACAAATACTCGGCTTATCAGGTAAACTGGAGGGCGTGATAACCTCGTTGAACACCACGTGCTGTCACACACACACACACACACACACACACACACACACACACACACACACACACACATATATATACAAATACACAAACATACACACACACATAGAAATACACACATACAAACACACACATAAATATATATACAAATACGCACACACATATATATATATATACAAATACACACACATACACGCACACATATATATAAAAATACACACACACACACATATATATATATATATACAAATACACACACACACATATTAACTTGTATCACACACACATATATATATATATATATATATAAATATATATACAAATACACACACACACTTATAAATATATATATATATATGTCTGCCACACATATCGGATATTGTTTATCGTTAATTCGTGAGCTGTTTTTCCGATTCTCGATTATTCTACTATATATATATATATATATAATGTGTGACAAAAGAGCTTGGACAACCAACAACAAAACACATCCAGTTATCAAACTAACCACCAGGATATTATAAAATAATAAATTGAAGTGAAACCCAACAGGTGCATGTGTTTTTATTGGCAGCATGACCCTCCCAAAGTATAACAGTATCTGTTTCTTCACACGTTTTTAGATAAAAAAAAAATCTTGCAAAACAAATACAAACACACTCTCTGACGCGTAGAAATTGTACCAAGTTTACTTGGTGAGGAGGGTGATTTTGGAGGCCCTGCAGGACAATAAACAAAACCTGACAAAAGGCGGAAGAACCCATAAGAGTCAACGGCCATCCAAAAATGTGTAACTATGTATATGCACATGTATGCATGTCTATGTATATACGCGGGGTACATAGAAATAACCGGGCTGGACACCCGATCGCGCGGTTAAACCACTGGGAGTGAAGGACCCCTAGCCTTTGTCAGGGCATTCTTCTAGGAGAAGGCAACTCAAGAAACTGGGATAACTCCGACATAAAACCGACGGCTCAGTAGTTACCGATGATGTTGATCCTTTCTTCTTTTCGGGTTATAGCTACTGTCACTCAGAGAGTGGGATTGGCTCAGTGCACAGTCTTTCCTCACTTTAAAAACAAAATCTTCACGCACAGGCATTGCACGATAGAATTAATTAATTGTTTCTACTTTTGGCACAAGGCCAGCAAATACCCAGTGTATTACTGGTACTTTATTTTATCGACCCCGTAAGGATGAAGGGCAAAGTTAACCCCGGCGGGAATAATTATTAATAATGGTATAACGTGCAATGGCCATACTCGATAACGAGCCATCACGTATATATGCGTATTATGTATGTATGTATGTATCCATGTATGTATGTAAGTTTGATATTTCCCCATCAAGATCGCAGGACATACTCAGAGTGCTTCCAAGATATACAAAACTGTCAACGACCCTTAGCCTTTCACCATAAACCAAGATGTTGGCCCACAACATGGCTTCCCAGGGGCTGGTTGGTACATGGCTACAGAAAGCCAGTGATGCTTTTGGAAAACTGAACAAGCGTCTCTGGTCTCAATACGGAATTTCGGTAAAGACAAAACTCAAAGTATATCATGAGATGTCCGGAAAGGAATCCATGTTGGCCTTCCTGAAGGCACTGACAGACGGCCTGACCTGACATGTGAGACCTGTAATAGGGTTTGTCTGAGCATGGCAGGTCTAAAGAGTCACCTGAGAGTGCACAAGAACAGGGAAGCAGGCACCTGTGGAGCTATAAGTGTTCATCAGACGACGACATGTAATGTTTGTGGAAGGGTATGCAGGTCGAGTAGTGATCTCATACGACACCTTGGGTCACATGTCAATAATTGTCACAAGTGTAGTGTTTGTACCAGAGTTTTCAAGTCGCTGGCTGGACTAAAAAGTCACACTCGTTCAGCGCATCGGTAGGGGTTCTCCTACATGGATGTAAAGTAGTGGCCGTACTCGAAAACGAGTTGGCAGCCACCATGTATGTATGTATGTGTGTATGTATGTGTCTGTGTATGTATGCATGTATATGTGTAAGTGGGCGTATATATATATGCATTTATGTATGTATGTATGTATGTATGTATGTATGTATGTATGTATGCATGTATGTGTGTTTGTATGCATGAGTGTATGTATGTATGTATGCATCTATGTGTGTGTATGTATGTATGTGGTGGAGCAGTGTGGTGTATAGTGTGGTGTATAATGTGGTAAAAGCTGTTCTCGAAACATATTTCACACGGCCATTGCTGGTAAAATTCTCTAATCAACAGTTATTACCCACATTTAATACAAATCGGCAGCTATCATTGTGTGTGTATATATATATATATATATATATATATATATATATATATATATATATATATATATATGTAGGAGGTGAGTTTTATTGTAGTACAATAAAGCAATGCAGATATCGGATAAGAAGCACTCTACAGTTTGTGGGACTGGAGTATGCATAATATAAGATCAAAAGATGGTTAAAGGAGTTCAATATATTTTATTATGCGCATTTCAAAAACAAACATCATCAAACAATAATATTTGTGTTTTCATCAGATAAAACAGGAGAACATGATATGAAGGCTAAAAAAACACTTGTTGATAGTGCAGTTGATTTAAAACTGCACTATCAACAAGTGTTTTTTTAGCCTTCATATCATGTTCTCCTGTTTTATCTGATGAAAACACAAATATTATTGTTTGATGATGTTTGTTTTTGAAATGCGCATAATAAAATATATTGAACTCCTTTAACCATCTTTTGATCTTATATTATATATATATATATATATATATATATATATATATATATAACGAAGGAGTTGTGGTAAGGAACTAGATGGACCATAACGCACCAGAGTACTCAATACTTAGGGTAGTAGAGTTGGTAATAGGAAAAGGTATGACTCCGACAGCAGAGCTCAAGCCGTTTCGACGGCTATTTCTGGACTCGAAACGGCTTGAGCTCTGCCGTCGGGGTCATACCTTTTCCTATATATATACATACATACATATATATATATATATATATATATATATACACACATATATATATATATATATATACACACACACATATATATATATACACACACATATATATATACACACACATATATATAAATATATACACACACATATATATATATATATATATGGTGGCTGCCAACTCGTTTTCGAGTACGGCCACTACTTTATATCCATGTAGGAGAACTCCTACCAATGCGCTGAACGAGTGTGACTTTTTAGTCCAGCCAGCGACTTGAAAACTCTGGTACAAACACTACACTTGTGACAATTATTGACACATAGTGCTGGGCCCATGGTACCATGTGAGGACAAGTGCAGAGAGATCTCCAGATATAAAGCAATGCCTGTGCCGTGAAGCTTTTATAGTGAGCAAAGGCACTGCACAAAGCCAGTCCCACTCTCTTAACCAAGATGATATTTACCAAAAAGAAGAACAAGTCAACATCATTGGATACCATCAGGGTTGCAGGTGTTATATCAGAGTTTTCCTTCTCCTAGAATTCTGCCTTGACAAAGGCTGAGGGGTCATCTCTCCCGGTGATTTTGGATGGCCATTGACTCTTAAGAGCTCCTTAGCCCTTTGACAGGTTTTGTTTTTAGTCCTGCAGGATGTCCAAAATCACCCTCCTCACCAAGAAACCTTGGTGGGGTTGCCAGTTTAGTCGCCAACGACCCGACCATGAGACAGGTTGTACTGGGATACATGTTACCAGTAGCACCAAGTGGTATATATATACACACATATATATATATATATATATATATATATATATATATATATACACACACATATATATATATATATATATATATATATGTATATATATATATACACACACATATATATATATATATATATATATATACACACACACACGTATATATATATATATATATATATACACACACACATATATATATATATGTTTAATATAGAAATGTCTTCTTCAGGACTTATTTAACCAGGAACTTACACACACACACACACACATTTATATATACATATGTGTGTATATGTATGTGTATATACATATATGTGGTGTGTGTGTGTGTGTATGTCTGTATGTGTGTTTGTTTATTTTACAAGAACATCAAACAGATTTACGAAAACTACAGATAATCACCCTCCTCCACCACCACACCACTCACCACACCACACCACACCACACCTCACCACTCACCACACCACCCCTCTCTCAAGTAACTACATAATATAGACACTGTTGCAATTCGGCATGTTGATCGTCCTGTACATCTTATGTAATGCACATTATGCATTGTGCATTCAAAGCTGCACATATATACGCCTATACATGGGTATATTGAGAAAAAAACACGGTTACCTTATCGACACACTTCAGCCATTGTAAACACATCATGGCCGAATGGTTAAGAGGTTCGTTTCGGATTCATAAGTTTTCGAGTTCGATCCCAAAGCTTGGTGTTCGATCCCAAGGCTTAGTGACTTCGGTTTAGAGTTATTTACCGTAGCCTCGTTGTCGACAAGAGCCTCGAGGGTGGAATTTGGTAGATGAAAACTGTTTGGAAATCTGTCAGATGGTGTATTGTATATAACGGAATACTTCTATGTTTTACCGGCGAAGATTCGAACCCGAATCTTGAGGTTTCTCGCCTCTGAGACCACCCGCTATTGGAAGGTTTGGTTCCCACCATTGTCCTGTCAAGACAACGTTGATAAACGTATATACCACTTGAGACCTGTGACCCCAGCTTCCCGGGAGACGTTATCTACATGGCTAATCATAAATCAATCTCATATACACGTCCTTCTAACTACAGCACTATTATAAATACCAGGGGTTAAGGAATCTAAAAGCCAGAGAGACCGAAGCAAGCAGTCCGTGTTAAGGTTCACGATGTAGCAAACCTTTCACTCTATCTCTCTTGGTTTTACAGGCTTTCACCTTCTCGGCTACAGACGACAGCCAAACAACCAAACACGAAGTAGCAGTCCTTGAGACGAATAACGTATTCTAAGAACACGAACACACACACACACACACACACACACACACACACACACACACACAGTAAGTTCATATTGTTACATTCTACGCTCATTCTATTCTTCCGTCTCACTGTAATATTGTAACGTCGAATTGATACACGCATGCACGCTAGCTCGAAGTAGCTAGCCAGCAAATTAATGTAGCGATACATTCTGTCACATATTGTTATTGTAAAATAAACATTGTTAACATCACAATTGTGACATTATTCTTTTCATCAAACATCCATCAAAGAATAACATTTTATCCGCTACATATATATAATTGTTTCTACTTTCGGCACAAGACCAGCAATTACCCAGTACATTACTGGTACTTTATTTTATCGATCCCGTAAGGATGAAAGGCAAAGTTAACCTTGGCGGGATTTGAACTCAGATCGTGAAGGGACGTAACTATGCTGGAAAGCATGTCCAACCCTCTACCAATTCTGCCAACCCAATGTATGTATGGTATGGTTCCGTAACCCCTTGTGGGATTGTAGGGG
>OZ024763.1:14498436-14500936 GCA_964016885.1 Eledone cirrhosa
CAACAAACACTGTTTGTTCCACTAAGTAACGAATTGTGATCACTCTGATATACATCTTTGTATTTACAAAATACGATTTCTGTAAATTCATGGAGTGAGTGCCAAACGCCAATTTTGGACGAATTCTATTTGTCTGGTTCATTAATATATCTATATGTGTGAGTGTGTTTGTAGACACCTGACCACAGTCATTGTTAGCTTAAGTAAACCTTAAAAATCAGGAGCGAACTTGTCTATAGAATTCTTTCTGCCTTTGTTACTCTGAATATAGTTTTTAAAGAATTCCCTTTTCTTTAAACCCATCAACCAATGACGTCCACCCATCCCAACCACCATCCTCTCCTACCATCAGAAAATATATAAATACCACCATATTACTTGGACACTCGGTTTCCTGATGATTTCTCCCGAATGAAACAGTTCTAGTCCTGTAGAAGCCTTTTCTATATTATATATATATATATATATATCTATATATCTTTAATCTTATATATATATATATATTAGATTAAATATATATATATATAATCTAATTTTGGTAGTAGATATATATAAACGTTTGTATATGTATAATAAAGCCAAAACAATGCAGGTATGGACATAGAATAAAGAATGCAAATGCAAAAGATATTGTTGACAATTAGTCTTTTACCTTAGATTTATTTAAATGTCCTTAATTTTCGAGATAATATCTCTTCTTCAGAGGGAAGTAAAGCTGTTAATCCAGTGTTCTAAATAGCTTGCCAAGTCATGCTGACAGAAAATGGTATAGAGTATCTGTTCTATCTCTAATGTCAAATATATATATATATATATATATATATATATATATATATATATATATATATATATATATATATATATATATCAATGATATTAATAAATGGAAACTATATTTATAAAACCATATTTATTTTATTATATATATTTTAAGGGTACCAACATTTTGGTACGCACTCATCAGATAAAATACAAAATTTGTTTTATAAATGTTGACATACCCAAGAAACCAGAGCTTATCGGTTCAGGTTCAGTTTGGATATATATATATATATATATATATATATATATATATATATAATAAACACATCAAACAATTACAGGGGATAATTTGTAGAGAGTGTAAACACACATAGTTACGGAAGTAACATATCAAAGATTAACGAGAACCTTGAATATAGATATCTTGCAATAATCATTAATCTCCTTTGTATATATTCCATTGAAGAAATATATTTCACCATCAATCGGTGAATCACAGATGTCAAATCTTGGATCATCAGCAGTGGAGAAGATTTAACTATCTGTGATTACACACTTAAAGCAAATCAGGGAATAACGACGAAGAGCGCACGTGGTTTTAAAAAGAAACACATCACCCCGCCGTCAAGCCAGTGCCGTGAATATGGTTATCGACAGCTAGAAATAGTAGCCGAGTCATTTCAACATAAAAAGTTCTACTAACAGAATACTTAGGAGCCATAAATATTACCAAAATTGTTGGATGTGTTTATTTTACATATATACGTCAATCGAGTTTTAATTTAATGTTAATATATATAATTATATATATAGTTATATAGGGCGGTGCCCCAGCATGGCCTCAGCCGGATGGCTGGAACAGGTAAACGAGTAAAAGAGTTCAGGATATCAGAAAACAAAAAACAAAAAATAAAAAGCAGAAAAACGCAAGAGTAAATCTTACAAATATTATTAGTTTCATGCTTAGTGAGATTGGGGTGTGTGGTTGCGAAGTTTCGGGCATAAGCCCTTCATCAGGAGAGTGCGGTGGGGGGAACTCCGAGAAGGAGTGCGGTGGGGGGAAATCCGAGAAGGAGTGCGGGGGGAGTTAGCGAGAGAAAAAAATATATATATGCATATTAGTTTAGATGAGTTGATAACACAACCATATAAAGGCAAAGAATAGTTCCAAGCTCAAATATGAATTCATAATCTTCAGCAAGATAGTTAAAAGGCAATTGGTAAATTTCCAATTACAGATTAGGAATTGAAATTTTCGGACATGTGTTTGGTAAATAATTATTATATTTGTGTTGTTTAACAGATTCTGAAGAAATCAATGCATTAGAAATGTATTTTCCTATTGTTTTGATTGAAACGCTTTTGTAAATCAATGAAATAATTTAATGTAATTTAACACTGGTTATTTTTATTCATTATATATATATATATATATATATATGAGTTCAAATCCCGCCGAGGTTAACTTTGCCTTTCATCCTTACGGGGTCGATAAAATAAAGTACCAGTAATGCACTGGGTATTTGCTGGCCTTGTGCCAAGTAGAAACAATTATATATATATATATATGCAGAAGGGATATTCAATTTGTTGGTAATTCAACAAATATAAATGTTTATAACTGATTCAGAGCACTCGACAAGTATTCTGGAGTATAATATTCAATGATATTTTATCTGATGAAAGCGTACCAAAGTTTTGGTACCCTTGAAATATATATAATAGAATAAATATGGTT
>OZ024763.1:14510936-14515936 GCA_964016885.1 Eledone cirrhosa
AGAGAGGGGGGGGGGGGAGTCGGGACCCGACGGCTGAGCTCTTGCCGTTTCTGAAGCTTGTCTCATCCCATCATCTATCTCTCGATATGTATGTAAGTGTATATATGTATGCATATATGTATATGTATATATATATTGTTATACTTTGGGAGGGTCATGTTGCCAATAAGAAACACACGCACCAGTTGCTTTCACTTCAATTTATTATAATAAATTTATAAATTTAGGAATGTGGCGCATGCGCAGACTGAGCACACAACACACACATAGAAACAAAATGGCGCAGGACAGAACAAAGGAGAGGCACAAAAACAAAGAAAAAAATCCCCAGTCACTGAAGAGGTCACAGAATGTGTGACGAAAGAACTTTGACAATATATAAACAACCATCTGGTTGTGGAACCAACCAACCAACCGGAAATTTATAAATTCATAAATTTATAAATTTATTATTGAAAGAGGGGGTAGAGGGGGAGAGAGAAAGAGGGGGAGAAGAGAGAGAGGGACGGGGGAGAGGGGAGAGAGGGACGGGGGAGAGGGGAGAGAGGGACGGGGGAGAGAGGAGAGGGGGGAGGAGGAGAGGAGAGGGGGAGGGGAGGGGATATAGATGGGGAGAGGAGGAGGGGGGAGATAGAGGGGGAGAGGGGGAGACAGAAAAGGGGGATATAGAGGAGGGAAGAGAGAGAGAGGGGGAGGAGAGAGAGTGGGAGAGAGAGGGAGGAGAGAGAGTGGGAGAGAGAGAGTGAGAGATAGAGAGAGGAAGAATGGACTCCCAGTACATCCAATACCAACACCGCACCCCCATCATAGCACCCCCACCACCACCTCAGCCACACACTCCACAACGAGCCCCACTCCACCACCACCCCACAGCCACCATCATCTGCAAGAACAGCAGCAGTAACAACAACAGTAACAACAACAACACCAACAGCAGCAGTAACAACAACAACAACAGCAACAGTGACATCATCACCAACTGCAGCAGTAATTATAACTACAATAGCACCATAACTACAACACCATCACCACCAACAACATTAGCAGCAGGAGTAACAACAACAACAACAGCAGCACCACCACCAACAGCAGGAGTAACAACAACAACAACAGCAGCACCACCACCAACAGCACCACCACCAACAGCAGCAGCACCACCACCAACAGCAGGAGTAACAACAACAACAACAGCAGCACCACCACCAACAGCAGGAGTAACAACAACAACAACAGCAGCACCACCACCAACAGCAGGAGTAACAACAACAACAACAGCAGCACCACCACCAACAGCAGGAGTAACAACAACAACAACAGCAGCACCACCACCAACAGCAGCAGCACCACCACCACCAACAGCAGGAGTAACAACAACAACAGCACCACCACCAACACCACCACCAGTAGCACCAACAGCAGCAGTAACAACAACACAGCAGCACCACCACCACCAACAGCAGGAGTAACAACAGCACCACCACCACCAACAACAACAACAACACCACCACCAGTAGCACCAACAGCAGCAGTAACAACAACAGCACCAGTAACAACAATAACACCACCCCCACCACCAACAACAACAACAACAACACCCCCACTACCACCATCACCATCACCACAAACAAAGGCAACAGCACCACCACCACCACCACCACCAGTAACAACAACAGCAGCAGTAACAACAACAACAGCAGTAACAACACCACCACCACCACCACCACCAGCACCACCACCACCACCAGTAACACCACCACCACCACCAGTAACAACACCACCACCAGTAGCACCAACAGCAGCAGTAACAACAGCAGCAGTAACAACAACAGCACCAGCACCACCACCACCACCAGCAGTAACAATAGCAGCAGTAACAACAACAACAGCAGCAGTAACAACAGCAGCAGTAACAACAACAACAACAGCTACAGACCATACAACAGGGAACAGCTTCTGTGAACACCAGCTTCAGTGAGTAAAATTGAATTATTTTGTACACACGTATATACACACACATACATATATATATACATATATACACGCATACATACACATATACATATATACACGCATACATACACATATACATACATATATACAGACATACACATACATATACACACACATATATACATATATACACATATATACACATATATACACAGACCTATATACACATAAATACGCATACATATATACACACATACATACATATATACACACATATACACACATATATACAAACATATATACATACACATACATACATATATACAAACATATATACACACACACATACATACATATATACAAACATACATATAAATATATACATGCATACATACATACACATATATATATATACATACATACATAATATATATATATACATATATATACATATATATACATATATAATGTATATATATACACATACATACATAATATATATATGTATATATATACATATAAATACATATATATACATACATATATATGCATATATATATATACATATATATATACGTGTACACATACGTATACATATATGCGTATACACATGTATATACACATATGCGTTTACTTACATACATATGTATATATACAAACATGCACACATACATACACATATACATACATATGTACACACGCGCGCACACAAGTATACATACACACACACGCATATATATGTATATATATATATATATATATATATATATATATAGTTTAATAAATGAACAGAGAACAAAAAACAAAGAGGCAGTACAAAAAATATTAGTTTCACGCTTGTATTAGTTTCACGCTTTACACTATATATATATATATATATATATATATATACGTTATTCCGGGTTGAATCGGAGGTAACCACAGTAAGTAAGGTACTCAATACATAGCAGAGTATAACAGTTTTAATATAGATGAGATTCTACAGGACTAGAACTGTTTCATTCATTAGAAATCATCAGGAATCTGGAGTAACAACAACAACAGTTGTTACTCCTGCAGATTCCTGATGATTTCTAATGAATGAAACAGTTCTAGTCCTGTAGAATCTCATCTATATATATATATATATATATATTATATATATATGTGCATGTATGTATGTTTCGTCTTTCACTATTTTCAATCACTACACTGCGGCCAAACAGAGAGGCTGCAGTGATGGGATTCGATCAATCTTATTCGATGACCCTAATCTTTTTATTTTATTAAGTTTTGTACTTATTTTATCGATCTCTGCTTGATGAACCACTATGTCACTGTAATTATAGAAGCAGAAACACATACACGCCGTAATACATACGCACATTTACATATTTATATGTATACATACATATACACTCACATGGATACATGTGTACTACATGTATATATATACAAACAAACATAAATACATACATACATGCATATATATAAATGTATATACATACATATATGCATATATATAAACGTACATACATACATACATGCATATATATAAATGTATATACATACATGCATATATATAAACGTACATACATACGTACATACAAACGTACATACATACAAACATACATACATACAAACACATACATACATAATAAACAATACACATGTACACATCTATACATACACACATACATAGATACAAACATACATATATACACACATACACATATACACACATACATACGGAAACATACACACATACAAACGTACACACATGCATACATACACATATACATACATACATACAAATACATACATATATACAAATATGCATATAAACATATATATATATAGGTACACGCACACAAACATACATACATAAATTCATACATACAAACATACATACATATACACATACATTGTTACACAGATACATACATGCATACTATATGAATACATACATATATGCATACACAGATACATACACATACATATAGAACGGGCTTCCACACCGTTTCTGTCTACCAAATTCCACTCACAGAGCATTGGTCATTTGTCTAGGGTGCCACGTAGTAGGACTACGTCTGAAACCACGTGGTAGCAAAGCGAACTCTATAATCACACGAACATACTTTCTGTGTGTGAGCACGTACATATATATGTGTGTGAGTGTGTGTGTGTGTGAGTGTATATATATATATATATGTAAAAGTTCTATTTAAATTGTTGGGATACAACAAGCAAATATTTTTATAACTGATATAAAGCACTCAACAAATATTTGGAGTAAAAATTGTCTGATGAAAGCGCACCATAATTTAACTTGGTGTCCTTGAAATATGTATAATGAAATAAATATGGTTTTATAAATATAGTTTCCATTTGTTAATATCGTATATATATATATATATATATAAATATATATATATATATATATACATATATATATATATATATATACATATATATATATATATATATAAGTTCGGGTGAGTTCGGATCTAGCTGTCGAAACGGCCGGAGCTCAGCCGTCGGGGTCCTGACTCTTTTTTTCCCTATATACATATATATATATAATAATAATTGTTTCTACTTTCGGCACAAGACCAGCAAAGTACCCAGTGTATTACTGGTACTTTATTTTATCGACCCCGTAAGGATGAAAGGCAAAGTTAACCTCGGCGGGATTTGAACTCAGTATTAGCCACAAGAGCTGACATGTAGGGGACAATACAAAGACAGGGACAGTGGGGGGTTTACAATAAGCTCGCGTAAAAGTGCACAATGGCGAGACTAAAATAATAATAAATGTGAAGACTAGAATCCAAGGATAAACATATATCAGAAATGGGGCGGTAAAAACCAGTTAGACCATAACTCAGCAGAGTACTCGATACTTGGGAGAGTAGAGAGTGGGTAATATGAAAAATTCGGGACCCCGACGGCTGAGCTCCGTTCGGATCTAGTTGTTAAAACGGCAGGAGCTCAGCCGTCGGGGTCCCGAATTTTTCATAGGTATATATGTGTATATATAGGCCCCTCTCTCTCTCTCAATATATATTTTT
>OZ024763.1:14518436-14520936 GCA_964016885.1 Eledone cirrhosa
AGAGAGGGAGGGAGAGGTAAAGAGAGGTAGAGAGAGTAAGATATATATATATAGAGGTAGAAAGGGAGAGGGAGTCAATTGGGAGTGAACTGTAAAAGAAATACGCGACCCGGTTTCGATTCTAGCAGGAATGTATTTGATGTCCCCTCCCCTCCCACTCTCTTCTTCCTTCCTCTGGGAACTTTACAATTCTTTGTTTCACGTAAAATTTGTTGCCACTAAATATGAACTATATAGAGAGATATTTAATGCTATACATTGATTTACACACACGTGTGTGTGTATGTGTATATATATATATATATATATATATATATATATATATATAAAGTATTAAAAAAATAATGAATAAAACAATAAAATAGTTCCTTATATTAAACAAAAAAAGTTCATTATTTAACGATCGTTTCTAGGACATATATGTGTTAGAATTGGCATGCATATTCAACAGGTCTATGTACAAAATTATACAAAATTATACAAACTATCAAATTTAATATACATACCAACACATACATATGCCGTCTTCAGAAATAATACCGTAAACTCTTGGTAGATTTATCTACATATATATATATATATCCCGACGGCAAAGTTACAAATAGGTAAAAAGAGATTAACACACACACACACACACACACACACACACACACACACACACACACACACACACACACACACACACACATGTATATATACTAGACCACCCGTGACCCGTTGGGTTACGTTCACTTCAAAATATTTTTTTAAAAATCATGTTCACTTAAAAATAATTTTTAAATAATTAAAATATACACAGACATGTATATAATGTGAAATGAAACTGGAAGGCCCATATATATATATATATATATACGTGTGTGTATGTGTATACATACATATATATATATATGTGTGTGTGTGGGGTGGGGGTGCGGAGTCTGTGATCTATATACACTGGCCAGACACACACACACACACACACACACACACATATATATACACAACAACAACTCCACCAGCTCTCTCTCTTCCATTCTCCTTCTCGATCTCCTCTCCCATCTCACTATGTCTCTCTTTAAATCTACTCTCTCACAACCACTATCGCTCTCTTTCTCTCTCTCTCTCTCTCTCTGTTTATGAAGGTACTCAGAAAAAACCCATATCTCGGGAACCCGTGATCCGATTTATGCGAAACTTGTTTTATTCCATCTGTATTCCCATTTCAGGGTCAACTTCCTTTCAAAATATTTTCCCATTATACACCCTTTTGGCTCTATTACATTAAAGACAAGCAAGCAAGCACAGAGTTTTAGTATTTTATATATATATATATATATATATATATATATATATATATATATATATAGTTATACTTTGGGAGGGTCATGTTGCCAATAAGAAACACACGCACCAGTTGCTTTCACTTCAATCTATTATATATTTATAAATTTATGTGTTTCTTATTGGCAACATGACCCTCCCAAAGTATAACAATATCGGTTTCAACACACGATTTCAGATAAAGAATCTTGCTAAACAAATTCAGAAACGATATATATATATATATATATATATATATATATATATATATATATATATATATATATAGTAATAATAAATACAAAGACCAAAATCCGACGAGGACTCGATAAGGATTATGTATATATATATATATATATATATATATATATATATATAAGTATATACAAACCCGCAGAGTAAATATTTATCATTAATATAGATTAAAAGTTTAATCTCTATTAATTTATATATATATATATATATATATATTTATATATATATGCACCCTCAAGTTTATTTATACACAAACACACACATAAATATATATACATTCGCACATGTATATGTATTTACACTCATTCCTATAAAAGTGCTGTGTGTGTTATTGAATACACGCACACGCGCGCACACACACACATACATATATATATATATATATATATATATATATATATATATATATATATATATACATACGTAGTGTGGTGGTGGTGTTGTGTGGTGGTGTGTGGTGGTATGGTCTGGTGTAGTGTATTGTGGTATTGCTTTGGTAGAGTGATGATGTTGGTGGTAGTGTTGGTGTTGATGTTGGTGTGGCGCTGGTGGTGATGGTGATGGTAGTGTTGGTGTTTGCAGTATTAGTGTGGGTGGTAGTGATGATAAAATTGTTGTTGCTATTGTTGTTGGTAGTGTTTGACGTTGGTAGGGATGGTGTTGATGCGGGAGGTTGTGGTGGTGGGGGATTGTATGGGTGGTGGCCGTTGTGGTGGCGGTGGTAGCGTTGATGGGAATGGTGTTGGGGAGTGGGGGAATTTCAAACGAATGAAACAGTTACCTTCTCTATGAACGCATTGAAAACCTTATTTATCTGTGGCTTCTTACCGACGACCCCCTTCAGAAAACCCTTCTTTTTTATTTATCCCCCTCCACTGAGCCCCTAACGACTACCTTTATACAATGATTACTAAACTGAAGTGAGACACATCAATGAAGAACT
>OZ024763.1:14530936-14535936 GCA_964016885.1 Eledone cirrhosa
ATGGCGGGGGGGGGGGATTGTTGGTGTGTTGGTGTTGATGGTGGTGGTGGAGTGGGGTGGTGGTGTTGGTGGTGTGGCATTGTAGTGCTGGTGATGGATTCTAGTGCTGGTTTTGTTGTTGTTGGTTGTGGTGGTGTTGTTGTTGGTGGTGTTGTGGTGGTAGTGATGGTGGTAGTTGTGGTTGGAGATTGTAGTGTTGGTGGTGGTGTGGGATTGGAAGTACTGTTGTTGTAGACGGTGGTGCTGGCGTTGGTGGTGGTGGTGGTGGTGGTGGTGGTGGTGGTGAGAGATTTCTGGTTTCGGATATTGTTTTCTTTTAATTGTTCATGTTTGTTTGGGGTATTTTTCAATATTTCCGATACCGTCATTGTTGTTGTTGGTGGTGGTGGTTGTAGTAGTAGCGGTGACGACGGTGGTGGTGTTAGTGGTGGTGGTGACGGTGGTGGTGATTTTGCTGTTGTTGTCGTTGTTTGTTTTTGCCCAGGTTAAACTTGACCAAGCAGACATAGCATCGATATATATATATATATATATATATATATATATATGGCGGTCGATGTTGGAGTCGGTAGAGGGTTAGATATTTGTGCCGTGTCTCTGCGTTCTGCGGTTCATCATATCTGGGTTGATGAAGGGCAAAGTGAACAACGGCAGGATTTGAACCCATTACGCTGAGAGTCGGACACTGAGAAATTTAATTTGACGCTCTAACGCCTCTGCCAAACTCTCCACCATTATGAAACAATAAAAACAATATTTTCAATGGCGACCGAAATTTCTGGTTGCGTGTAACTAAGTTAAATTACGACAGAGAAGAGGAACGCAACTTATCTCTCTCATTATATCTGGACACTGAAAGGACATGATACCGTAAAAAAGAATCAAAATAATTGTTTCTACTTTTGGCACAAGGCCAGCAATTACCCCAGTGCATTACTGGTGCTTTATTTTATCGACCCCGTGAGGATGAAAAGCAAAGTTAACCTTGGCGGGATTTGAACTCAGATCGTAAAGGAGCGTAACTCTATGCTGCAAAGCATGTTGTCCTACAATAATCAGTGGTAATGATGATGAAAAAAATCAAAATAATTGTTTCTACTATTGGCACAAGGCCAGCAATTACCCCAGTACATTACTGGTACTTTATTTTATCGACCCCGTAAGGATGAAAGGCAAAGTTAACCTCGGGGGGATTTGAACTCAGAATGGCAAGGGCCGTAACTCTATGCGTCAAAGCATGGCGTCCGACCCTCTACCGATACTGCCAATCCACAAAATAATGAAAGGAAACAATGAAAGATCTTGCAGTAGATTAGAACCCTTGGAAGTAATAGAGTTGGTAATTTAAATATCTGAAGGCGACAGCCATCTCATGTGTTGGGGGTGACAGGGAATCTGTCATTGTCTCTGCCCTGAAATAATTTCTCCACCCACACAAACCAATTTCCTTTCTATCTCGGTGTTTCTGTAAACAACCATATTGAAATTCTGGGAGATTGTCATTACACTCTCCTCCTGCTCCCACCACTACTACTACCACCACCACCACCACCACCACCACCACCACTACTACTATCACCACCACCACTACTACCAATACTACTACTACTACCACGACCAATACTACTACCACCACCACCAATACTACTACTACTATCACTACCACCACCAATACTACCACTACTATCACCACCACCACTACTACTACCACCACCACCACTTCCACTTCCACTACTACTACTTCTACTACTATCACCACCAATACTACTACTATAACCACCAGAACTACCACCACCACTACAATCACCACCAATACTACTACTATAACCACCAGAACTCCCACCACCACTACTATCACCACCACCACTTCCACTACTACTACTACTACTACTACTACTACTACCACCACCACTACAACTACTACCACCACCACACCACTACAACCACTACCACCACCATCACTACCACTACCACCACTACTACTCATTTATTATTGTACCTTCTTTATTGCTTTCTTAGTCTTTGCTCAACAGATCTTCACTGCCATCACCACCACCATTAATGTCACCACCATCTCCACCACCACCTCCACCATCACCTCCACCATCACCATTAATGTTACCACCACCACCATTAATGTCACCACCACCACCACCATTAATGTCATCACCATCGCCACCACACCAACACTAACGCCCGACCTTCACCATCAACACCACTACCACCACTGCTACCACCACCACTACCACCATAACCCAACCCCCACTACCCCCACCGCCACCACGATCTCATCTACCATTTAAAATTAACCTTTTTCACCTTAAACAAATAAATCATTTGAAATTTCAACCAACATTTAAGAACAAAACAAAATAATATATGAATACAAATATATATATATATATAATAATATAATATAATATATACATATAATATAATATAATATAATATATGTATATATAATATAATATATGTATATATAATATATGTATATATAATATAATATATATATATAATATAATATAATATATGTATATATAATATAATATATATATAATACTAGCAGTGGTACCCGGCGTTGCACGGGATATGGTATTTTGGAACGCGGGCCGCCAACAGACTTAATCGTGGAAAAACTGCATGCCTGGACAAAATGTAAAAAAAATAAACCGAATACTCTGATGGCTGGATAATCTTTAACATTTTCCTCGATGAAGCAGGAAAAATGCAGGTTTTCACCTAATGCGGGCCGTAGGGGATCAAGAAAATGAATTTTTTTATGTGCATAATATGCCTTTAAATTTCGGGAAAATCGGCTAGACGTAACGCCTCCATGAAGTTTTTCACCTAATGCGGGCCCTAGGCCATAAGAAAGTTGGATTTTCTTTGCTGACGGTATGAAGAAGAGACTGACTAATACATAATTACAATTTCAAGGAAATCGTTCTGACGTAACGCCTCAAAAAACCCCTAAAAATCAGTTTTTCACCTCATGCGGAGATAAAAAAAAGTTGAAAGACACACAAACAAACACACACAGAGACAGACATCCTCAAAGAAGTGACGTAATGCAGACAGCCAGACATACAGACAGATATTATAAGGGCGCGACGTTATATGTATGTATCTATCTAAAAAGAGAAAGACTAAGAATTATAGAGCGAGATCGCTAAATCGCCTAATGCGGTCCCTAGGGCATTGAAAATTTGAAATGTTTTTTGCTCAGAACACTCGCTGAAACTTAAGTATTGCATGTGTAAAGTTTGAAAACAGTCGGTTGGGTGGCTCTCGAGTTTTAGGGAGTCAGACAAAAAGAAAGACAGACAGCAAAGAATCACTGGTTTCACTCTTAACGGGATTTTCTGAAACTAAAAAAAATCAATCTGTGAACGCAGAAGTAAATATTTCGAAAAACATTACACACTATATATATATATATATACACACACACACTATATATATATACATACACACACACATATAGCTACGACATAATGTCGTAATGCAGACAGTCAGACATACAGACAGATATTATAAGGGCGCAATGTTATATCTATGTATCTATCTAAAAAGAAAGACTAAGAATTATAGAGAGAGATCGCTAAATCGGTTAATGCTGTCCCTAGGGCTTTGAAAATTTGAAATATTCTTTGCTCAAAACACTCACAGGACCATAAGTATTACATGTGTAAAGTTTGAAAACAATCGGTTGGGTGGTTCTCGAGTTTTAGGGAGTCAGACAAACAGACATTCTGTTTGAGATATATATATATATGCGTTTTCGTCAGATATGTTGATTTAAAACTGCACTATTCACAAGTGTGTTTTAACCTTCATATCATGTCTCCCTATTTTATCTGACGAAAACGCAAATGTTATTGCATGATGATATTTGTTTTTGAAATGCGCATAATAAAATACATGGAACTCTTTTAACCATCTTTTGATCTTATATATTATATATATATAAGCAAAAGGGATATTCAATTTGTTGGTAATTCAACAAATATAAATGTTTATAACTGATTCAGAGCACTCTACAGATTTTCTGGAGTATAATATACAATGATATTAAATGAATGGAAACTATATTTATAAAACCATATTTATTCTATTCTATATATTTGAAGGGTTCCAAAATGTTGGTACCCTTGAAATATATATAATAGAATAAATATGGTTTTATAAATATAGTTTCCATTTATTTAATTGTTTCTACTTTTGGCACAAGGCCAGCAATTACCCAGTATATATATATATATATATATATATATATATATATATATATGATCAAAAGTTTAACAAGGTTCATTGATTAATCAATGGATAAAATTTTACTGAGGTACCGAGCTATTTCATGAGTACGTCCTCATCAGATAAAATAAAATAAATTGATGTCTGACATACCCCAACTGTGTTGATGGTTCAATTCCAGTCTTATTTTATCTGATGAGGACGTACTCATGAAATAGCTCTGAAATAGCTCAGTGCCTCTGAAATATGTATAATAAAATATATTTGATCACATGAATGTCTATATTTATTAATATTTTGAAGTAATATATATATATTATATATATATATATATATATATATATATATATATATATATATATATATATATATACATACACACACACATATATATATATATATAATACACACACATATATTGTATGCGTGTGATGCAATACTATATATATCTGCCTACTCTATTGAATATATACACACACACACACACACATCTATATATAATACACACACATATATTGTATGCGTGTGATGCAATACTATACATATCTGCCTACTCTATTGAATGCTGTGTATGTAGTATGTCCTTCCTGTTACATAGCCACAGCCATATATCCACGTGTTAGTGCAACATGTTAATGCAGGTTTTATCCTCTCTTAAACGCCACCCGATCTATTGAACTTGCGTTGATGTGGCAAACATCCCTGTTTATTTATTAATATATTTTCCATGCTTATCTCCCTTCTTC
>OZ024763.1:14540936-14560936 GCA_964016885.1 Eledone cirrhosa
ACATATATATATACTTACGTACATACATGCATGCATACAGATATACATATATATACATACATATACATACATACATATATGCATACATACATACATACATACATACATACATACATACATACATACATACATACACATTCATGCATGTATGCATACATACATACCCATACATACATACATACATGCATACACATACACATGCATATATATACATGCACATAAACACATGTACTTATACATATACATACACATATACATACGTATATATACATACACATATATACACACACACATAGATATGCACCCATGCATACACACGATGGCCGCAAACTCTGCAAAGAGCATTGCAGTCGCTTGTCAGATTACAGAGTTTGGTGCACTTTTAGGCCAGCCACACGAATCTGTAACAGATCCTCAACAATCAATGGCTGTACTGTGAAGGTTTTTTAAGCGGGCAAAGGCCTTGCACTCGACCGATGCCACTCTCTGAGCATCGAAAACACTACTCGAAAAGCTTGCTTGATGGAGAGGGTGATATTTGGACACCCTGCGGGATGAAATACAAGACTCGGCAGAGGGCGGAGGAACTCAGCAGAGTCAACGGCCATCCAAATAGTACACATACATACATATATATATATATATATATATATATATATATATATATATATATATATATATATAGGAACGAGTAGGACCCCGACGGCTGAGCTCAAGCCGTTTCGACGGCTAATTCTGGTCCAGAATTAGCCGTCGAAACGGCTTCAGCTCAGCCGTCGGGGTCCTACTCGTTCCTATTACCCACTCTACTACCCTAAGTATTGAGTACTTTGGTGTGTTATGGTCCACCTGGTTCCTTACCACATTTCCTTCGTTATATATATATATATATATATATATATACATTCATACATACACATATGCAGACGTACATATATATATACATACACACACATATATACACATATGCAGACGTACATATATATATACATACACACATATACACACACACACACACACACACACACACACATATATACACATATATATATACATATACATACCTACATATACATATATATATATACACATACATACCTACATATACACATACACACACATATATACACGCACATATATATACTCACATACCTGCATATGGTGGCTGCCAACTCGTTTTCGAGTACGGCCACTACTTTATATCCATGTAGGAGAACCCCTACCAATGCGCTGTACGAGTGTGACTTTTTAGTCCAGCCTGCGACTTGAAAACTCTGGTACAAACACTACACTTGTGACAATTACTGACACATAGTGCTGGGCCCATGGTACCATGTGACGACAAGTGCAGAGAGATTGATTGAAACATATGTAATATATTTAATGTGTATATATATATATTTAGTGAAGGCGTGTGGCTGAGTTGTTAGAGAATTGGATTCACAATCTTGAGGTTGTGAGTTCGATTCCTGGACCGGGCGATGCGTTATGTCCTTGAGCAAGACACTTTATTTCACGTTGCTCCTTCTACCTGGAGTTGCGACCGATAGATAGTATTAGCAATTGGAAAGACCAACGGAAACATTGTTTCCTCGGTCCGATTTGACGAAAGTCGATCGCTTTAAAAAAAAAAAAAAAAAATACATATATATTAATGTTTTAATATATATATATTGACACTGCACTCAGTGCTCCTGTGGGAACCCCTACATGGATACACTGGAAGAGGAAGACCAAGGTTAACGTATGTTGATGCCCTAAGGACAGACACTGGTCTGTTGGAGACGCAGGACATGGCAGCGATAATGAGGGACAGAGACCGCTGGAGAGAACTCGTCCATGGATCTCGGGAATTTTACTCGCCCTAAATATATATATAGACCTGGATTTGCGACCGACAAGTAGTATTAGCAATTGGAAAGACCAATGGAAACATTGTTTCCTCGGTCCGATTTGATGAGCTCCACCCCACTCGTTAAGTGAATGAGGTCTGACTGTTTTATATATATATCCGAAAGGGTGCGGTAAAATACCAGGTGGACCATAACGCACCAGAGTACTCGATACTTGGAGTAGTAGAGTTGGGAATAGGAAAAGATTCAGGACCCTGACGGCTGTCCATATATGGACTGTAGCCCTTGATAAGTTCAGCTAGATTTCCACCGTGCGAAGACCGGCGATTCAATTCGGATCTAGCTGTCGAAACGGCCGGAGCTCTACCGTTGGGGTCCTGAATCTTTTCATATATATATATATATATATATATATATATATATATATATATGTGTGTGTGTGTGTGTGTGTGTGTGTGTGTGTGTGTGTGTGTGTGTGTGTTTATCACGAGTTCAATCGGGGGTAACCACAGTAAGATACTCAGTATATATCAGAGTATAAATATTTAATATAGAAATGGCTTCTACAGGATTAGAACTGTTTCATTCGGAGGAAATCATCAGGAAAGGCCTGGCGTTTCCCGATTTCCTCCGAATGAAATAGTTCTAGTCCTGTAGAAGCCATTTCTATATGATATATATATATGTGTGTGCGTGTGCGTGTGCGTGTGCGCGTGTGTGTGTGTGTGTGTGTGTTATCCACCAAAAATGACAGTGCTTATAATCAAATAATTCTTTGATTACAACACTCTACGTAAAGATACTTCAATCCTCAATAATCCGCAACATTCTCCATTTTGTCACTCCCGCCATCACAGTCTTCCATTATACAGTCATTTAAATAAATTACTATAATTTTCTCACACATTTTCTTTTATCAACATCAAACATATATCCTCCGAATTACGATGACTTTTTTCTAGCTATGTATTTTATGTATTATGTATGTATGTATGTATGTATGTATGTATGTATGTATGTATGTATGTATGTATGTATGTATGTATGTGTATGTGTGTGTGTATGTATGTATGTATGTATATGCATGCATGTATGTATGTATGATGTATGTATTATGTATGTATGTGCGCGTATGTCTGTATGTATGTATGTAGGTATCTATCGATCTATCTATCTTGGGGCTGTTATTGAAATTTGTTATGGCTCTTCTCCGAAGATAGATATATTGGTAAATATACATGAATAGATAGCGATAGCTTGACAGGCAAATAGACGGACAGGTATGTAGGTAGATATATAGATAGAAAAGATTGTTGGTAGATAGATAATTAACTCGTAGGTAGGTATGTTGGTAGGTTCGTTGAGAGAGAGAGAGAGAGATGTAAATATAAATACATACACACATACACACACATACATACATACATAGATACATACATACATACATACACACATACATACATGGTGGCTGCCAACTCGTTTTCGAGTACGGCCACTACTTTATATCCATGTAGGAGAACCCCTACCGATGCGCTGAACGAGTGTGACTTTTTAGTCCAGCCAGCGACTTGAAAACTCTGGTACAAACACTACACTTGTGACAATTACTGACACATAGTGCTGGGCCCATGGTACCATGTGACGACAAGTGCAGAGAGATCTCCAGATATAAAGCAATGCCTGTGCCGTGAAGCTTTTATAGTGAGCAAAGGCATTGCACAAAGCCAGTCCCACTCTCTTAACCAAGATGATATTTACCAAAAAGAAGAACAAGTCAACATCATTGGATACCATCAGCGTTGCAGGTGTTATATCAGAGTTTTCCTTCTAGAATTCTGCCTTGACAAAGGCTAAGGGGTCATCTCTCCCGGTGGTTTTGGATGGCCATTGACTCTTAAGAGCTCCTTTGCCTTTTGACAGGTTTTGTTGTTAGTCCTGCAGGATGTCCAAAGTCACCCTCCTCACCAAGAAACCTTGGTGGGGTTGCCAGTTTAGTCGCCAACGACCCGACCATGAGACAGGTTGTACTGGGATACATGTTACCAGTAGCACCAACTGGTGACCTGACATATATACATATATACATACATACATACATACATACATACATACATACATACATGGTGGTGGCTGCCAACTCGTTTTCGAGTACGGCCACTACTTTATATCCATGTAGGAGAACCCCTACCGATGCGCTGAACGAGTGACCTTTTAGTCCAGCCAGCGACTTGAAAACTCTGGTACAAACACTACACTTGTGACAATTATTGACACATAGTGCTTTGCCTTTGGTACCATGTGACGACAAGTGCAGAGAGATCTCCAGATACAAAGCAATGCCTGTGCCGTGAAGCTTTTATAGTGAGCAAAGGCACTGCACAAAGCCAGTCCCACTCTCTTAACCAAGATGATATTTACCAAAAAGAAGAACAAGTCAACATCATTGGATACCATCAGGGTTGCAGGTGTTATATCAGAGTTTTCCTTCTCCTAGAATTCTGCCTTGACAAAGGCTAAGGGGTCATCTCTCCCACTGATTTTGGATGGCCATTGACTCTTAAGAGCTCCTTTGCCCTTTGACAGGTTTTGTTTTTAGTCCTGCAGGATGTCCAAAGTCACCCTCCTCACTAAGAAACCTTGGTGGGGTTGCCAGTTTAGTCGCCAACGACCCGACCATGAGACAGGTTGTACTGGGATACATGTTACCAGTAGCACCAAGTGGTGACCTGACATACATACATACATACATACATACACACACATACACACATACATACATACATACACATACATACATACATACATACATACACACACATACACACACACACACATACATTCATACACATACATGCATGCATACATACATATCATGTCTGCAACTCGTTCGAGTAATGCCGTCGCTTGATACGTAAGGATGAGCATCACTGACGTGGCGTTTTAGTCCTGTTAGGGACTTGCCTGTGGCCAGCAATGCTATGCATTACTAAAAATATCACATATCAAGCGATACCTATGCTTGAAGCATTTTTAAGTGAGGAAAAGCTTCGAATGGGGCCAATCCCACTCTCTGAATATCTACTGCATTTACCTAAAAAGAAGAACTGGCCTACACCATTGGATGCAAACGATGTCACAGGTTTTATATCAGAGTGACCTTCTCCTAGAGAGATGTCTTAATGAAGACTAGGAGTCTCTCACTCCTCAGATGTCACAGGTTTTATTACAGAGTGACCCTCTACTAGAGAGATGTCTTAATGAAGACTAGGGGTCTCTCACTCCTCAGATGTCACAGGTTTTATATCAGAGTGACCTTCTACTAGAGAGATGTCTTAATGAAGACTAGGGGTCTCTCACTCCTCAGATGTCACAGGTTTTATATCAGAGTGACCCTCTACTAGAGAGATGTCTTAATGAAGACTAGGGGTCTCTCACTCCTCAGATGTCACAGGTTTTATATCAGAGTGACCCTCTACTAGAGAGATGTCTTAATGAAGACTAGGGGTCTCTCACTCCTCAGATGTCACAGGTTTTATATCAGAGTGACCTTCTACTAGAGAGATGTCTTAATGAAGACTAGGGGTCTCTCACTCCTCAGATGTCACAGGTTTTATATCAGAGTGACCCTCTACTAGAGAGATGTCTTAATGAAGACTAGGGGTCTCTCACTCCTCAGATGTCACAGGTTTTATATCAGAGTGACCTTCTCCTAGAGAGATGTCTTAATGAAGACTAGGGGTCTCTCACTCCTCAGATGTCACAGGTTTTATATCAGAGTGACCTTCTCCTAGAGAGATGTCTTAATGAAGACTAGGGGTCTCTCACTCCTCAGATGTCACAGGTTTTATTACAGAGTGACCTTCTACTAGAGAGATGTCTTAATGAAGACTAGGGGTCTCTCACTCCTCAGATGTCACAGGTTTTATTACAGAGTGACCTTCTACTAGAGAGATGTCTTAATGAAGACTAGGGGTCTCTCACTCCTCAGATGTCACAGGTTTTATATCAGAGTGACCTTCTCCTAGAGAGAAGTCTTAATGAAGACTAGGGGTCTCTCACTCCTCAGATGTCACAGGTTTTATATCAGAGTGACCTTCTCCTAGAGAGATGTCTTAATGAAGACTAGGGGTCTCTCACTCCTCAGATGTCACAGGTTTTATTACAGAGTGACCTTCTACTAGAGAGATGTCTTAATGAAGACTAGGGGTCTCTCACTCCTCAGATGTCACAGGTTTTATATCAGAGTGACCTTCTACTAGAGAGATGTCTTAATGAAGACTAGGGGTCTCTCACTCCTCAGATGTCACAGGTTTTATATCAGAGTGACCCTCTACTAGAGAGAAGTCTTAATGAAGACTAGGGGTCTCTCACTCCACAGACACACACACAAATATATATATATACACAAATACACACGCACACACGCATATATATATATATATATATTTATATATATAAATACACACGCACACACGCACATATATATACATATATATATATTTATATATACAAATACACACGCACACACGCATATATATATATATATATTTATATATACAAATACACACGCACACACGCATATATATATATATATATTTATATATACAAATACACACACACACACGCATATATATATATATGCATACATACATACATATATATATACACACATATTCATACATACATGCATACATATATATACATACACACACACATATACACACACATATATATAAAGAGAGAGAGAGAGAGAGAGAGAGAGAGAGAGTGAGAGACAGAGAGAGAGAAAGAGAGAGAGAGAGACAGAGAGAGAGATGTATATATAAATAGACTCCTGTTTTATATTTAATGGTCTCTTTGAAGATAATATATTGTGTTTGTGTCTTTCTGAGATATTGTCTCGCTGTCTTCACTTCTCAATATTCGCCATTTTCTTTTTCATTTTCTAATTATAGAAATGTCCTTCATTTTAGTATACCCCCTCTTCTATAGCCTCTTTCTCTTTCTTTCTTTTCCCCCTCTCTCCTCTCCAGCCTCTCTCTCTCTCTCTCTCTCTCTCTCTCTATATATATATATATATATATATATATATATATATATAAGTAACCAAAAGTTAAACAAGATTCATTGATTAATCAATGAATATAGTTTTACAATAGATTAGAAGCACTCAACAATGAAGTTTTCTGGAGTTAATATTAATTCATATATATATATATATATCGTATATTTCTCCCAATCTCTCTCTCTCTTCCTCATTTCTCTCTCTCCCTCTCTCAATCTCTCTCTTTCCCTCTTCTCAACCTCTCTCTCTCTCTCTCCCTCTCTCAATCTCTCTCTCTCCCTCTCTCAATCTCTCTCTCTCTCTCTCTCTCTATGCATCTCTCTGTCCCTCTTGTCTTTCAATATCTCACTCTTCCTTTCTCTTGCTATCATCATTATCATCATCACCCCCACCCCCTATCAGCACCGCCGCCGCCACCACCACGAGCACAACATCATCATTACCACCGCCATCACCACGAGTTAAAGACCACCACCACCACCAACACGAGTACATTATTATCACCTCCACCATCACGAGTACAACAACATTACGAACAATACCAAACACAACTACCACCAACACCACCACCACACGTCCACTTTCAACACCACCACCACCCCTACCACCACCACGAGTAAAACACCACCACCAACACTATCACTACCACCGCCTTCATCACATGTACAATAGCACCACCACCACCGCCTTCATCAGGAGTACAACAGCAGCACCACCACTACCAATAGCACCACCATCACCACCACTACCAATAGCACCACCCACCACCACCACCACTATATTATAATTCCACCACCACCACCACTACTATATTATAATTCCACTACCACCACTACTATTACTACCACCCCTCCCCACTACTACTACTATATTATAATTCCACCACCACCACCCTACCATCACCCCCTCCACCACTACTACTATATTATAATTCCACTACCACCACCACCCCTACACCACCACCACCACCACTACCATCACCACCACTACTACTACATTATAATTCCACTACACCACCACCACTACCACCACCACCACCACCACTACCCCCACCACCACTACTACTACTATATTATAATTCCACCACCACTACCACCACTACCACTACACCACCACCACCACCACCACCACCACCACCTCTACTATAATTCCAATTATTCCCAGTTGTGTTTGGTCAGGTACAACATTGATTCTCATTATTTCACAATTTTTACAGAAATTACAGTTTTTTCTTTTTAGGTATTGTTATATTACTACACTATGGCTTGGTGGATTGGCAGAATCGGTAGAGGGTCGGACGCCATGCTTTAAAGCATAGAGTTACGGCCCTTGCCATTCTGAGTTCAAATCCCGCCGAAGTTAACTTTGCCTTTAATCCTTACTGGGTCGGTAAAATAAAGTACCAGTAATACACTGCGATAATTGCTGGCCTTGTGCCAAAAGTAAAAACAATTATTATATCAACTTTTTCTAGTTGATGTCCTCTCCTTCTCCATCCCCCATTCCCCATTCCTTTATTCGATGTCATGGGAAGCACTATGACCGAATTATTGAAACTTTGGTAGACGGAAACTGTTTGGAAGCCCGTCGGACGGACAGTTCCTGCAATGCAAAGGGCCAGCCTTGTCCCCCCCCACACACACACACACAGTCATACACACACAGTGTTACACAATCTCCATGAGAATTTCGTTAAGTACACACATGTCTGTTCTGTGGAATACTCAGCCACTTGCAATACAAAATGGACTGTACCTGTAATTTAAAAGGTCAGCATTGTCATACACTGTGCCGTGCTGAATCTCCCTGTGAACTACGTTAAGGGTACACGTGTTTGTGGAATGCTCAGACACTTCTACCGTAATACATGATAGACTGTGCCTGTCATTCAAAGGGCCAACTTTCTCACATACTGTGGATAACCGATTCTCCCTGAGAATTGCGTTAATGGTACATATGCCCGTGGAATACTCAGCCATTTACACATTAATTTAAGGAGCAGTCTGTTCGTTGATCTAACAACTGGGACACTCGTCGTCGAAATCGACGGAGATCCATTCCAGTTTATGTAAACCCCCACATCGTCATGGTTTTCCGTCCCTTGAATGTATTGTCTTCAGGCATCGTAAACCCTTCTGGCCAAACAGAAAAAACAAAATCCTGATTTTACGCAGTTTGAACATTGATCAACCTAGCAAACCGTACTCATGTTTAATCAAACTGCTTGACTAAATATTCTGCCTGCTATATCGGTTTTCAAGCCGAGTGAGGGACGGATGGAGGGGCCTGAATGTAAAATATAATTATTATGAAATAACATTTGTATTATTAAATTTTTTTAATTATCATTATTGTCTTAAAGTGGAGTTTATTCCCCCATCCATGGATGGATGTAGTTTATCCATTTTGATGCCAAACTGCCTCAAACCTCCCCAGGTTTTACCACACAGAGCTGTTTGTCTTTAATGTTTTTGTATTTATTTGAAAATCTTCCATTATAAGAGCATTTGTTGCTCCAAACGTCAGCTTAATGAGAAGGTTAGTTATCTTACTAAATCCCTCCACTTTTTTTTTATATTTTCAAAATTAATTTGAAAATCATAGACTGCGTCTTTCATAAGAAATGGCGGTGAATTAACAGTATCGGTTGGGCGTCGGACAACACTCTTAGCGGCATAGAGTTATGGCCATTTATGTTCTGAGTTCAAATCCTGCCGAGGTTAGCTTTGCCTTTCATCCTTACGGAGTCGATAAATAAAGTACCAGTAATGAACTGGGGTCGATTTAATCGACTTTCCCCTCTCCCCAAATTACTGGCCTTGTGCCTAAAGTAGAAATCATTATGTTGGCAGTATCGGTAGAAGGTCCGACAACAGGCTTTGCAGCATAGAGTTATGGCCGTTTACGTTCTGAGTTCAAATCTTGTCGAGGTTAGCTTTGCCTTTCATCCTTACGAGGTCGATAAAATAAAGTACCAGTAACGCATTGGGGTCGATTTAATTGGCTTTTACCTCCCCACAGATTGTTGTCCTTATGCCTAAATCAGAAAACATAATTATTATTCCTGACAGAATCGTGGGGGCAGAGTCCTCAAACACTCCCTCCAGCAGGCCCTGTCAGAAGTAACCGTCTCCAATTGATCCTGCTGGATCCCCAAGCGAGACCATCCAAGCTCATGGATTTTATCCAACCATCTTGTTCGGGGTTTACCCCTGGCTCACCTGCTAATTGGTTTTGGTTAAAACATCCGTCCAGTGATTCTTTCCTGAGACATTCTAACCACATGTCCATAGTATCGGAGCTGTGATCTCTCAATTCGGAGAAGTAGCAGCTCTACCTGGAGCGACTCTCCAGTGGTTCTTTCCTGAGACATTCTAACCACATGCCCATAGTATCACAGCTGTGATCTCTCAATTCGGAGAAGTAGCAGCTCTACCTTGAGCGACTCTCCAGTGGTTCTTTCCTGAGACATTCTAACCACATGCCCATAGTATCACAGCTGTGATCTCTCAATTCGGAGAAGTAGCAGCTCTACCTGGAGCGACTCTCCAGTGGTTCTTTCCTGAGACATTCTAACCACATGCCCATAGTATCACAGCTGTGATCTCTCAATTCGGAGAAGTAGCAGCTCTACCTTGAGCGACTCTCCAGTGGTTCTTTCCTGAGACATTCTAACCACATGCCCATAGTATCGGAGCTGTGATCTCTCAATTCGGAGAAGTAGCAGCTCTACCTTGAGCGACTCTCCAGTGGTTCTTTCCTGAGACATTCTAACCACATGCCCATAGTATCACAGCTGTGATCTCTCAATTCGGAATAGTAGCAGCTCTACCTGGAGCGACTCTCCAGTGGTTCTTTCCTGAGACATTCTAACCACATGCCCATAGTATCGGAGCTGTGATCTCTCAATTTGAAGAAGTAGCAGCTCTACCTTGAGCAACTCTCCAGTGGTTCTTTCCTGAGACATTCTAACCACATGCCCATAGTATCGGAGCTGTGATCTCTCAATTTGGAGAAGTAGCAGCTCTACCTTGAGCGACTGTCCAGTGGTTCTTTCCTGAGACATTCTAACCACATGCCCATAGTATCGGAGCTGTGATCTCTCAATTCGGAGAAGTAGCAGCTCTACCTTGAGCGACTCTCCAGTGGTTCTTTCCTGAGACATTCTAACCGCATGCCCATAGTATCGGAGCTGTGATCTCTCAATTCAGAGAAGTAGCAGCTCTACCTTGAGCGACTGTCCAGTGGTTCTTTCCTGAGACATTCTAACCGCATGCCCATAGTATCGGAGCTGTGATCCCTCAATTCGGCGAAGTAGCAGCTCTACCTTGGGCGACTCTCTGATAAGGGTTAACTCGAATACCGAATTGAAGATGGTGAGTTTAGTTTTTACTCATACCCCCTTCTTCTGATGACCGAATGCCGAAGAATGGATCCATGTTCTGTGGCTAGTTAATGAATTCATGTTCAATGCCCAGTTAATTTATTCATGTTCAGTGGCCAGTTAAATGAATGTCATTTATTAGAGCAGAATGAAATTAATTTTGATAAAATAATTGCTTTTTGGTTTCGTCAACATATACACACAAATACACACATACACATAGACACACAAACACATATATATATACAAACACACACAGACATATATATACACACAGATACGGAAGCATATATATATACACAGGCACACAAACATATATACACACAGACACGCAAACACACGAATATATATATATATACACACAGAGACACACAAACATATATGTACACGGACAGACAAACATATACATACACACACACAAACATATATATATATATATATGCACGCAGATACAAACATATATGTGCACGTAGATACACACACATACACAAACATTTATATATACATATAGACAGTCGAACATGTATATACACATAGAGACATATATACACAGACACACAGACATGTATATACACACACAAAGACATTTATATACACACACACAGATAGTAATAATAATAAATGCGAAGACTAAAATCCAAAGAGGGCTCGATAAGGATAAATATATATCAAATATATAAGAACCCTATATATATATATATATATATATATATATGAAAATGTTTAACCCCGACGGCAGAAGTTCTAGTATATATATATATAGAGAGAGAGAGAGAAGAGAGAGGGGAGAAAGAGAGAGAGAGGAGCGAGAGGAGAGAGAGGAGAGGAAGGAAAGGAGAGAGAGAGCAGAGAGGGAGAGGAGAGAGCAGAGAGGGAGAGCAGAGAGGGAGAGAGCAGAGGGGAGAGAAGAGAGAAGAGAGGGAGAGAAGAGAGGGAGAGAAGAGAGGAGAGAGAGGAGAGAGGAGAGAGGAGGGAGAGAAGAGAGGAGAGAGAGGAGAGAGAAGAGAGAGAGGGGAGAGAGAGGAGAGAGAGAGAGGAGAGAGAGAGGAGAGAGAGGAGAGAGAGATATGAGATGGAGGGAGACGGGGGGGGGAGACGGGGGGAGAGAGAGGGGGGAGCAGAGAGTGGGAGGAGAGAGAGTGAGAGAGGAGAGAGAGTGAGAGGAGAGAGGAAAGAGAGAGAGGAGAGAGAGAGAGGAAACGGAGAGAGAGAGGAAACAGAGAGAGGAAAGAGAGAGGAAACAGAGAGAGGAAACAGAGAGAGGAGAGAGAGAGGAAGGAGAGAGAGAGGAAGGAGAGAGAGAGGGAGGAGAGAGAGAGGGAGGAGAGAGAGAGGGAGGAGAGAGAGGGAGGGAGGAGAGAGGGAGGAGAGAGAGGGAGAGAGGAAAGAGAGAGAGAGAGGAGAGAGAGAGGGAGGAGAGAGAGAGGAGAGAGAGGGAGGAGAGAGAGGAAGGAGAGAGAGAGGAAAGAGAGAGAGATAAAAATATAATATACATATATAGAATATGTAACAACAAGGCCGGTGCTCCACCATGGCCTAAGCCTGATGGCTGAAACAGGTAAACAAATAAAAGAGAATATATATATATAGAGAGAGAGAGAGGAAGAGAAGAGAGAAAGAGAGAGAGAGAGAGAGAGAGAGAGAGAGAGATCAGTTTATATATATATATAAAATTGAAAAAAAAAAAGAGTCTCGCGTGGCTAAAAAACAGGAATGAATAAAACAAATATGCCCAAAGACAGGAAAATAAACGAATACAGACAGTAGTCCCATCCCCTCAGTTGATCATAAGAGATACCTCTAGAGATCAAACTACGTATATTTCAGTTATGCTGTAACCAGTGAGCTGAACGACCTCTCAGAATAATCACCGTCTAAATTAGAAAGCTTAATTAAACAGATTTGTTCTTTTGTTTTTTTAATGTAAACAACATTATATGTATAATAACGAATTTTGGGAGCGCTGAGGAGTTTTGAAATTAATAGAACATGTCGGAAACTATTTTATACATTATATATATATATATATATATATATATATATATATATATATATATATATATGCAAAAGTTCTATTTAAAATTGTTGGGATACAACAAGTAAATATTTTTATAACTGATATAAAGCACTCGACAGTTGTTTGGAGTAGATATACGATATACGATATTAATCCTGATGGCTTCCAAAAATAATGGTTGCATTTTAAAAGGGTACGTCAAAGCTTATTTGTAAAACTGTTATATATTGTATTTTGTCTGATGAAGGCATACCATAATGTAATTTGGTATCCCTGAAATATGTATAATGAAATAAATATGGTTTTATAAATATAGTTTCCATTTATTAATATCGTATATATATATATATATATATATATATATATATATATATATATATATGTGTATAATTATAAATATATATATAATTATAAATAATAAATATATATATACATATATATATATTATATATATATATGTATGTATAATTATAAATATATATATTATATATATATATATTATATATGTATGTATATATATATGTATATATGTATATATGTATATATATATATTTATTATTATTATATATATTATATATGTATGTATATATCTATGTATATATGTATGGGACAGAAAGAAAAGTGTCTTCAAATTGGAAATCTGGTCCTTATGCTGGCAACAGTGGACAAGGACCAGATGGTGGTGTGCAAAATTACTACTTGGCCCTTGTTTTTCTCCTTTCCCTTGAAATGTAGGATTTTTGTTATCTCTTGTTAAAACAAATGTTTTATGTGTGTGTGTGTTGTGTGTTGCTTATGTGTGTGAATGGTGCTGTTTACATGTTTGTGTGTATTGCTTTACTTCTCAGCTTCAGCAATTTTTTTTTTTTTAAATTTATTTTGACTTTCAATTTTTTTTATTTGATGCTGCTTAGCTTACATACCTTCGTGGGGTGGTTGAGGTTGTTGGTGTGGGTATGAGGGTTATTGAGACAGTGGGTCAGAGTAGTGGCAGATAGAGAATGGTGGGTTAGGCTGTGTGTAAGATGCAACAAATGGAAAAGAGTGGGTGTCAGGATTTACTTCAGTCCCTTACACATCCTTCCCCTGGACTCTGTAAATTTGATCTTGAGTTAGATTAAACAATCTTTATAGTTCATTTGAAGCGGCGAATTGGCAGTATCATTAGAACATCTGATAGGAATGCTTTGCCATATTCATTCCGGGTCACCGAGTTCAAATCCTGCCGAGGCCAACTTTACTTTTCATCCTTCCAATGTTGATAAGAAGTACCAGCCTAATAACGGGGTTAATACTTCCTCTGTTCAGACATGGGGATGAGCTCTGCCAGGTTTAAATATTCACAAGGAACATGTGAATATGGTGCCTCTACAATTCCATCAGGAGTTACGGTCCCATGCATACATATTTTAACTGATGGAGTGACACAGGATTCTTTCTCGTTATCTTCCCTGCTCCTTCCCAAGACCCTCTACTAAGTTGTTGTTTAGACCCGCTCCTCTCTGGTTTACACCGTTCAGACAGGCCTATTATAACAAGCCCGGTTCTACCACACCGTTCAGACAGGCCTATTATAACAAGCCCGGTTCTACCACACCGTTCAGACAGGCCTATTATAACAAGCCCGGTTCTACCACACCGTTCAGACAGGCCTATTATAACAAGCCCGGTTCTACCACACCGTTCAGACAGGCCTATTATAACAAGCCCGGTTCTACCACACCGTTCAGACAGGCCTATTATAACAAGCCCGGTTCTACCACACCGTTCAGACAGGCCTATTATAACAAGCCCGGTTCTACCACACCGTTCAGACAGGCCTATTATAACAAGCCCGGTTCTACCACACCGTTCAGACAGGCCTATTATAACAAGCTCGGTTCTATCACGAGAGAGATGAAGGCGATGACAGTGGGAATTTGGCTCATCCGTATTCGGACACATTGTACTTGTCATGTGGAACATGGGATAATTTCATTTTACTTGTCACAAGCCAGGTCCTAGCATACCGGTCAGACATGCCTGTTACAACAAGCCCAGTCCTACCACCGTTCAGACATGGCTATTACAAGCCCGGTCGTAACGCACCATTCAGACATGGCTATTACTACAAGCCCTGTCTAGCACACCATTCAGACATGCCTGTTACAACAAGCCCAGTCCTACCACACCATTCAGACATGCCTGTTACAACAAGCCCAGTCTACCACACCATTCAGACATGCCTGTTACAACAAGCCCAGTCCTACCACACCATTCAGACATGCCTGTTACAACAAGCCCTGTCTAGCACACCATTCAGACATGCCTGTTACAACAAGCCCTGTCTCGCACACCATTCAGACATGCCTGTTACAACAAGCCCAGTCCTACCACACCATTCAGACATGCCTGTTACAACAAGCCCAGTCCTACCACACCATTCAGACATGCCTGTTACTACAAGCCCTGTCTACCACACCACTCAGACATGGCTATTACAACAATCCCAGTCTACCACACCATTCAGACATGCCTGTTACAACAAGCCCAGTCTACCACACCATTCAGACATGCCTGTTACAACAAGCCCAGTCCTACCACACCATTCAGACATGCCTGTTACAACAAGCCCTGTCTAGCACACCATTCAGACATGCCTGTTACAACAAGCCCTGTCGACCACACCATTCAGACATGCCTGTTACAAGCCCTGTCTACCACACCATTCAGACATGCCTGTTACAACAAGCCCAGTCTACCACACCATTCAAACAGGCCTATTACAACAAGCTCAGTCCTACCACACCATTCAGACATGCCTGTTACAACAAGCTCAGTCCTACCACACCATTCAGACATGCCTGTTACAACAAGCCCAATCCTACCACACCATTCAGACATGCCTGTTACAAGCCCTGTCTACCACACCATTCAGACATGCCTGTTACAACAAGCCCAGTCTACCACACCATTCAGACATGCCTGTTACAACAAGCCCAGTCTACCACACCATTTAGACATGCCTGTTACAACAAGCCCAGTCTACCACACCATTCAAACATGTCTGTTACAACAAGCCCAGTCTACCTCACCATTCAAACAGGCCTATTATAACAAGCCCAGCCTACCACAGCATTCAGACATGCCTGTTACAACAAGCTCAGTCCTACCACACCATTCAAACAGGCATATTATAACAAGCCCAGCCTACCACACCATTCAGACATGCCTGTTACAACAAGCCCTGTCTACCACACCATTCAGACATGCCTGTTACAAGCCCAGTCCTACCACACCATTCAGACATGCCTGTTACAACATTCTCAGTCCTACCACACCATTCAGACATGCCTGTTACAACAATCCCAGTCTACCACACCATTCAAACAGGCCTATTATAACAAGCCCAGCCTACCACACCATTCAGACATGCCTATTATAACAAGCCCAGCCTACCACACCATTCAGACATGCCTATTATAACAAGCCCAGCCTACCACACCATTCAGACAGGCCTATTATAACAAGCCCAGCCTACCACACCATTCAGACAGGCCTATTATAACAAGCCCAGCCTACCACACCATTCAGACATGCCTGTTACAACAAGCCCAGTCTACCATACCATTCAGACAGGCCTGTTACAACAAGCCCAGTCCTACCACACCGTTCAGACAGGCCTGTTACAACAAGCCCAGTCCTACCACACCATTCAGACATGTCTATTACAACAAGCCCACCATTTCCTCTCCGCACGTCACCTACTCCATATTTGTTCTAGTCTCTATGGCTCTAACTGACCATCTTCCTCACGGGCGTTCTTCGTTCGAAATATCGAACATTCAATTATAAACGTATTTTGTCCTTGCCATATAATTCACTTAAGTTCTACTTTCGGTTTGGTCTCGTAAAATATTCCAAGACAGTCTTGTAGCTATCTAGTCAGACATTGTTGCCGGTGTAGCAATGTTGTTTGCGACTTGCATCACGATTCCTCTTGCCCCTCCTTTGTTGAGTTACATACCTACACACACATATGTGTGTGTAGGTATGTAAATATATATATATATATATATTTGTGTATGTATGTATATATATATATATTTGTGTATGTATATATATATTTGTGTATGTATGTATATTTGTGTATGTATATATATATATTTGTGTATGTATGTATATATATATATATATATATATATATATATTTGTGTATGTATGTATTTATGTGTGTATATATATATATATATATATATTTGTGTATGTATGTATATAATATATATATATATATATATATATATATTTGTGTATGTATATATATATATATTTGTGTGTATGTATATATATGTGTGCGTATGTGTGTGTATATATATATATATGTATATATATATATATAATATACACACACATATATATGTGTGTGTGTGTATACATATACGCGTATGTGTGAGAGAGAGAGAGAGAGAGAGAGAGAGAGAGCGATTTGATGATCTTTCACTTCTACAAGTAGATTCTTGGCTAAACACTGACATCGTTGTTGTTGATGTTGTTGTCCTTTGATCATTCTCTGTAATTTGCTTCTGTTAACAACAACAACAACAACAGCGACACCATTCAATGACTAATACCCCCCCCCCCCCCCGTCACTGTCCCTCCCATCAATTCTCTTTTATTGACTAATTTCAACTTGTTGGGATTGTCTACACACACACGCACACACACACACACGCACATACACTCACACACACACGTGCACACATACACACGCACATACACTCACGCACATACACACGCACACACATACACACGCACATACACTCACACACGCACATACACTCACACACACACGTGCACACATACACACGCACACACATACACACACATACACACGCACATACACACGCACATATACACACACGCACACATACACATATACACACACGCGCACACACATACACACACACGCACGCACATACAACTTTGCCTTTCATCCTTACAGGGTCGATAAAATAAAGTACCAGTAATGCACTGGGTATTTGCTGGCCTTGTGCCAAAAGTGGAAACAATTATTTATGTGTATTGTGCATATATGTGTTACGCACACCTACAGACACACACACACATACACACATATAGATATATAGGTATGTGTGTCTATCTGTGTGTATACATATATATATATATTACATACAGAGAAAGAAAGTAAAAATATGTATATGAAGGCGTGTGGCTGAGTGGTTAGAGAATTGGATTCGCAATCGTAAGGTTGTGAGTTCGATTCCTGGACCAGGCGATGCGTTATGTCCTTGAGCAAGACACTTTATTTCACGTTGCTCCTTCTACCTGGAGTTGCGACCGATAGATAGTATTAGCAATTGGAAAGACCAACGGAAACATTGTTCCCTCGGTCCGATTTGACGAAAGTCGATCGTTCCTATATATATATATATATATATATATATATATATATAACGGAGGAGGTGTGGTAAGGAACCAGATGGACCATAACGTACCAAAGTACTCAATACTTAGGGTAGTAGAGTGGGTAATAGGAGAAAATATGTCCCCGACGGCAGAGCTGACTTTAGTCCAGAAATAGCCGTCGAAACGGCTTGAGCTCTGCCGTCGGGGTAATACTTTCTCCTATATATATTTATATATATATATATACAATTGTAGACACACAGACGCAGGCCTATGCACATACATAGGCAAACACACACACATACCTACATACATTCGTGTACACACACACACATATATATATTTGTACACAATTAGCCGTCGAAACGGCTTGATCTCAGCCGTCGGGGTCTTACTTGTTCCTATATATATATATATATATATATATATATATACATACACACTCACAGACATACCTACCTACTTACATATACAAACACACACACATACCTACATACATTCGTGTACACACGCACACTCACATATATATATATATATATACACACACTCACAGACATACCTACTTACATACATACATACATAAACACATACGTACCTAGATACACATGCATACACACATACTAACACTCAAATATACCTACATACATACATACCTACATATACACACACACATACAGACTAACACACATACCTACACACTAAATACTCATCCCTTACGTCTTTCTGTTTTATTGTCAAAATGTCCGCCATTTCTTTTGTTTTTTTTTAAATGTTTCATTTTCTTTTGTCTGTTTGTTTTTTGTTGTTTTGTTTATATCCCAGTTTACAAACAACAACAAAAGCACAATAAAAATAACAGAACAATATTAAAACAATAATGAAGCAATAACAATGGATGTTTCCAGCCCTCTTTTATTTCGCCTTCACTGGAAAATCTCTCTCTCTATCTACCCCCCTCTTTCTCTCTCAGTCTCTCTCTCTCTCAGTCTCTCTCTCTCTCTCTCTCTCTCTCACACCATTTAACTTCTTTCTAACACCTTTTTTTTTTCAATTGGATTTTATTTTACAAAATTATGTTCAGCTATAAGTCATTTTTGACAACTTCTTTCCCTTTCCTTATTGCCCGCCATAACTCATTGTTTACACACACATACACACACACACATATATTTGTCTCCATGTATGTGTATGTATGTATGTATATATAACGAAGGAAATGTGGTAAGGAACCAGATGGACCATAACGCACCAAAGTACTCAATACTTAGGGTAGTA
>OZ024763.1:14570936-14573436 GCA_964016885.1 Eledone cirrhosa
ATATATACTACATACACACACACACATCCATACACTCTCTATGTACAACACCTACATATATATACTACATACACATACACACACGTATATTACACACTACGCAAAGACCACACAGATATCAACACCACCACAACCACCTCACCACCACCACAGCCACCTCACCACCACCGCAGCCATCAACACCACCACAATCACCAACACCACCAACACCACCACGGCCACCACCACAGCCACCAACACCACCACAACCACCAACACCACCTCGCCACCACCACAGCCACCAACACCACCACCTCCACCACAACCACCACCACAACCCACCACCACCGCCACCACTACCACCATCACACACCACCACCACACTACAACACGCACTACAACCCTCCACCACTACTGCACCCCCTACCCCCACCACCACCACCACAACCCCCACCAACTCACATCACTACTACGCCCCCCCCCCCACCACTACTATGACATCATCATGATGAAGCTGCGGGAATCTATCAACTTTTATGGCAGACATATTGAATATACAGATAGATGGACGACATGTCAATACACAGCACACCGCCACCACGCCGCCACCACGCCACACCACAACACCACACCTCAACAATTACACCACCACTACCACATAAATTACAACCACAATACCAACACCTTTACCACAGCACCACAACCATGACACCACCCCACCACAAAATGACCACCACAACACCTCCACCACAACCATAACACCACAACCATGACACAACTCCACCCACAACCACCACCACAACCACAACACCACACCCCCACAACACCTCAACCACAACACCACTCCACCACCACAACCACAACACCACCACCACTCCACCACCACAACCACAACACCACCACCACCACAACACCACAATCACAACACCCCCACCACCACAACCATAACACCACAACCATGACACCAGTCCACCACAACCACCACACCACCACAACAACAACAACAACACCACCACCACAACACCTCAACCATGACACCAGTCCACAACAACCACCATCACAACACCACCACCACAACAACACCACAACCACAACACCACCCCCACCACCACAACACCTCAACCACCACACCACAACCATGACAATGCCCCACTACAATACCTCCACCGCAACATCATATCTATGACACCAGTCCACCACAACTACGACACCAACATCACCTCTACCACAAGCACAACACCAACATCACCTCTACCACAACACCCCAGCCATGACACCTCTACATCAACAACAACACTACCACAACACCAACACCACAACACCACAACACAGCTACCGTGAGAATTACACCACTACAACCACCACAACACAACCACCACAACATCACAACGCAGCCATTTGCACTGGGTAATTGCTGGCCTTGTGCCAAAAGTAGAAACAATTATAATACCAACACCACAACATCACCTCCACCATAACAATTACACCATCAGCAGCACAACAACAATATAACAACCACCATTACAACACTTAAACCACCATAACCACGACCACTACCACATCAACAACAAAACTACCACCACCACCACCACCTAACAACAATACAGTCACTACCACCACAACACCACCACCATCATCACCACTAACACCACAAACACAACAACCCCCACCAACACCATTACATCGCCACTATAGAAACACTACCACCACCGCAATCACCACATAACAACCGTCACGAAAATACTACCACCACGACTACAACCACATAACTCCCACTACAATACTAACACCAACACTATTACCACTACCACTACCACAACCATCTCCATTGCCACCACCATCACCACTACTACCATTACAACCCCCACGACTATTACCACCACAATCATCACCAATACAACCATCACCACTACAACCACCACTACTACCACCCCGTCTACCACCACCACCACTACTACCACAATCACCACTACCACCACCATCACAACCACCACCACTACTACCACCACTATTAATACCACCACCACCACGACAACCACCATCACAACCATCACCACCACAACTACTACCACCACCACCACTTCTACCATCATCACAATCACCACTACTACCACCACCACCACCACTACTACAGCCATCATCACCATCACCACTACAACCATCACCACCACTACTACCACCGCCACCACAACCATCACCACCACCACCACTACTACAACCATCATCACCATCACCACTACAACCATCCCCACTACTACTACCACCGCCACCACAACCATCACCACCACCACCATCACCACCACTACTACAACAATCACCACCACTACTACCACCGCCACTACAACCATCACCACCACCACCACCACTACTACAATCACCATCACCACTACAACCATCACCACCACCACCACCACTATCACCACCACTACTACCACCGCCACCACAACCATCACCACCACAACCACCACCACCACCACCGCCACTACAACCATCACCACCACTACTACCACCGCCACCACAA
>OZ024763.1:14583436-14598436 GCA_964016885.1 Eledone cirrhosa
AGATAAAACTTACTTTACGAACAACTTGTATTTTCGAAATCACATTCACTTAAAAATATTTCTAAATAATTAAAATATTCTATTTAACAAAAGCAAAAATATAAACATTTACTGTAAAAACAAGTCGTATTTTTCAGTCATATTCACTTTAAAGTGTTTTTTTTTTAATAGTTAAAATATCGTCTGTTTTAAGAAAGCTGAAATATAGATACTTAAAGTACAAAAATAACTTGTATTTTTGAAAGCATATTCACTGACAAATCACTGAAAAAAAATCTTTTTATGTATTTTTTAAATCCTATTGACTTAATATTTTTTTCAATAATGAAAATATTGTCTATGTCCGATTTACGCTAAACTTCTTTATCCGTTTGTATTCCCATTTCAGGGTTATTTTACTTTCGGAGTATTGTCCCATTATGCAGCGTTTTGGCTATTTATGAAGGTTTGTAGGGTTATTTTACTTTCGGAGTATTTTTTCATGATGAACCGTTTTGGCTATTTATGAAGGTACCCGGTAAAACCCCATATCTCGGGAATGCGTGCTTCGATTTACGCGAAACTTGTATAATTCCATTTGTATTACCAGTTCAGGGTCAACTTCCCTTCAAAGAATGTTCCCACTATGCGCCCTTTTGGCTGTGTTACAGACAAGCAAGCAATCACAGTTTACTTTGCCTTTCATCCTTACGGGGTCGATAAAATAAAGTACCAGTAATACACTGGGTAATTGCTGGCATTGTGCCAAAAGTAGAAACAAATATTATATAGATAGAGAGTGAGAGTTATAATATATATAGAGTGAGGGTTATAATATATATAGAGTGAGGGTTATAATATATATAGAGTGAGGGTTATAATATATATAGAGAGAGGGTTATAAAATATGGAAAGAGAGGGGATTATAATACACAGAGAGAGGATTATTGGTTATCATGGAACTGTTGGCTATTTATGAAGGTACTTGGAAATAAAAACCCGTATCTGTTCCGATTTACGCGAAACTTGTTTTATTCCATTTGTATTCTCATTTCAGGGGCAACTTCCTTTCAAAGTATTTTCCCATTATGCGCCGTTTCGGTTGTATTACATTACAGACAAGCAAACAATCACAGAGTTTTTGTAGTATTTATATGATACATTACATAAATAATTTTTTTATCAGTGTAAACAAAATAAATAATGATAATATATTAGCTGGACACTTTCGCCCGTTTATAGGAGTATTTTACCCGATATTCTTAGCTATTATTTATCGACTTTTGTTACAGTTACTTTCTGCGTTTGTGATTCCGACATTTTAAAATCAACAAATCAACCAACGCTTCGATAATTCATAAGATTCGTATATATATATATATATATATATACACATGTATGTATGCATGCATGTGTCCAAATGTATGTTATCCATGTATGCGATTTTGTACGTACGTATGTATGTATATATGAGGATTTGGGTGTACGTGTGCGCGTGTGCGCGCATGTGCGTGTGCGTGTGCGTGTGCGTGTGCGTGTGTGTGTGTGTGTGTGTGTGTGTGTGTCTTTGTGTATAATATCAGCAAGGGGTAAAAGGAATCGACTTGCTGTCATGCATTCACGTGAGTTATAACCCCAACCGGAAGTCAAGATACTCCTTTCAAAATGGCGGTATCAATTTCCTAATATACTAGCGCTTAATGTAGCTGCCATCTTTTTTTTCTCATTCATTTATATATTTATATGTTTATTTATTTTGTTAAACACATGAACACGTGCACACATGCGCTTAATGATTCATACACTTACGGGCATAATGCAATAAATGCACACACGTAGAAGTGTACAACCTACTAGACTGCACATTCACATATGCACACACTCACTCGTACACACATTCACTCACACGTACATACACAAACAAACACCTGCTCGTGCATATATATATATATAAAAATGGAAAAGGCCCCCTTCGATCACAAATGACCATGGAATTTGCACCTAGAAAGTTCTCTTCCGAGGTACAAGTCTGGGTAAGATTGTTAGTGCAAGACCATCTGTTGCAGATGTATACCAATCTCCCCTCTGCCCGCCACCCGCCACCGATGTTATCCAACAGAAAGGTAATGGCCGATAAAGCTTGGTACCAGTGACGTCGCAAATCATTTCTATAGTTGAGTGAACTGGAGCAGCGTGAAATAAAGTGTCTTGTTCAGGAATACTACGCACCACCCAGTCCCGGAATCCAACTCACACTATCACGATTGCAAACCCAACGCTCTAACCATATATATATATATATATATATATATATATATTGTAGGTAATACGGTGAATTCCTCTGGGAAACGCGCGTAACAGGTCGATACACAATAACATTTTTCATATGTAAACGAAACTTGCGCATTTTTTCTATTATATATATATATATATATATATATATATATATATATATATATAAGAGTTTAAAAACATAATATAAAATAATTTTAAACGATATAGTCTTTAATACATATATAACAAATACAATTTAAGGTGTTAAATATTTGTGTTTGTTATATTGTTATATAAGTATCTATCTATCTAGGGCGGGTACAATTCCCGAGATCCATGGACGAGTTCTCTCCAGCGGTCTCTGTCCCTCATTATCGCTGCCATGTCCTGCGTCTCCAACAGACCAGTGTCTGTCCTTAGGGCATCAACATACGTTAACCTTGGTCTTCCTCTTCTAGTGTGTCCATGTAGGAGCTCCCACAGGAGCACTGAGTGCAATTTCAACTCTGGATGTCGGTGAGCATGTCCAGCTAACCTCAGTCTCCTCTGTGTTACTTTCGAGCTGACTTTTGGGAGGCTTCCGTACAGCTTTGAGTTTTTCATCCTCAGAGCTATCCTCAGCATTCTCGTGTAGCACACATCCACCATCTGAGTGAGTTTCTTGGTCAGTGTCCAAGTCTCAGACACGTACAGCAGCACAGACTCCACTCTAGTAACGACGAGACGGATCTTCAGGTCTTTACGAAAGTCCGACTTCCACACCGATCTCAAACTGCGGCACGCCGCCCAGGTTTTGCTCTTCCTCTCAACCACATCACATCTGTGTTCGCAATCTTATATATGTATATATGCATTCAATGTGGTCTATCCTTCGTGGTAGGTTCCGTACCGTAGATAGAACTCAATGTAACCTGATAGCGAGTAATTCAGTGAAATCCATAGAAAGATTCCATAAATACAGGGTATGATATTCGAAACGATCGTAAAAAAAATGATATGAATAGGTAAAATAACTTGACTTTGCTGTTATTATTTTCATTGTTAAATTAATATCTAATATTTATATAATTGAATAAAGAAGAGAGATGAACACTAATATAAACATACATGTGTTCGAATCGTAAGGACCAAGTTTGCTAGGGTGAAAAAATACTAACTACAGCAATATGGTTTGTCAGACTTAACTTTAAATATTAAATTAAGAAAAATAACAGACCTATATTGGGCAATCGCCTGGTAACAACTAGACAGTTTTGGAGACTGTTTCGCAACATCTTATTAAGTGAAGTCCACTCTTTTCTCTGCTCCTCAGTAGTTGTTGAGAAATTAGTGATCCTTCTACTTCTAAAAATATTAGAGACTGAATTGCGTGCGATAAGAGTTATCGCACGTCTCTTCGGAACCCAGCTTGTCTCGAAATTCCATGCCGCTAAAAACAACTCACTATATATCTAATATGTATATATGTATTTAAACCTGGTTCGCTTCTCAATTGATATATATCAATATATCGTTTCAAATTATTTTATATTATTGATACGCTAAACAGTAGTTTATTGGACTTTTACTGAGAAACTTTATCTATACATATTTTATATGTATTGATTAAACCTAAAATATATTATTATCAAATGTAGATTAGCAGGAAAAGTAGAGCGTCGCACAACATACTTTGTGTTATAGAGTTATGGTCCTTTACGTCCTCAGTTCAAATCCTGCTGAGGTTAGATTTGTCATTTATCATTATGGAGTTGATAAAATAAAGTACCAGTAATGCACTGGGTCGATTTAATCGACTCTCCCCTCCCCCTTCAAATTGCTGGCCTTGTGCCGAAAGTAGAAATTATTATTATTATTATTCTTATAGATGTATTTGTTAATAGTTACTATCGTTGTTTATGTACTGTTGTTGTTGTTGTTGTTGTTGTCGTTAGTGGTTGCTATTGTTATTACTACCACAGTTGTTGTTGTTGTTGTTGTTACAGTAGTTGTTGTTGTTGTTGTAATGGAGAGAGAGAGAGAGTGTGTGATAAAGAGGGACTGATATCACATTCTCCACACGAGAAACCTGATATCAACCGATGGGTTTCCATGGCAACCGAGTAATTAATGATTAACACTGCCTCCACCTATGTTGTCACAATGCCTGACACCACCACTCCAACCACCACCACCATCATCATCATCATACCTGACACCACCACCACCAATACCAGCGCCTCCTGCACCACCACCACCAGTCCCGACACCACCACCACCATCATCACTATCATACTTGACACCACTCCCACCATACCTGACACCACCACTACCACCATCATCATCATCACCATCATACCTGACACCACCACCCTTCAAATCCCATCCCCCACACACCACCACAACCAGCACCAACACCAGCATCATTACGATCGCTGCCTCTAGCAACGCCATTACCAACACCACCAACACTACCACCAACAACACTACCACCAACACCAACACTACCAACAACACCACCAACACCAACACTACCACCAACAACACCAACACTACCAACAACACCACCAACACCAACACTACCACCAACACCAACACCACCAACACCAACACTACCACCAACACCACCAACACCAACACTACCACCAACAACACCAACACTACCAACAACAACACCACCAACACCAACACTACCACCAACAACACCAACACTACCAACAACACCACCAACACCAACACTACCACCAACACCACCAACACCAACACTACCACCAACAACACTACCACCAACACCAACACTACCACCAACAGCAACACCACCACCAACACCAACACCAACACTACCACCAACAGCAACACCACCATCAACACCAACACTACCACCAACAGCAACACCACCACCAACACCAACACCAACAATACCACCAACAGCAACACCAACACCAACACCAACACTACCACCAACAGCAACACCACCACCAACACCAACACCAACAATACCACCAACAGCAACACCACCACCAACACCAACACCAACAATACCACCAACAGCAACACCACCATCAACACCAACACCAACACTACCACCAACAGCAACACCACCACCAACACCAACACCAACAATACCACCAACAGCAACACCACCACCAACACCAACACCAACACTACCACCAACAGCAACACCACCACCAACACCAACAGCAACACCACCACCAACACCAACACCAACAATACCATCAACACCAACACCACCATCAACACCAACACTACCTCCAACACCAACACCACCTCCAACACCAACACTACCACCAACACCAACAGCAACACCACCATCAACACCAACACTACCACCAACAGCAACACCACCACCAACACCAACACCAACAATACCACCAACAGCAACACCACCATCAACACCAACACCACCATCAACACCAACACTACCTCCAACACCAACACCAACACTACCACCAACAGCAACACCAACACCAACACCAACAATACCACCAACAGCAACACCACCATCAACACCAACACCACCATCAACACCAACACTACCTCCAACACCAACACTACCACCAACACCACCACCAACACTACCACCAACAGCAACACCACCACCAACACCAACACCAACAATACCACCAACAGCAACACCACCATCAACACCAACACCACCATCAACACCAACACTACCTCCAACACCAACACCACCTCCAACACCAACACTACCACCAACACCACCACCAACACTACCACCAACAGCAACACCAACACCAACACCAACAATACCACCAACAGCAACACCACCATCAACACCAACACCACCATCAACACCAACACTACCTCCAACACCACCTCCAACACCAACACTACCACCAACACCACCACCAACACTACCACCAACACTACCACCAACACCACCACTAACACCACCAACACCACCACCAACAACAACAACTGCAGCAACATCAAATCCTTCACAACCAGTTTGGTCACTGCTCTTAAGCACGAATCTCGATACCCTTGAATGTCTGAAATAGCTTCACAATTACAACACACACACACACACACACACACACACATATATACATGTGTGTGTGTGTGTGTGTGTGTGTGTGTGTGTGTGTGTGTGTGTGTGTGTGTGGTGTGGGTGTGCGTATGTATGTGTGCGCGCATGTGTGTGTGTGCGCGTACGAAGGTTGTGTATGTGTGTGTATGCGTGTGTATGTGTGTGCATGTGTGTGCATGTGTGTATGTGTGTGCGCATGTTTGTGTATGTGTGTGAATGTGTGTGTATATGAAGGTTGTATATGTGTATGTGCGTGCATGTAAGTGTTTGCGTGCGTATGTGTTTGTATATGTATGCATGTGTACACATGTGCCTCTATATGTGTGTACGCATGTGCCTGTATGTGTGTGTATGTATGTCTATATGTGTGTATACGCATATGCCTATATATGTATGTATGTATATACGCATATGCCTGTATATGTGTCTATGTATGTGTATACGCATATGCCTGTATATGTGTGTATGTATGTGTATACGCATATGCCTGTATATGTGTGTATGTATGTGTATACACAAAAGGCTTCATCGACACCTCTATTGTGAAACACGCTGTTAATGTTATTGCTATTCAATCCCCTCCAAACAACCTCACACTATATGCAAATAAGCATCCCCAGTTGATATTTCATACACAAAAATGCATATAAGCTGTAGCTCACGCTCGCCCGATGGCGCGGAAACACGTGTCTGAATTTCTCACACAGCCACTAAAGATAGCTGCGACATGATCACGGGTTAAACTGTACATGGCGAGACTCTTGTATGTCGAGTTGTAGCTGAAATTTCAAAGGGCCAGTCTTACCACACACCACGTCACGCTGAATCTCCCCGAGAACTGCGTTAAGGGTACACGTGTCTGTGGAATGCTCAGTCACTTGAATGCCTATTTCAGGAGTAGACTGTTCTCTTGATAAAACCTCCAAGATACGAATTATTGGGAGAGAGAGAGAGAAAGAGAGAGGGGTGGGCGAGAGAGAGGGGGTGGGCGAGAGAGAGAGGGGTGGGCGAGAGAGAGGGGGTGGGCGAGTGAGAGAGAGAGAGAGAGAGAAAGATGGGAGGGAGAGATGAGAGAGAGAGAAAGATGGGAGGGAGAGATAAGAGAGAGAAAGAGAGAGAGAGAGAGTGATTAGGTGATTGGACGTATATGGATCTACACCTACACACATTTATATACACACACACACACACACACGTATATACATATATATATACACACACACACACACCTATATACACACACACACACACCTATACACACACGCACACACCTACACACACACACACACACCTACACACACACACACACACACCTATATACATATATATATATATGTGTGTGTATATATACACACACACACAAAAACATACATTTTGGACATATATTTACATTTATATACGAAGATGCAAATATCAGATAAGGAATATCAACACACACGTGTGTGTTGATATTTGTTTGTACGTGTGTGTATGTGTTTGTGTGTGTATGTGTGTGTTTGTACGCGTGTGTATGCGTTTGTACGTGTGTGTGTGTGTGTGTTTGGACGTGTGTGTATGTGCTTGTACGTGTGTATGTATGTGTTTGTTTGTACGCGTGTGTGTGTGTGTTTGTACGTGTGTATGTATGTGTTTGTTTGTACGCGTGTGTGTGTGTGTTTGTACGTGTGTATGTATGTGTTTGTTTGTACGTGTGTGTATGTGTTTGTACCTGTGTGTATGTGTGTGTGTCTCAATGTTATATGTGTGTGTATACGTGTGTATGTTAGTACATTCTTCTATTATACCTACTTCCTTCCTCGCATGATGTCACAAGCACACATACGCACACACACAGTCATACAGACATATACACACACAGAGACATACACACATACATACACAGAGACATACACACAGGCATACACATACAGATACAGAGACATACACACAGACATACACACACATGCATACACACACATACACACAGACATACACACACACACAGACACACACACACATACACACAGACATACACACACACAGACACACACATACACGCAGACATACACACACACCCAAACATAGATACACACACCCAGACATACACACACATACATAAACACATACACACACAACAACGGGCGTACGTGCCAAACGAACTTTTCATATGGTCACTGGCCTTGCTAGAAATCACAGCCAAATTTCCCACAAACACTTCCTCCCCCAACGCCTTTAAAACCTGGACTGGTTGTATACTGTGGTCCTGGTGTACCTGCATAAAGGAAAATGATGAGAAGGTCATGGCTGGACGGCCATTGAGCTGAGGTCTCTCTCCCTCAGGACTGACCTGGGGCTAAACATCATCATCATCAACAACAATAGCAAATCTACAACTAGTACACCACACATAAATACACTCACATAAATACACATACACATAAATACACACACATAAATTACACACAAATACACTCACACAAGCACATACACATAAATACACACTCACATAAATACACACAAATACACTTACACAAATACACTCACACAAGCACATACACATAAATACACATAAATACACTCACAAGCACATACACATAAATACACACACACATAAATACACTCACATAAATACACACATAAATTACACACAAATACACTCACACAAGCACATACACATAAATACACACACACATAAATACACTCACATATACATAAATACATACAAATACACTCACACATACACATAAATACAGTCACACACACATAACAGCATTATACACCCCCCCACACACATATATGCATACACACAGAGAGACGTCAACAGAGGAGGCCCCATAACCAGGTTTTCGGGCTCAGTCCCACTTCTTGCTACCTTCTACTGAAGTCACGGGTCAACCAACGTCTTTTCAGTGGAATTTGGTAGGCAGAATCTATAAAGAAGCCCGTCCTAACTATTCTTTTACTAGCTTTAGTCATTAAATTATGGCCATGCTGGGGCACCACATTATTTTATTCTTTTATTAGCTTTGGTCATTAAACTATGGCCATGCTGGGGCACCACATTATTTTATTCTTTTATTAGCTTTGTTCATTAAACTATGGCCATGCTGGGGCACCACATTATTTTATTCTTTTACTGGTTTCAGGCAGTGGACTGCGGCCATGCTGGGGCACCACATTTAATAGGATTTTACTCAGTATTTGTTCTTTCATGTCTTGCACTTCATTCATCGATTTGTTTTTATCGAACCAAGTACAAAAACAAACACACACTGCCATTATCATATGTGTGTGTAGAGAGAGAGAGAGAGAGAGAGAGAGAGAGAGAGAGAGAGAGAGAGTGTGTGTGTGTCCAAAAAATGTATACACACTTCAACAGCATTCTAATAAATATTGCCTGTACAGGTAATCAAAGTGTGCATACATTTTTTGGAGACACCCTGTTTACATATATATAACAAGGGGCTGTGTGGTTACTTGATAAAGTGTATTTAGAAATAAAAGGAAAGCACAAACAAGGGACAGGTCCCTTCTTCAGTTGTCTGCTGGGGGTCTCAGACATTTCAACGCATTAAAGACAATATGTCTATCTCCAGTGCGTCAATAACTTTTGTAAGTTATTGCGGAAGGAAAAAAGGATATATATATATATATATATATATATATATATATATATATATATATATATATATATATACAGAGAGAGAGAGAGAGAGAGAGAGAGAGAGAGGGGATCATCAGAAAGACTTTCGTGGTAATTTCTTACGCACCTATTCTGTTAATATATATATATATATATTTATGTAGGATCCCGATGTAAATCAGGAGGCGATCCATGTCATAAAAAAGTACTCAATATGTTAGTAGAGTATAGGTATATACATTTTATTATAGAAATGACTTCTACGGCTTTTAGACCGCTTGGGGTTTCGACGATTTAACTAAAATTATTATCATTATTATCATTATTGGATTGGCAGTATCGGTAGAGGGTCGGACGCCATGCTTTGACGCATAGAGTTATGGCCCTTGCCATTCTGAGTTCAAATGCCGCCGAGGTTAACTTTGCCTTTCATCCTTACGGGGTCGATAAAATAAAGTACCAGTAATGCACTGGGTAATTGCTGGCCTTGTGCCAAAAGTAGAAACAATTATTTTTATTATTATGAAGGGTGGTGGATTGGCAGTATCGGTAGAGGGTCGGACGCCATGCTTTCCAGCATAGTTACGTCCCTTTACGGTCTGAGTTCAAATCCCGCCGAGGTTTAGTTTGCCTTTCATCCTTACGGGGTCGATAAAATAAAGTACCAGTAATGCACTGGGTAATTGCTGGCCTTGTGCCAAAAGTAGAAACAATTATTTTTATTATTATTATTATTATTATTATTATTATAGTGGATTGACAGAGGTGGATTGGCAGACCCGTGTTCTGTATCTTCTGAGCTCAAATCCGGCCTTGGTCAACTTTGCTTCTCATCCTTCAGGAAGTTTAATAAAATAAAGTACCAGTCAATTACTGGTGTCGAATCTTCCTCTATATCTCTTTTTCCCTTCTTCGCCCTAACTCGACTTCCCCCCCCCCTCTCCCTCAAAATTGCTGACCTTGTGCCTAAATTAGAAATAAGTATGACTAGAATGAGATAATTATTTCTGTTTTAGGCACATGGTCAACAGTTTAGGAGGAGGGGAAAGTCAATTAAATCGACCCCAGTGGATGACTGGTTCTTTATGTTATTGATCCCGTAAGGATGAAAGGCAAAGCTAATCTCGCTGTAATCTTAACTCAAGATGTAAAGGGGCGTAACTCTATGCCGCAAAGCATGCTGTGCGACGCTCTTCCGATTGTGCCATCTCATTGCCCTAATAATGGCTTCTGTTTTAGGCACAAGGCCAACAATTCAGGGGGAGAGGAAAGTCAATTAAATCGATTCCAGTGCATTACTGATACTTTATTTTATCGACCCCGTAAAGGAAAACTAACCTTGACGGTATATGAACTGAGAACGTAAAATGATGCAATCATATGCTGCAAAGCATTTTGTCCGACGCTCTAACGATTCTGCCAACTCCCCGCCATATTAATAGAACAAGATAATAAAAGAATATATTTGTTTATGTGTATCGCGTTTAACTGCCAATAAATACACTAACTGTATGTCTTATGTTATTTTGCAGGCAATCCTCTGAGGACAGACCATTCCATTCTGCTTCAAACTCAATCGATTACGCCTACCACTTCTAGTCCAGTTCCAGGCATTCTAACAGCAATACCATTCTACGTCCATTTTTTTTCCAAAGTGGTTGATACCAAACCTATTCTACAGACTTATATACGTCGTCAATAGTCTTTAGTCTTCCACAGACGTAAGTTCCGTCCAGGATGAGGAACCGTGAAACAACACAGATCTGATGTTTAACCAAAAAAAGAAACGAGGTGGTAGTGTCATAAAATATGGAGATTGCTTTGTCTATTTTGCACGGTTTTGTTTGATATGATCAGTTGAATAATTACAAAAATTGGCGGAAAGAAATGAAATATTTTGCACAGTTTTGTTTGATATGTTCAATTGAATAATTACAAAAATTGGCGAAACGAAACGAAATGAAATAAAGGACTTGGGACTTTACTGGAAAACTCTAGAGAAAGAGCAACAGAATCACAGAAAGCTACATTAGTCGTAAATATTACTGAGATATCAAGAATAGAAAGGTATCGACTGAAATCGATAAACTTGAGGTCAGCTGAACTTTACTGGTTTTGTTTGTTTGTTTTTCCTTTTACTGTGTTCATTTTTCTCTAGCAGTGGGCGAATGACTCACCACACTACTACACAACATTGCTACAACTTTCCATGATAGATCGGTCTTGTCAAACATTTAATCTCGCCTACGATAAATGGTGAATTGATTGACTTCTGAGTGATAGAGATGATAATGATGATTACGTCGATTGTGATCATGATGATCAAGATCAACCCACGCCTCGTTTTTCATCTGGTGATTGGTTAATACCGTGTCTTTATCTCCAGTCTCGATGTGAAATGGTTAACTAGAAAGTCATCTGCAACTGAACTCAGAATCTATCTACAGTGCATCTGGTGGTCTGTTAAACAGTGTCTTTATCTCCAGTCTCGATGTGACATGCCTGACTAACCGGAATGTCGTCTGCCTCGAGGATTTACCTACATTGACTTTGACATAAAATCTAGCTGGGATTTTAACAAAATATTTGAACAAAGCAAAGCAAATTAAAGAAGTTCTTCTTCAGTTAGCATCACATCAATCTTTAATCAATGCAACAGAATTCTTTCATCAGTGTCACAGTTTTTTCCAGTCAGTGCCGCAGTATTCTTTAACGAGTGTCACAATTTTTCTTCAATCACTAACACAAGCTTTTCCCTCCACTCAGTGCCGCAACATTCTTTAGTCAGCGGTACATCGTTCTTTAATCAGATCCACAATTTTTCTTCAATCACTAACGGCAGTTTTCTCTTCCAGTCAGTGCAGCAGAATTTTTACTCAGTGGCACAGCATTCTTCAAAAAGTACCACAGTTCTTTTCTTCAAACATCTACACAGTTTTTCTTCAACTATCTACACAAGTTTTTCTTCAACCATCTACACAGTTTTTCTTCAACTAGCGATTTTTAAAAAAATCATCTCCACAGTCTTTTCTTCAACCATCTACAGAGTTTTTTTTTCAACCAGCTGCACAAGTATTCTTCAGTTAGCCCCACAGTGGTTTTCAAACAGAGTTGACTGTGTGTGTATTATTCAACCGGAAATACCATACGATGCTGTTGCTGTTATTGTTTTTTAGTTGGATTATCACCGGAAGTGTCTAATTCCCATTCCAGTCGGAATTTATAACGACTGACTTACGACTCCTATATATGTGTCTGGAACATTGCCAAAACTGAGTTGTTTCTGGTTAGAATTTATAAAAAAATCTCTAAAACAGTGTCACGTATAATGAGGAATTCGACGAACCATCGTAATTTTGTTACAGATCATAACAGAAAGTCGACGAAGTGTCGCTATTCCGTTAAAGGTCATTATAAAAACACGACGAACTGCAGTGATTCTGGTAAAGATCGCAAGAGAAAGTCGACGAAATGTCGCTCTTCTGTTACAGATCATAAAGTAGAAGTCGACGAATTGTTACATGCCATAAGATAAAGTCTTTATTTTCAACAGATTTTCCTATGACTTCACACAGGATCTATTCAAATTCGAAAGTATTGTTCTAAACATATATATCCTTTCCGATCAGGATTTGAACTTGCTTTCTGCTGTTTCTCTAAGCTATAAATGAATATAAAAATATAAATATTTTTTGAGCCGTCTCATTTGATAAAACCGACACCCACAGTCATCCTATCCCGAGAAACCGCAACCATTTGCCAAACGTCAAAATTATATATTTTAAATATATCAAATATATTAAATACTTAAATACTTTCATCTTCAATCCTATTGGGACTTGATTTCTGTTTCTTCCAAGCTCCAATTGAAATATTTATCTTTTGGCCGTCTCATTTGATAAACACACACACACACACACACACACACACACACACACACACACACACACACACAAACACACAGGGATTATCGTATCTTTTCAACCATCAAACCACTTATTTTAAATATATTAAACATTTTAATACTTTAATACTTCACGTCTGAATATTATGGGCTCTTAATCTTCTTCAAGAAACCCGCAGACATAAGAGAGGTATTATCTCGGTTGAATAATCTTTACAAGATTGTGAAGCGATTAAAAATATCTCCTTAATTAAAAAGACGTTCAGTACAAATCCAAGTTGATACGTTATGAATTATGACGTCACGTCAATCCAGGGTGTATCGTTGAAATGATGTATATGGTATAAAACACTCTTGTGTGTCATCGAATATCCATCTATCTATCTATCTATCTACATACTTATCTATTTACCAACCTGTCTATCTATTCATCTCCCTACCTACCTATCTGCCCACATCTATCTCCAGACATATCTATCATTCGGTTTCTCTCTTGCTGTCTCATTAAACACACACACACACACACATATATATATATATACACACACACACACATACACAAATATATATATATATATATACACACACATACATACACAAATATATATATATATATATACACACACATACATACACAAATATATATATATATATATATATACATACACAAATATATATATATATACATACACATACACAAATAATATATATATATATACACACACACATATATATATATATATATATACACACATATATATATATATATATACACACATATATATATATATATATACACACACATATATATATATACACACACACATATATATATATATATACACACACATATATATATATATACACACACATACACATATATATATACACACACATACACATATATATATACACACACACACATATATATATACACACACATACACATATATATATACACACACATACATACATACATACACAAATATATATATATATATATACACACACACATACACAAAATATATATATATATATATATATATACACACACATACACAAATATATATATATATATATACACACATACACAAATATATATATATATATACACACATACACAAATATATATATATGAGACGCTGTAAAAATGAATGTGACTACGGTAGC
>OZ024763.1:14603436-14623436 GCA_964016885.1 Eledone cirrhosa
TGCTCCACCCACAAGACACCAAGACCCGCAAGACGTCAAGACGCCTCCCACAAGATGTCACGACCTCGCCCACTGCTGCTCCACTCTCATGACGTCACATCCCCTCCCGTAAGACAGCACTATGTAATTATTCAGTTGTATCTACGTGGTCAACCTCCCCCCCCCCCTCCTCCCATTACAATACAATAATACTTTAGTCTTCCTTCAAACCAGTGCATTCCCCGCCTCACCCCGTTATCATCCTCCGGAGTAACTAACATATTCACCACTTCGTCAGCCGTGGTACCACGAAGCAGAATCTATCTGATATTTTGCAAAAGGACATGAGATGGTAACTTTAGAGCAGCTCTTTCCGTGGACCTTCCTCACTATCCTCCGAGGTAATAAACACATATGTAATTCTGTTCACAGGAAACACTGGTCAACCAACATCCGTCTGGCGTTTTCTTCTTGTTTTTTTTTTTTTTTTTTTTTTTTAAATGACAAACAACTCTCGAAGGGCAAACAATTATACTATCTCTGACTACAGAGGTGACAACCCTACAAACTACAGGACCAATCACATATTTTTCTAACCCCTACAAGACCCTAAGATTGACGCGAAGCAAGGCTTAACACCGCTTTTGATATAAACTTCTACTTTACGAACTGAAAGATGGCTGCTGGGACTCATGTCGGTGGAGAGACTAATTACTGATAAACAAAACAATGATAGAAGATTGTGGACTGAAACACACGGTTGTACACACTGGCTGGTGCAGACTATTTTTAAAAAAAGCGAATGACAATGTATCGCATTCATGTATCTGTGAGTTAATGGTGGTGTATAGTCACCATTGGTTATAGAATTCTGAAAAAGTAACATTCTAAAAATGGAGAACAAACTTATATAAAAACAACAAGAAAGAAACAATGTAAAAATTTGGTTGTTTATACCAGGCAGTGGGCCGCATAAGATATGGTCCATCATAAGGCGGGTCGCATAGGATGTTGCACATCATAAAACGGCCGCATAGAATGAGGTTCATCATAAGACGAACCGCACTACTTTAAGGCAATTTTGAAATTAGGTGTGCCATTCAGAAAGCCAAATGGGCCGCAATTTGCCCATGACTGGTTTAGAATGTCATTATGTTTATATTGTTAAAAACGAACCATAAATTCTTATTCTTACCTCATTTCAGAAGTCTTCATCCTCAGCCCACAACAATAACACACCATACACACTAGAACACAAACTTCTTCCATTTTCCCGCTAAAGACACGATGACACGCCACAATGGCCTCAGTATTTCGAAGACGAAGACGAAGATGACAACGCCGTCGCCATTTTAAAAAAAAAAAAAAAAAAAAAATCATTCGCCGCAGTGTGTTGTAAATATGGCGGAGACGGCGCGTGGCGAAAACAAAGTTTCACAAATTTCGTGACTGCTTGAAAGGAATTTGAATCGTGGATGTTGGTCACCTGAAATAGGTGAGGAGGAGGAGGACGACGATAATTAGAATGGAAAATAATAATTGAATGAAAAACAATTATCAATAAATAAATAATAGATAAAAAAAATAAATAAATAATAAATAAACAAATAATAAAATTACAAAAAAAGATAATGAAAAAAGAAACCCGTATGTAAGACAATATGATGAATTATTTGAACTTTTAGAAAAGAGATTTAAAGTATTTTTTTGTTTGATTGTGAAAGTTATCTGCTGCTGCTGCTGGTTAATTTATCTGTTTGTCAGCTTTGTGGTTTGTTTTCTAGGAGAGAGAGGGGGTGAGGGAGAGAGAGGGGGAGAGAGAGGGGGTGAGAGAGGGGGTGAGAGAGGGGGTGAGGGAGATGGAGGGGAGAGAGAGGGGGTGAGGGAGAGAGAGGGGGTGAGGGAGATGGAGGGGAGAGAGAGGGGGTGAGGGAGATGGAGGGGAGAGAGAGGGGGTGAGGGAGATGGAGGGGAGAGAGAAGGGGTGAGGGAGATAGAGGGGTGAGAGAGGGAGATAGAGGGGAGAGAGAGGGGGTGAGGGAGAGAGAGGGGGTGAGGGAGAGAGAGGGGTGAGAGGGGGTGAGAGAGAGGGGGTGAGGGAGAGGGGGTGAGGGAGAGGGGGTGAGGAAGAGGGGGTGAGGAAGAGGGGGTGAGGGAGAGGGAGGGAGAGGGAGGGAGATAGAGAGGGAGAGAGAGTGTGAGGGAGAGAGAGGGAGAGAGGGAGATAGAGGGGGGAGTGGGAGATAGAGAGGGGGAGAGAGGTAGATAGAGAGATAGAGAGAGAGAGTGTGTGTATGTAAGTGATAGAGAATGTGTGTCTGTGAAAGAGAGAGAGAGAAATAGTGTGTGGTATGCGAACGTATATGTGAGAGATAGAGAGAGAGTCAGGGAAATAGAGAGGGGGAGAGTGCGACAGAGAGAGAGACGAGTAAATAGAGAGGGGGAGAGTGTGCTAGAGAGGAGGAGAGTGTGCGAGAGAGGGGGAGAAGGGAAAGTGAATGAGAACTGATGAAAGATTGATGAAAGAAAGAAAGAGAAAGAGAGGGGAGGAGGGGGGAGGGGGAGATTGGGGAGGGGAGGCAGAGATAGAGTGGGGGGAGACAGATATAGAGAGAGAGTGGGGGGAGACAGACATAGAGAGAGTGGGGGAGAGAGAGAGTGAGGGGGTGAGTGTGTGTGGGTGGGTGGGAGAGAGAGAGAGAGAGGGGGGAGAGTGTGTGTGGGTGGAGAGAGAGTGGGAGAGAGAGAGAGAGTGGGAGAGAGAGAGAGTGGGGGAGGGAGAGAGAGAGAGTGGGGGAGAGAGAGAGAGAGAGTGGGAGAGAGAGAGAGTGGGGGAGGGAGAGAGAGAGAGTGGGGGAGAGAGAGAGAGAGAGTGGGAGAGAGAGAGAATGCAAGAAAGAAAGAAAAAGACATTTAATCTGGAATAAAAATTATTTTTCTAATTGTGAAAGCAACAAAGTTTTATATTTATTCTTGGCTGTTGTTGTTGGTGATGTTATTGACACTGTTGTTGTTGTTGCTGCTGCTGCTGCTGCTGGTGGTGGTGTTGGTGGTGGTGGTGTTGGTGGCTGTGGTTGCGATGGTGGCGGTGTTGGTGGCGGTGTTGGTGGCGGTGTTGGTGGCGGTGGTATTGATGATATTGGTGGTGGCAGTGGTGCTGCGGATGACCGGAAGTTGATGCCACTATTCTTGTCACGGAAATAAGAGTTCCAGTAAAGGTGGTTAGTGGTAAGTTAACGATGGAGGAAACCAGAGGATCCCGGGTTCCATTCACGCCTGGGGACGTCTTCACCTACTTTCATGTATATTCGGGAAGATCCGTGATAGAATAAATACAACACATGGACAGACAGCAGTGGGTATATAGCCGAGTAGATGGTACATCTGGTGAGATAGCAGTGGTGAGTGACAGATGTACCCATGTGGAGTATATAGCTGGGGGGATGGTACATCTGGTGAGATAGCAGTGGTGAGTGACAGATGTACCAATGTGGAGTATATAGCTGGGTGGATGGTACATCTGGTGAGATAGCAGTGATGGGTGACAGATGTACCCATGTGGGGTATATGGCCGGGTAGATGGGACATCTGGTGAGATAGCAGCGACGAGTGACAGATTTTGCAGGCGTGGGTACATGAGGGGGTAGATGGGACATCTGGTGGCAGTCATAAGTGACAGATGTAGGCAGCTGTGGGGTTATGAGAGGGTAGATGGGACATCTGGTGGCAATCATAAGTGACAGATGTAGGGAGGTGCGGGTGTATGAGAGGGTAGATGGGACATCTGGTGGCAGTCATAAGTGACAGATGTAGGGAGGTGTAGATGTATGAGAGGGTAGATGGGACATCTGGTGGCAGTCATGAGTGACAGATGTAGGGAGGTGTGGGTGTATGAGAGGGTAAAAGGGACATCTGGTGGCAGTCATAAGTGACAGATGTAGGAAGGTGTGGATGTATGAGAGGGTAAATGGGACATCTGGTGGCAGTCATAAGTGACAGATGTAGGGAGGTGTGGATGTATGAGAGGGTAGATGGGACATCTGGTGGCAGTCATAAGTGACAGATGTAGGCAGGTGTGGGTGTATGAGAGGGAAGGTGGGACATCTGGTGGCAGTCGTAAGTGACAGATGTAGGCAGGTGTGGGTGTATGAGAGGGTGATTGGGACATCTGGTGGCAGTCGTAAGTGACAGATGTAGGGAGGTGTGGGTGTGTGAGAGGGTAGATGCGACATCTGGTGGCAGTCATAAGTGACAGATGTAGGCAGGTGTGGGTGTATGAGAGGGTAAATGGGACATCTGGTGTAATAGCAGTGTCTAGTGACACATGTACCCACGTGTGGGTAGATATAACATCTGGAGATAACACTCGTTATAAACAGATCTATACACATGAACACACGTATATATAATGTATATACAACCAGACATATGCATACATAGGCACACCCAAAACACATACACGCACTCACACAATACACAAATAAAAACACACACACACACACTCACAATACTTATATACATACATTCACTTACATGATACACATATGTACACACGCTTATATAATATATATATATACCTACATACACTCACAATACACATATACATACACACACTCACAATACACATATACATACACACGTTCACAATACATATATACATACACACATTCACAATACATATATACATACACACATTCACAATACATATATACATACACACATTCACAATACATATATACATACACACATTCACAATACATATATACATACACACACATTCACAATACATATATATACATACACACACATTCACAATACATATATATACATACACACACATCCACAATACATATATACATACACACACATCCACAATACATATATACATACACACACATCCACAATACATATATACATACACACACATCCACAATACATATATACATACACACACATCCACAATACATATATACATACACACACATCCACAATACATATATACATACACACACATCCACAATACATATATACATACACACACATCCACAATACATATATACATACACACACATCCACAATACATATATACATACACACACATCCACAATACATATATACATACACACACATCCACAATACATATATACATACACACACATCCACAATACATATATACATACACACACATCCACAATACATATATACATACACACACATCCACAATACATATATACATACACACACATCCACAATACATATATACATACACACACATCCACAATACATATATACATACACACACATCCACAATACATATATACATACACACACATCCACAATACATAAATACATACACACACATCCACAATACATAAATACATACACACACATCCACAATACATAAATACATACACACACATCCACAATACATGTATACATACACACGTTCACAATACATATATACATACACACACACACACATTCACAATACATAGATACACTCACGCAATACACATATACATACGCGCACCCCCCCCCCCCCCACACACACACACACATACATACATATATATATATATATATATATACACACTCACCCAATACATATGTAGATACACACACACAAGCACTACGTAGATATATATGTAGATACAAGCACACACACCGAAGCACTGCGTACATATATATGTAGATACACACACCCAGGCACTACGTACATACATATATACATACACACTTACATAATACACGTATTTATGCATGCAAACACACACAGCACATACATATACACACACAAGCACCACATATATACATACGCAGGGTCACGTAATTCAATTTCACACACACAATTACACACACACACGCTCGCGCACACACGCACACACATGCACTAGCAATATATACACTATGCAGACATTCCAAATACATACATACACCTATTCATACAACACACACTACGCGGATACATTCACAATACATACACAAATCCCCCCCTCCACACACACACACACACACACCACTAACCCTCCCCCTCACACGCACACACTCACCCATACACACACACAACACACACACACATACAACACACACAAGACACGCAAACATGCATACTACATGCACGTAACATCAAATTTCTGCGGACAACAGAAATGTTAGCAAGGTAAGGGAGATCACTCTAATGTCACAATCTGACGTAACCTATCTCCCTTATGTGAGTCAGCTTTACATGAAAGTTGGGTGATCCAAAGGGAGGTCACTCTCATTTGACTAATATTTCTAGAATGAAATTTTGGTCCTGAATATAATCTTGGTTCAGTTAGGTTCAGTAAGATAGCCAGTTACAGTGTGTGTTCTACACCATAGTCAGTTACAGTGTGTGTTCTACACCATAGCCAGTTACAGTGTGTGTTCTACACCATAGCCAGTTACAGTGTGTGTTCTACACCATAGCCAGTTACAGTGTGTGTTCTACATCATAGCCAGTTACAGTGTGTGTTCTACATCATAGCCAGTTACAGTGTGTGTTCTACATCATAGCCAGTTACAGTGTGTGTTCTACACCATAGTCAGTTACAGTGTGTGTTCTACATCATAGTCAGTTACAGTGTGTGTTCTACATCATAGCCAGTTACAGTGTGTGTTCTACACCATAGCCAGTTACAGTGTGTGTTCCACATCATAGCCAGTAACTCTGTGTTCCACATCATAGCCAGTTACTCTGTGTGTTCCACATCATAGCCAGTTACAGTGTGTGTTCTACACCATAGCCAGTCACCGTGTGTGTTCGACATCAGAGCCAGTCACTGTGTGTGTTCGACATCAGAGCCAGTCACTGTGTGTGTTCGACATCAGAGCCAGTTACAGTGTGTGTTCTACACTATAGCCAGTTACAATGTGTGTTCTACATCATAGCCAGTCACTGTGTGTGTTCTACACCATAGCCAGTTACAGTGTGTGTTCTACATCATAGCCAGTTACAGTGTGTGTTCTACATCATAGCCAGTTACAGTGTGTGTTCTACATCATAGCCAGTTACAGTGTGTGTTCTACACCATAGTCAGTTACAGTGTGTGTTCTACATCATAGTCAGTTACAGTGTGTGTTCTACACTATAGCCAGTTACAGTGTGTGTTCTACACCATAGCCAGTTACAGTGTGTGTTCCACATCATAGCCAGTAACTCTGTGTTCCACATCATAGCCAGTTACTCTGTGTGTTCCACATCATAGCCAGTTACAGTGTGTGTTCTACACCATAGCCAGTCACCGTGTGTGTTCGACATCAGAGCCAGTCACTGTGTGTGTTCGACATCAGAGCCAGTCACTGTGTGTGTTCGACATCAGAGCCAGTTACAGTGTGTGTTCTACACTATAGCCAGTTACAATGTGTGTTCTACATCATAGCCAGTCACTGTGTGTGTTCTACACCATAGCCAGTTACAGTGTGTGTTCTACATCATAGCCAGTTACAGTGTGTGTTCTACATCATAGCCAGTTACAGTGTGTGTTCTACACCATAGTCAGTTACAGTGTGTGTTCTACATCATAGTCAGTTACAGTGTGTGTTCTACACTATAGCCAGTTACAGTGTGTGTTCTACACCATAGCCAGTTACAGTGTGTGTTCCACATCATAGCCAGTAACTCTGTGTTCCACATCATAGCCAGTTACTCTGTGTGTTCCACATCATAGCCAGTTACAGTGTGTGTTCTACACCATAGCCAGTTACAGTGTGTGTTCCACATCATAGCCAGTAACTCTGTGTTCCACATCATAGCCAGTTACTCTGTGTGTTCCACATCATAGCCAGTTACAGTGTGTGTTCGACATCAGAGCCAGTCACTGTGTGTGTTCGACATCAGAGCCAGTCACTGTGTGTGTTCTACATCATAGCCAGTCACTATGTGTGTTCGAGATCATAGCCAGTCACTATGTGTGTTCGAGATCATAGCCAGTTACAGTGTGTGTTCTGCCTTATAGCCAGTTGCGCTAAACAACGTTACACTTCACACACACACACACACACACACACACACACACACATTCAAACACGCACACTCAAATCACATCAAATTTCTGCGGACAACAGAAATGTTAGCAAGGTAAGGGAGATCACTCTAATGTCACAATCTGACGTAACCTATCTCCCTTATGTGAGTCAGCTTTACATGAAAGTTGGGTGATCCAAAGGGAGGTCACTCTCATTTGACTAATATTTCTAGAATGAAATTTTGGTCCTGAATATAATCTTGAACAAAAATATGACATTAGGTTCCGTAACATAGCCTGTTACAGTGTGTGTTCTACACCATAGCCAGTTACAGTGTGTGTTCTACACCATAGCCAGTTACAGTGTGTGTTCTACACCATAGCCAGTTACAGTGTGTGTTCTACACCATAGCCAGTTACAGTGTGTGTTCTACACCATAGCCAGTTACAGTGTGTGTTCTACACCATAGCCAGTTACAGTGTGTGTTCTACACCATAGCCAGTTACTGTGTGTGTTCTACACCATAGCCAGTTACAGTGTGTGTTCTACACCATAGCCAGTTACAGTGTGTGTTCTACACCATAGCCAGTTACAGTGTGTGTTCTACACCATAGCCAGTTACAGTGTGTGTTCTACACCATAGCCAGTTACAGTGTGTGTTCTACACCATAGCCAGTTACAGTGTGTGTTCTACACCATAGCCAGTTACAGTGTGTGTTCTACACCATAGCCAGTTACAGTGTGTGTTCTACACCATAGCCAGTTACTGTGTGTGTTCTACACCATAGCCAGTTACAGTGTGTGTTCTACACCATAGCCAGTTACAGTGTGTGTTCTACACCATAGCCAGTTACAGTGTGTGTTCTACACCATAGCCAGTTACGGTGTGTGTTCTACACCATAGCCAGTTACAGTGTGTGTTCTACACCATAGCCAGTCACAGTGTATGTTCTACATCATAGCCAGTTACAGTGTGTGTTCCCCATCATAGCCAGTTACAGTGTGTGTTCTACACCATAGCCAGTTACAGTGTATGTTCTACATCATAGCCAGTTACAGTGGGTGTTCTACACCATAGCCAGTTACAGTGTGTGTTCCACATCATAGCCAGTAACTCTGTGTTCCACATCATAGCCAGTTACTCTGTGTGTTCCACATCATAGCCAGTTACTCTGTGTGTTCCACATCATAGCCAGTTACAGTGTGTGTTCTACACCATAGCCAGTCACCGTGTGTGTTTGACATCAGAGCCAGTCACTGTGTGTGTTCGACATCAGAGCCAGTCACTGTGTGTGTTCGACATCAGAGCCAGTTACAGTGTGTGTTCTACACTATAGCCAGTTACAATGGGTGTTCTACATCATAGCCAGTCACTGTGTGTGTTCTACATCATAGCCAGTCACTGTGTGTGTTCTGCATCATAGCCAGTCAATATGTGTGTTCGAGATCATAGCCAGTTACAGTGTGTGTTCTGCCTTATAGCCAGTTGCGCTAAACAACGTTACACTTCACACACACACACACACACACACACACACACACATAAACACACACACATACATTCAAACACGCCCACTCAAATCACATCAAATTTCTGCGGACAACAGAAATGTTAGCAAGGTAAGGGAGATCACTCTAATGTCACAATCTGACGTAACCTATCTCCCTTATGTGAGTCAGCTTTACATGAAAGTTGGGTGATCCAAAGGGAGGTCACTCTCATTTGACTAATATTTCTAGAATGAAATTTTGGTCCTGAATATAATCTTGAACAAAAATATGACATTAGGTTCCGTAACATAGCCTGTTACAGTGTGTGTTCTACACCATAGCCAGTTACAGTGTGTGTTCTACACCATAGCCAGTTACAGTGTGTTCTACACCATAGCCAGTTACAGTGTGTGTTCTACACCATAGCCAGGTACAGTGTGTGTTCTACACCATAGCCAGTTACAGTGTGTGTTCTACACCATAGCCAGTTACAGTGTGTGTTCTACACCATAGCCAGTTACAGTGTGTATTCTACACCATAGCCAGTTACAGTGTGTATTCTACACCATAGCCAGTTACAGTGTGTGTTCTACACCATAGCCAGTTACGGTGTGTGTTCTACACCATAGCCAGTTACAGTGTGTGTTCTACACCATAGCCAGTTACAGTGTGTGTTATACACCATAGCCAGTTACTGTGTGTGTTCTACACCATAGCCAGTTACAGTGTGTGTTCTACACCATAGCCAGTTACAGTGTGTGTTCTACACCATAGCCAGTTACAGTGTGTGTTCTACACCATAGCCAGTTACGGTGTGTGTTCTACACCATAGCCAGTTACAGTGTGTGTTCTACACCATAGCCAGTCACAGTGTATGTTCTACATCATAGCCAGTTACAGTGTGTGTTCCCCATCATAGCCAGTTACAGTGTGTGTTCTACACCATAGCCAGTTACAGTGTATGTTCTACATCATAGCCAGTTACAGTGGGTGTTCTACACCATAGCCAGTTACAGTGTGTTCCACATCATAGCCAGTAACTCTGTGTTCCACATCATAGCCAGTTACTCTGTGTGTTCCACATCATAGCCAGTTACAGTGTGTGTTCTACACCATAGCCAGTCACCGTGTGTGTTTGACATCAGAGCCAGTCACTGTGTGTGTTCGACATCAGAGCCAGTCACTGTGTGTGTTCGACATCAGAGCCAGTTACAGTGTGTGTTCTACACTATAGCCAGTTACAATGGGTGTTCTACATCATAGCCAGTCACTGTGTGTGTTCTACATCATAGCCAGTCACTGTGTGTGTTCTGCATCATAGCCAGTCAATATGTGTGTTCGAGATCATAGCCAGTTACAGTGTGTGTTCTGCCTTATAGCCAGTTGCGCTAAACAACGTTACACTTCACACACACACACACACACACACACACACACACACACACACACACACAAACACATACATTCAAACACGCCCACTCAAATCACATCAAATTTCTGCGGACAACAGAAATGTTAGCAAGGTAAGGGAGATCACTCTAATGTCACAATCTGACGTAACCTATCTCCCTTATGTGAGTCAGCTTTACATGAAAGTTGGGTGATCCAAAGGGAGGTCACTCTCATTTGACTAATATTTCTAGAATGAAATTTTGGTCCTGAATATAATCTTGAACAAAAATATGACATTAGGTTCCGTAACATAGCCTGTTACAGTGTGTGTTCTACACCATAGCCAGTTACAGTGTGTGTTCTACACCATAGCCAGTTACAGTGTGTTCTACACCATAGCCAGTTACAGTGTGTGTTCTACACCATAGCCAGGTACAGTGTGTGTTCTACACCATAGCCAGTTACAGTGTGTGTTCTACACCATAGCCAGTTACAGTGTGTGTTCTACACCATAGCCAGTTACAGTGTGTATTCTACACCATAGCCAGTTACAGTGTGTATTCTACACCATAGCCAGTTACAGTGTGTATTCTACACCATAGCCAGTTACAGTGTGTGTTCTACACCATAGCCAGTTACGGTGTGTGTTCTACACCATAGCCAGTTACAGTGTGTGTTCTACACCATAGCCAGTTACAGTGTGTGTTATACACCATAGCCAGTTACTGTGTGTGTTCTACACCATAGCCAGTTACAGTGTGTGTTCTACACCATAGCCAGTTACAGTGTGTGTTCTACACCATAGCCAGTTACAGTGTGTGTTCTACACCATAGCCAGTTACGGTGTGTGTTCTACACCATAGCCAGTTACAGTGTGTGTTCTACACCATAGCCAGTCACAGTGTATGTTCTACATCATAGCCAGTTACAGTGTGTGTTCCCCATCATAGCCAGTTACAGTGTGTGTTCTACACCATAGCCAGTTACAGTGTATGTTCTACATCATAGCCAGTTACAGTGGGTGTTCTACACCATAGCCAGTTACAGTGTGTTCCACATCATAGCCAGTAACTCTGTGTTCCACATCATAGCCAGTTACTCTGTGTGTTCCACATCATAGCCAGTTACAGTGTGTGTTCTACACCATAGCCAGTCACCGTGTGTGTTTGACATCAGAGCCAGTCACTGTGTGTGTTCGACATCAGAGCCAGTCACTGTGTGTGTTCGACATCAGAGCCAGTTACAGTGTGTGTTCTACACTATAGCCAGTTACAATGGGTGTTCTACATCATAGCCAGTCACTGTGTGTGTTCTACATCATAGCCAGTCACTGTGTGTGTTCTGCATCATAGCCAGTCAATATGTGTGTTCGAGATCATAGCCAGTTACAGTGTGTGTTCTGCCTTATAGCCAGTTGCGCTAAACAACGTTACACTTCACACACACACACACACACACACACACACACACACACACACACACACACACACAAACACATACATTCAAACACGCCCACTCAAATCACATCAAATTTCTGCGGACAACAGAAATGTTAGCAAGGTAAGGGAGATCACTCTAATGTCACAATCTGACGTAACCTATCTCCCTTATGTGAGTCAGCTTTACATGAAAGTTGGGTGATCCAAAGGGAGGTCACTCTCATTTGACTAATATTTCTAGAATGAAATTTTGGTCCTGAATATAATCTTGAACAAAAATATGACATTAGGTTCCGTAACATAGCCTGTTACAGTGTGTGTTCTACACCATAGCCAGTTACAGTGTGTTCTACACCATAGCCAGTTACAGTGTGTTCTACACCATAGCCAGTTACAGTGTGTGTTCTACACCATAGCCAGTTACAGTGTGTGTTCTACACCATAGCCTGTTACAGTGTGTGTTCTACACCATAGCCAGTTACAGTGTGTGTTCTACACCATAGCCAGTTACAGTGTGTGTTCTACACCATAGCCAGTTACAGTGTGTGTTCTACACCATAGCCAGTTACTGTGTGTGTTCTACACCATAGCCAGTTACAGTGTGTGTTCTACACTATAGCCAGTTACTGTGTGTGTTCTACACCATAGCCAGTTACAGTGTGTGTTCTACACCATAGCCAGTCACAGTGTATGTTCTACATCATAGTCAGTTACAGTGTGTGTTCCCCATCATAGCCAGTTACAGTGTGTGTTCTACACCATAGCCAGTTACAGTGTATGTTCTACATCATAGCTAGTTACAGTGGGTATTCTACACCATAGCCAGTTACTGTGTGTTCCACATCATAGCCAGTTACAGGGTGTGTTCCACATCATAGCCGGTTACAGTGTGTGTTCGACATCATAGCCAGCTACTGCGTGTGTTCTACATCATAGTCAGTTACAGTGTGTGTTATACATCATAGCCAGTTACTGTGTGTTCTACACCGTAGCTAGTTACAGTATGTGTTCTACATCATAGCCAGTTACTGTGTGTGTTCTACATCATAGCCAGTTACAGGATGTGTTCGACATCATAGCCTGTTACTGTGTGTCTTCTACATCATAGCCAGTTACTGTGTGTGTTCGACATCATAGCCAGTTACAGTATGTGTTCTACAAAATAACCAGTTACTGTGTGTGTTCGACATGATAGCCAGTTACTGTATGTGTTCGACATGATACCCAGCTATAGTGTGTGTTCTACATCATAGCCAGTTACAGTATGTGTTCGACATCATAGCCAGTTACAGTGTATGTTCTACATGATATCCCGTTACTGTATGTGTGTTCAACAACATAGCGAGTTGCGATATACAACGTTACACTTTACGAGAAAAATTCAAATCGGACACATCACCACACACAGACACGCGCGCGCGCACACACACACACACACACACACACACACACACACACACACACACACACACACACACACACACACACACACACATTCAAACACACACACTCAAATCACATCAAATTTCTGCGGACAACAGAAATGTTAGCAAGGTAAGGGAGATCACTCTAATGTCACAATCTGACGTAACCTATCTCCCTTATGTGAGTCAGCTTTACATGAAAGTTGGCTGATCCAAAGGGAGGTCACTCTCATTTGACTAATATTTCTAGAATGAAATTTTGGTCCTGAATATAATCTTGAACAAAAATATGACATTAGGTTCCGTAACATAGCCAGTTACTGTGTATGTTCCATATTATAGCCAGTTACGGTGTGTTCGACGTCATAGCGAGTTACATTCGACATCATAGCCAGTTACAGTGTGTATTTGACATCATAGCCAGTTAGTGTGTGTTCGATATCATAGCCAGTTACAACGTTTGTTCGACATCATAGACAGTTTCTCTGTGTGTTCGATATCATAGCCAGTTACAATGTTTGTTCGACATCATAGCCAGTTACTGTGTGTTCGACATCATAGCCAGTTACAGTGTGGTCGACATCATAGCCAGTTTCTGTGTGTGTTCGACATCATAGCCAGTTTCAATGTTTGTTCGACATCATAGCCATTTACGGTGTGTTCGACGTCAGAGCCAGTTACAGTGTGTGTTCGACATCATAACCAGTTACAGTATGTGTTCGACATCATAGCCAGTTATAACGTTTGTTCGACATCATAGCCAGTTACAGTATGTGTTCGACATCATAGCCAGTTACAGTATGTGTTCGACTCCATGGCCAGTTACTGTGTGTGTTCGACATCATAGCCAGTTACAGTATGTGTTCGACATCATAGCCAGTTACTGTGTGTATTCGACATCTTAGCCAGTTACTGCGTGTGTTCGACACCATAGCGAGTTACTGTGTGTGTTCGACACCACACCCAGTTACTGCGTGTGTTCGACATCATAGCCAGTTACAGTGAGTTTTACGTCATAGTCAGTTACTGTGTATGTTCGACGTCATAGCCAGTTACTGTGTGCGTACTACATGGTAGCCAGTTACCACGTGTGTTCGACATCATAGCCCGTTACAGTGTGTGTCCGATATCATAGCCATTTACTGTGTGTGTTCTACATCACTGCCAGTTACAGTGTGTGTTCGACATCATAGCCAGTTACAGTGTGTGTTCGACATCATAGCCAGTTACTGTGTGTGTTCGACATCATATCCAGTTACATTATGTGTTCGGTATGAGGCGGTGGATTGGCAGTATCGGTAGAGAGTCGGACGCCATGCTTTGCAGCATAGTTACGTCCCTTTACGATCTGAGTTCAATTCCCGCAGAGGTTGACTTTGCCTTTCATCCTTACGGGGTCGATAAAATAAAGTACCAGTAATGTACTGGGTAATTGTTGGCCTTGTGCCAAAAGTAGAAACAATTATGTGTTCGGTATGATACCCAGTTACTGTGTGTTCGACATCATAACCAGTTACAGTATGTGTTTGACATAACCAGTTACAGTATGTGTTCGACGTCATAACCAGTTACAGTATGTGTTCGACATCATAACCAGTTACAGTATGTTTTCGACGTCGTAGCCAGTCACAGTGTGTGTTCGATATCATAGACAGTTACACTATATGTTCCACATCATAGCCAGTTACTGTGTGTGTACTACATCGTAGCCAGTTAACACGTGTGTTCGACATCATAGCCAGTTACAGTGTGTGTTCGACATCATAACTAGTTAAAGTGTGTTGGACATCATAGCAAGTTACAGTGTGTGTTCTACATCGTAGCCAGTTACAACTTGTGTTCCACATCGTAGCCAGTTACAGTGTGTTCGACATCATAGCCAGTTACAGTGTGTTCGACATCATAGCCAGTTACAGTGTGTTCGACATCATAGCCAGTTACAGTGTGTGTTCGACATTATAGCCAGTTACAGTGTGTTCTACACGATAGCCAGTAACAGTGAGTATTCGTCATCATAGCCAGTTACAATGTTTATTCGACATCATAGCCAGTTACAATGTTTATTCGACATCATAGCCTGTTACGGTGTGTTCGACATCATAGCCTGTTACGGTGTGTTCGACATCATAGCTAGTTACAATGTGTGTTCGACATCATAGCCAGTTACTGTGTGTGTTAGACATCATAGCTAGTAGTGGTTCGAGAGTCAGTACATACAGAAGCGGAGGCGGAGAGAACATCCCTGACGAACGGAACGCATGATCTGGAATGGCTCCGATAGGCAGCCCTTTACTTTGACTACCGAGCAGATGTTGCTGTGCATGGCAGCGGTCCAGGCTCTGAAGACAGGGCCGAAGCCGGCCGCAGTGAGCACCACTTCCAAGTATTGATGGTCGACCCTATCAAATGCATAGATCTGAAAGTCGTCGTAATTGGGAGTTAGCTGCTGTTTGTCGTGAATCCTGGACTCTCTGGCGGCTATCATATCTATGGGTAGGTAGGTAAGTAGGCAAATAGACATATAGATAGATAGGTAGGTATAGGAATAGGTGGGTATAGAGATAGATAGGTCGGTACGTAGGTAGGTAGGTAGATAAGTAGGTAGGTAGGTAGGTAGATAAAGAGGTAGGTAGGTAGGTAGGTAAAGAGGTAGGTAGGTAGGTAGGTAGGTAGGTAGGTAAAGAGGTAGGTAGATAGGTAGGTAGGTAGATAAGGAGGTAGATAGATAGGTAGATAAGGAGGTAGGTAAGTAGGTAGGTAGGTAGGTAGGTAGGTAAAGAGGTAGGTAGATAGGTAGGTAGGTAGATAAGGAGGTAGATAGATAGGTAGATAAGGAGGTAGGTAAGTAGGTAGGTAGGTAGGTAGGTAGATGAGGAGGTAGGTAAGTAGGTAGGTAGGTAGGTAGGTAGATGAGGAGGTAGGTAAGTAGGTAGGTAGGTAGATTGACGAGTGAGTGGATATGTTGGATATTTCAAACTAAAGTTAAAGCACTTATTACCACCAGAGCCAACAACAACAACAACAACAAAAGCAGTAGCACCACTATCACCACCACCACCACCACCATCAACAACACTCATATAAGAACCTCCACCAACATCCCCAGAAAACACCATCAACAATAATACCACCTGCGTCACCACCACCGTCAACAACACCACCAACAACACCGTCCCCTTCATTAAAACCGTAACCAACACCATCACCCCTCCAAAACACCCCAAAAGACAACACCATCACCACAAACACCGCCACTGCCACCAGTACCACCTCCGCCAAGACCATCCGCACCACTAAAACCAACAACACCACCACCACCTTCATCACCATCATCCCCACCACCGTCACCCCCTGACCAACACCATCACAGACGCCGATATCACCCCCACCTATACCACCTCCATCAGCCCCTCACCACCACCTCCATCACCTCCATCAGGACACACTCTAACCAACACCACCACCTCCATCACCACACCAACGGCACCGACACCACCTCCACCCGCACAACAGTTCCATCACCACCACCACCTCCATCACCACTAACACTATTAGCACCGTCACCTCCTCAGCAACATCACTGCCTCCACCACTCCCACCACCGTCACCCCCTCACCACCACCACCACAGTCACCCCCTCACCACCACTGTCACCCCCTCACCAACATCACTGCCTCCACCGTCATCCCCTCACCACCACCACCACAGTCACCCCCTCACCACCACTACCACCACAGTCACCCCCTCACCACCACTACCACAGTCACCCCCCTCACCACCACTGTCACCCCCTCACCAACATCACTGCCTCCACCACTCCCACCACCGTCACCCCCTCACCACCACCACCACCACAGTCACCCCCTCACCACCACTACCACCACAGTCACCCCCTCACCACCACTACCACAGTCACCCCCCTCACCACCACTGTCACCCCCTCACCAACATCACTGCCTGCACCACTCCTGCCACCGTCATCCCCTCACCACCACCACCACCTCCGTCACCTCCACACCAACATCACTGCCTCCACCACTCCCCCACCTCATCCCCTCCCCAGCACCACTCCCACCACCCTCACCCCCCCCCCACTTAAATAAAAGTGTGTTACATTTTTCAGAACAGCTCCTTATAATACAGTACAAATATACAAATATTGCTATGAAGATGTATCGAGGGGCTGTTTGTAAAAACATAGAAAGAGACGGGAGCAGATCACAGCGAGTGCCCAGGACCCCATTAGAGCCAACAACAGCTGACTTCAGCCCTTCAAAAGAAAGACCCTTCATCCTCCTTTTAGTTGCTTTTGCTCTCACTTCCTTTTCAATTGTGGAAGAGGTAAATCGACACCCCACCACCTGCCACCACCACACCTCAACACCCTACCCCTGCTCAGTAGCGAACCAGTCACCCCCCCCCCTCCTCACACACACACACACAAGACGCTACCCCAGCTCGGCAGAGAACCAGTTACCCCACCACCATCACCCCCACAAGACGCTGCCCCAGCTCGGCAGAGAACCGGTCACCCGTCGTTTACTTGGGATAAAATAATATTTAGAAAGCACAACCGCCAAATCTCAGCGTTACTGATACCTACCTACCTATATATATATATATACATACACACACACGTGTGTGTGTGTGTGTGTGTGTGTGTGTGTGTGTGTGTGTGTGTGTGTGTGTGTGTGTGCGCGCGCGCGCGCGTATGTGTATGTATGTATGTATATATATGCATCAGTTGATGTATAATGTATGTTTATTTATTTAGAGCTGTAATGTTTCAAAGTTAAAGTTGTTTATTTATTATTTATAACTTTGGTGGTGATAGTGGGTGGTGGTGGTGGTGGTGGTGGTGGCGGTGGGTGATGGTGGTGGTGTGATGATGGTGGTGGTGTGATGGTGGTGGTGGTGGTGACGGTAGATGTAGTGGTGGTGGTGATGACGATGGTGGTGGTGGGTGGCGGTGGTGGTGGCGGTGGTGGTGGTGGTGGTGCTGACGGTGGTAGTGGTGGTGATAGTGGTGATAGTGGTGGTGACGGTGGTGGTGGTGGTGCTGACGGTGGTGGTGGTGGTGCTGACGGTGGTGGTGACGGTAGATGTAGTGGTGGTGGTGATGACGATGGTGGGTGACGATGGTGGTGGTGACGGTGGTGGTGGGTGACGGTGGTGGTGGTGATGGTGGTGGTAGTGGTGGTGACGGTGGTGGTGGGTGACGATGGTGGTGGTGATGGTGGTGATGGTGGTGATGGCAGTGGTGATGGTGGTGACGGTGGTGGTGGCGGTGGTGGTGGTGGTGGTATAGAGTGGTGTACTCTAAATCTTTGTTCAAATATCTATCTATCACCCCATCTATCTACCTACGTATCTCTCATCATCATCATCATCATTAGTGGTAAAGGCAGTGGAATGAAACTATCGGAAGAGCGTTGGATAACATGCTTTGCTGCATAGAGTTACGACCCATTACGTTCTGATTTAATCGACTTGCCCCTCTCCCCAAATTACGGACCTTCTGCCTATAGTAGAAATCATTATGTTGGCAGTATCGGTAGAACGTCGGACGCCATGCTTTGCAGCATAGAGTTAAGGCCGTTTACGTTCTGAGTGCAAATCCTTCCGAGGTTAACTTTGCCTTTCATCCTTACGGGGTCGATAAAATAAAGTACCAGTAATGCACTGGTGTCGATTTAATTGACTTTCTCCTCCCCCAAAATTGCTGGCCAGTAGAAGAATATAAGAATGTGGTGCCCCCGCATGGCCACAGTCTAATGACAAAACCCAGTGAAACAATAAAAGAATGTGGTGCCCCAGCATGGCCACAGTCCAATGACTGAAACCCAGTAAAAGAATGGTGCCCCAGCATGGCCACAGTCCAATGACTGAAACCAGTAAAAGAATGTGGTGCCCCAGCATGGCCGCAGTCTAATGACTGGACTCAGTAAAAGTATAAAAGAATGTAGTGCCCCAGCATGGCCACAATCTCATGACAAAAACCAGTGAAACAATAAAAGAATGAGGTGCCCCAGCATGGCCACAGTCTAATGACTGAACCCAGTAATAGAAAGCAGGTAACATTAGTTCATGGTTACAGAATATCTAGTGTTGGCCAACGATAAAAGATATTTTTTAAGGTTACACATTGTATCTCAAATACATTAAATTACGTACTGGGATCGGTTTTATCAACTTTCCCTCCTACCCTAAATTTCTGGCCTTGAGTCTAGAGATCTAGCCTGCTTTTTCATCAGAGGTCAATAAAATAAAGTACCAGTTAAGTCCA
>OZ024763.1:14628436-14630936 GCA_964016885.1 Eledone cirrhosa
CTATATTGAAAAAGAAACATCACTTGGTCATTCCACGAGAGTATCTTGGTCAGATTATGAAATTTTCAGCCGAACCTCGTGGTTGAATTCGCCCAGCTTCAATATCGAACCCGTGACGTGACGTTGATCTCGTCAGCCAGTCAGCCAATCAGTCAAACAGCCTTTTACTCCTGAATAATCCAACCTCAGAGCTCAGTGTTGTGTTCCACCGTTAAAACGGTACCAAAACAATAAACAAACGTGTTTATTATTGTTAAGCAACAGAATTGGGGGCTGGATTTGTTGTGTTTAGAGCTGTGGTTCATGTGAGCCATTGTTTGTTTAATCCACGGAACTATTTAAACAACAGATCAGCTGAGATAACAGATAACATCATGCTTTAGATAACAACAATCTTTATTTTGACCAAGACATTTAATTGCACCGCATTGCCAACACATTTCTCTCTTTCTTCTGGAGATCAGCGCCGATGTACTGCAAACAGATTGCTCTGTTAGGGTTAGGAGTCGCTTATGAGATTTACGGAGGAGGGTTCGACCAGCCCCTTTCTTTTGTAAAGGAAACAAACTGTTCCGCGAGAAAAGATTTTGGGATCGGTTTTAAACTTTCCGGGAAAGAGATCGGTTCCTTCGTTTGGAAATAGAAATAAATTTTTCCCTGAGAAGGAGTCAATTACAAGGTTTTCGGAAGAGGGATCGGCTCCTTCTGGTTGCAAAGGATACAAACAACGCTATGAAATGAGATCAATTACATGGTTTCTGAAAGGGCCCAGCAGCTTCTTTCGATTACGGAGGAATCAATATTATGTGAAAAGGGGTCAGATGAGGTTGGACATAAGATTTAGGGAGAATGACTGGTAGCCCCTTTTGGCTGTGATGATTTGAAAAAGAAGTGAAATGTGACGTTTCGAACAAGCTCTAATTCTTCAAATGAGGGAACTATATATTATGACGTTTTGGGTACTTTACCGATGTTAAAGGGGCCCTAGTTACTTTAATCCGGCCCTGTCTGTAGGTGTCACCACTCTTTAACCCAGGGGCCCTAGTTATTTTAATCCAGCCCTGTCTGTGGGTATCACCTCTCTTTAACCCAGGGGCCCTAGTTGCTTTAATCCGGCCCTGTCTGTGGGTATCACCTCTCTTTAACCCAGAGGCCCTAGTTACTTTAATCCGGCCCTGTCTGTGGGTATCACCTTTCTTTAACCTAGGGACCCTAGTAACTTTAATCCCACTCTATCTGTACGTATCACCTCTGGATGGAAAGATGTTGGAATCTCAGCATCAATTTATATGTAATGCTTACATTCATGTACTTTAGTTACTTGTGAGTAGATGCTGAGATATGTGGGTGGATCTACCTAGGATATTCTCTACCCTAGGGCCTCTAGTTTACTACGGCCCTGGGGTAGTTGATCAGTAGGGTGGGTGGCTCTACCTCAGATATTCTCTACCCCAGGACTTCTGGTTCTTTTACTTCGATTCTGGGGTAGATGCTGGGATAGGTGGGTGGATTTACCTCAGTTATTCTCTACCCCAGGACTTCTGGTGTTTACTTCGATTCTGGGGTAGCTGCTGTGATAGGTGGGTGGATTTACCTCAGTTATTCTGTACCACAGGATCTCTGGTTGTTTACTCCAGCCCTAGAGCAGATGCTGAGATGGGTGGGCAGATCTACCCCAGACGTTCTCTATCTCAGGGCCTCTGTTTTAGGCTTCTGAGGTAGATTATGAGTAGGGTGGGTGGCTCTACCTCTGATATTCTCAACCCCAAGACTTCTGGTTGTTTACTCCGACCCTGGGGTAGACAATGAGATATGTGGGTGGCTCTACCTCTGATATTCTCAACCCCAAGACTTCTGGTTGTTTACTCCGACCCTGGGGTAGACGATGAGATATGTGGGTGGAACTACCTCAGATATTCTCTAACCCAGGCCCTCTGGTTGTTTCCCCTCGAGTAAATGCTGGGATAGGTAGGTGGGTCTACCTCATATTCTCTAGTCCAGAGCTCTGGAATAGAATCTGCGGCCCGGGGGGTAGGGCCTACCTCATATGTTCTCTACTCCAGGGTCTCCAATTGATTAAACCTGGTCCTCTGGGTCACGTAGCTTATGAGAAATACAGTAAAAGTACACGTGTCTGTGGAATACTCAGCCACTTACATAAGTAGGGAGTTCAACTGATTGGACGATTGGAAGGCGCCTTCATAGATTATTGATGATATATCGATTCATTTATGCAGACAGACAGACAGACAGACAGACAGACAGATTTCTGGCTACGAAATAGTATACAGACACATACATACATGTAGGTAAGTGTGTGTGTGTGTGTGTGTCGATGTGTGTGTGTGTCGATGTGTGTGTGTGTCGATGTGTGGATGTGTGTGTGGGGGTGTAGGTGTGTGGGTGTGGGTGTGTGGATGTGTGTATGTGTGTGTGTGTGTGTGTGTGTGTGTGTCTGTGTGTCTGTGTGTTTGTGTAGGTGTGTAGGTGTGTGTGTGTG